>SJYA01000910.1:951830-994614 GCA_006410615.1 Neotragus moschatus
CCGTCTGTTTCCCATGAAGTGATGGGGCCAGATGCCATGATCTTCGTTTTCTGAATGTTGAGCTTTAAGCCAACTTTTTCACTCTCCTCTTTCACTATCATCAAGAGGCTCTTTAGTTCCTCTTCACTTTCTGCCATAAGGGTGGTGTCATCTGCATATCTGAGGTTATTGATATTTCTCCCAGCATTCTTGATTCCAGCTTGTGTTTCTTCCAGCCCAGCGTTTCTCATGATGTACTCTGCATATAAGTTAAATAAGCAGGGTGACAATATACAGCCTTGATGTACTCCTTTTCTTATTTGGAGAGTAACTTGCTGCTAAACCAATTTATCTAAAATAACATACCATTCACAGTCCCATCTGTTATTACTGCTTATAAAATGTCACAACAGTGGCAGCTCAGCTTAGTTTTAGAGTTCTGTTAGCAGGCACCAACAAACAGCTCAGGTGATCAGGACATTGCTGAGTTCTGATTATTTGCAAATTTGCTAGCTGGTTAACACCTCTTTTATTTTACATATTAAAAGTGAGTTGTTTGTGTTTTTTTTTAAACTTTGTTCTGAATAATGGCTGACAATGTCCACTTCAACAGAATTTGCAGGTGACAGGCTTTTTGAAATAACTGCATGTGTGCACTTACCTTACAGAGTTTTCTGAAACACTATTTGGGAATTAATTCACATGTAGAGGCCTAGTGTTCTGCACTCCCTGGTTAAGTAGGTGGGATGGAGATATTTCGCTGGTGAAACAGAAGACCCAAAGGAGACCTTGACATCTGAGTTCCTAGGCAGCTGCTGAACTCACCTTTAAAAAACTCTTCTCACTCAATAGAGGCAGATCACCAAAAGCAGAGGGAAATACTACAGAAATAGCTTTGCTAGCCTTGTCACAGGCCTTAATGGTATTTGAACAGGACTCCCCTGTAGTTCAAACGGTAGAGAATCTGCCTGCAATGCAGGAGACCAGGGTTCAATCCCTGGGTCGGGAAGATCTTCTGGAGAAGGGAATGGCAACCCATTCCAGTATTCTTGCCTGGAGAATCCCATGGACACTGGGAGAATTCCATGGACAGAAAAGCCTGGCAGGCTACAGTCCATTGGGGTGGCGAAGAGTCAGATGTGACTGAACAACTAACACACACACAGAGGCTGTGATGCGGCGTTATCTTGGCTCCGTGACTTGTTATATAGATAAAACACTGTGAATGAAATTTCAGTCAAATATTTGGTCAACTTCAACCCAACTGTAGCTCTTTAAAACCAGTCCTGTTTTTACTCCAGATTCGATATAGCAAATAACATCAAACTTTGTAAAATTCTTAATGAGTTTTGTCTCTGATTTTTCATGTGTTATATTAATACCAAAAAGAATAATTGAGTGCTACATAATTTTACAGAAAATGTTAAGTCTTTAAAAGTTTGAGTTTTGAGGTATTTATACTTAAAAACCTTTGAAAAAAGTGGTTGAATAACTATTTCCTTCTTGGATGGAGAAACAAATTTTCCTTTAACTTAAAAAAAAAAAAAAAAATCACATTTGGGAGGCAGCCACCAGGGACAGTTTCACTTGGAAAGAGACTTTTTGAGAAAGTTCCAAGTGACTGAGAAAAGAGAATTATAATGGAATTTGCTCCACAACTTTTATTCTGACAGAGGGGCTATTCATCCTATGGAATTCTTTTAAAATCACTGACCTGAACAATATGCTTCTGAGAATGTTTTCCTGCTTAGCTTATAAAGATATTATTATGTATCTATGATATAATCACTAGAAAATGCTCCCTTTGGGACATTTGTTGTTTCTCTAGTTATCACAGTTGATTGTAGAACTGATATACCTGACATGCTTAAGGGTGTAACAGGAAAACAGATACAATCTTTAATGCCAGCGGCACCTTCTGCCTTTATATTGGAATTTGTGATTATAGGTAACAATTGAATTAAAAGATATCCTATAAACAGATTCTTTTTAAACTTAAGGGACAAGAATTATTGTAACAAAGTTAAAATAATCGTTCCTATAGTTATTTGCAATTTTGATGTCAAGATAAACCTATTTTTAACTATAAGCTGTGATGCAGTCTACTTCTCTGAGCCTGTTTTTCCCTGTAAAACAAAACTAGAAATATCTCTCATTTCCTAGGACTGTATTGAGAATAAAGACATGATATATGTAAATGGTCTAACACAGCGCTTAACTCACTGTGCTCTGTTTTTTAAAATATTTATTTATTTGGCTGTGCCAGGTCTCAACTGTGCCATATGGAGGTGTTTTTTTTTGTTTTTTTTTTTTTCCTTTTAGTTGAGGCATGTGGGATCTAGTTCCCTGATCAGGGATTGAACTCAGGCCCCCTGCATTGGAAGCTTGAAGTCTTAGCCACTGGACAAACGGGGAAGTCCCTCATTGCTATTTATTAATAGCGTCATTCTGTGCTACCCAGTAATGTTCTTATTTGTACCATATATAAAATACATATATAGCAGTGTGTACATGCCAATTNTCCCTGATCAGGGATTGAACTCAGGCCCCCTGCATTGGAAGCTTGAAGTCTTAGCCACTGGACAAACGGGGAAGTCCCTCATTGCTATTTATTAATAGCGTCATTCTGTGCTACCCAGTAATGTTCTTATTTGTACCATATATAAAATACATATATAGCAGTGTGTACATGCCAATCCCAGTCTCCTAGTTTATCTTTTTAATTGAAATATTTGATTCTTGCATTGACTCCACTATTCCATTTTTCCTTATTCCTCAGTAATCATACTGATATGAACAGTAAGAGTCAAAACTCACAGAGACGCGTGACTTGTGCAAGGAATGTTCTAAATGCTTTACGCTTATCAGCTCATTTGCTTTGTGTATATTAACTAATCTAATTCTCACCGTAATTCTGTAGGATCGGTGCTGCTATTTCCCTCACTTTGCAGATGATAAAATCACATATATTATAACTTGCTCAACATCTCACAGGCTTATCAGGTGGCACAGCGGTAAAGAATCCACCTTCCACTGCAAGAGATGCAAGAGATGTGGTCCATCCCTGGGTTGGGAAGATCCCTTGGAGTAGGAAATGGCAACCCATTCCAGTATTCTAGCCTGGAAAGTTCCATAGCCTGGTGGGTTATAGTCCATGGGATCACAAAGAATCAGCTACAAGTAGGCAACTGAGCAAATCGTTGATTTACAGTGTTTCAGATGTACTGCAAAGTGATTCGGCTATGTACTTACATTCTTTTTCAGATTCTTTTCCATTATAGGTTATTCTTGTTGTTGTTTAGTCACTAAGTCGTGTCCAACTCTGTGTGACCTCATGGACTGCAGCATGCCAGGCTTCCATGTCCTTCTCTGTCTTCCGGAGTTTGCTCAAATTCATGTCCATCGAGTCAGTGATGCTACAAAATATTATAGTTCCCTGTGCTATACAGTATGTTTATCTATTTTATATATGTGCCTGTGTGCTAAGTTGCTTCAGTTGTGCCCAGTTCTTTGCGACCTTACGGACATAGGCTGCCAGGCTCCTCTGTCCATGGGGATTCTCCAGGCAAGAATACTGGAATGGGTTGCCATGCCCTCCTCCNAATGTCTCTGCTTTTCAATATGCTATGAGTGATAAATGTGTCCTGTAATTGCTACTTTTTTGATACTTCAGGCTCCTTTTGCTTTTTCAGTTCACTTATAGTAGGTTAACACCTCTTTATATTATATATCTTTTAAGTAATTGGTATAGTTTTTGTTCCTTACATAGACTCTAACAGATACAATGATCAAAGCCCCTTATGATAGAAATCAGGAGAGTTAACAGAGCCCTAAGGATAGAGTCAGTGTACTGCTGTCCTTACCATGTGAAGTTGTACTTACATTCTATTTACATTAATGCAGAAGAAAGCATCCTCCAAATCAATGCTGCTGCTGCTGCTAAGTCGCTTCAGTCGTGTCCGACTCTGTGTGACCCCATAGACAGCAGCCCACCAGGCTCCCCCATCCCTGGGATTCTCCAGGCAAGAACACTGGAGTGGGTTGCCATTTCCTTCTCCAATGCATGAAAGTGAAAAGTGAAAGGGAAGTCGCGCAGTCGTGTCCGACTCTTCGCAGCCCCATGGACTGCAGCCTACCAGGCTCCTCCATCCATGGGATTTTCCGGGCAAGAGTACTGGAGTGGGGTGCCATTGCCTTCTCCACCTCCAAATCAATAATCCCATACTAAATAAAAGAGACAGTGCATACAGATCCTTCTTCAGCATGACACATTCCACATTCAGTCTGGCAGCTTCAATTAGAGTTACCACCTGGTTTGGTTTATGGGAGTCCATTACCTACTGTCATGATCCATCTGCTTTTTGTAGTGTTCAGGTAAGGGAATGAAACAAGGGGCACCTCTGCTATAGCCTCAAAATCTTTGGTAACGTTACTAATCTCTGTGATTCATTCCAAGAACAGCATTACTTCCGATTTCTCATCATGACTGTTTTCAAGTATTGGGACAGGTGTTGGGACAATTTTAAGGACTTCCATAATTCTTCCTGGAGTAAGTCAGGATGCCAGTGTAAGGGTTCTGTCAGTTTCTGAGTATAGCATATCTACTTCAGTTATATTTTCCTGGACTATAGAAATAATTACAGAATGGATGCTCAAACACACTGGATCCAGAAAATTAAATTTATCATGTGGCTTCCATAGTCTTCACCCTAATCAGACCATGACAACATTTCAGGTGTTCTGGTATGAATGTCCATACAGACATCATATTTAACAGTCCTTAAAAAGTCTAGTATCCTCTTTCTTAGAGAAAAGAATATGCTGTTAAAAAGTGCTGTAGAGAGGGATTTACTCTTTGAAAAATAATCAAAGAGGTATTTTTGCACATGTATTTTTGGCATGATTGCAGAGTCCTTTTAAAGCAAATACTTTTCCCCCTTCAGTCAATGGGTTACGAGTCAGTAAATTAATATATATCTGGAAACAGACTGAAAACCCACCATTTTCATTGCAGTGTTAGGTGTCAGCCTTGTGCTCAACATTTTCAGAATTACTATTATTATTATTGTATTATAGAAAGCAAGCAATATTTTAGTCACTATCTGTATGCCCCACTGCAAGGACACCACTATGATCTATTATTCATTACCATAGATTCCTGTGGGCAAAGGCACCCAGCGCTGTCACTCTGCCCTTGCTGTCCGTTACAGTAAATACACATACTTTGCATCTGACAAGGGGTTTCCACCTGGACTCTTCTGTTTTAGAATTTTATAATCCTCATAGATATCAGAGAGCCCAGGGCTATGGCAGCAACTCTAACTAACATACCTTGCCTTCACAACCATGACTAGACCTCTCAAAGATTCTGGTATCCTCCATCCCAGTATATTCTTTATTCCCTAAACAAAGTAGTGTCCCTTACTTANCAAGGGGTTTCCACCTGGACTCTTCTGTTTTAGAATTTTATAATCCTCATAGATATCAGAGAGCCCAGGGCTATGGCAGCAACTCTAACTAACATACCTTGCCTTCACAACCATGACTAGACCTCTCAAAGATTCTGGTATCCTCCATCCCAGTATATTCTTTATTCCCTAAACAAAGTAGTGTCCCTTACTTAATCCCCAGGGTACATAGTCATGTGAATGTGATGGACTCTCACCTAGTAATACCTAGAATTCAGAGATACATTCTGAATTCTCTAAGTTTTCTGATTTATTCCTTCACAGCATGCCAAGGAAGCTCTGGCATATTAGCCCTGTTTAATAGTTCTCATTGTTGCTTACCAGATCCCAGGAACCATGCCTACAAATTATCACCATCAGGTCCAAGTATCCTTGCCAGAACATCAAATTCCTAGTCAAAGGTGAATTTCTCCATAACAAGAATTTTCCCCATCCAGCTTTACATTTTCACTCCCACCTCCACAAGTTTAACATCCACATAGATACAACTTTTCTTTTTTCTAGAAAATACAGCTGGTTTGCTCAGTTGTAAAGGATTTCTGCCATATAAAACCAGTGTATCAAAAGCAATCATTCCGGGGAGAATGGCCTAGGAATTTGTTTGCCATTTCCTATCTCTCACTGGTTAAAGTTGATGGCATTTAACTTTATTGCCTCTCATTTTTAGATTGTGCTATTTTCTCCTCTGAGGAGCCACTGGAATGATAAGCCAGAGTTGCAGTGCGGATCCAGTGAGCCCACGGGATCCACTCCTCTATTCCTTACCCCTACTCCCTCCTGCTAAATATTAATATTAGCTATAGAATAACTGGTTAGCTGACTAAATGGGAGCAGTAGTGAGGGATAGTAATGAGAACAAACATCATTTTGCTGGATAAATGCTTTATGTAGAAACACTGTAGTCTCCAGTTATTGTGAGGCCATTCTCCTCTAGAAAGAGAAAAGAGGCTTCCCCTTACAGCCAGTGATTCAGAGGCATGAAAGGATTAAAATTTCTTAGTCTTATCCACTTATACTGCTAGTCTCAGTGGACTACTCTTTCCTTATCAGAGTCCTGACTTTGACATAGGACATAGGGCAGATCTTTACTTTGCTTCCTTTGCAGNCTCTAGAATAGTTACAGTGAGGTAATAGCAGAGACAAAAAGAATAAATTATGTGTCTTGCAAAGTCCTATGTGCTTTGGGCATATACCTCATTCAACTCCACAGTAACACCATCGGGTGCATGAGTATGGCTAAGTCACTTCAGTCATGTCCAACTCTTTGCGACCCTATGGGCTGTAGCCTGCCAGGCTTCTCTGTCCACGAGATTCTCCAGGCAAGAACACTGGAGTGGATTGCCACGTCCTCCTCCAGGGGATCTCCAAGACCCAGGGATTGAATCCGAGTCTCTTCCATCTCGTGCACTGACAGGTAGGTTCTTTACCACTAGAGCCACCTGGAAAGCTGAACCCTATCAGGCAGAGCCCTCTTTTACAAATGAGAAAACTGAGACAGGGAAAGGGTAAATAACTTACTCGATGTTACACAGCTATTAAATATCATAGCTAGGACTTAGGTCAAAGGGGAGTTTGGCCCTCATGTTTAGCTCTTTGCATAATGAATATGGCCTGCTAAGTACTATACTACCACACACTTGTAGGGAAGAAAAGAAGATTGCAAATAGCTCTAGCGTAGGGGACTAGAGGCAAGTGTCACCATGGGGGTAACATTTGAACTAGGTCTTAAAGAGTAAACAGATGGAGAAAGAAGAAAGACAGTTTCAGCCTTAGTACCTAGTGTCCCCAAAGGCATAGAGTTTTGACCCTGAGAATGCTGGTGTGAATTAAGAGCACATGGATGATAGAGGATTCTGGTAGATGAAGCTGTGAAGTGAATGGCAGTTACCTGGAAAGTAAAATTCAGAGCCACAGTGTTATTTGGCTTCTCTCTGCAGATGTTTAAAATGAATAGCCACCTTTGCAAAGAGCGATCCATTGAGCCAAGAATATCTGTCTAAGAGAGATTCAAATATGGGGTGTGGTGGACACTTGGATGCACCACCCAGAACCCCTTTCAGGGATGAAGGACTTAACTCTCCCAGATACTGGGAGTTCCTCCAGCAGGGAGCCCTCCATGATCAGCCCTCTGTGGGGATTGCATGGGCTGAAGACAACTGCCTCACCCAGGGTCATGACCCTTTTTGGAGTTGCCTGCATGCAATGGCTGATCAGTGTTGGGTATAAAGGCTGGCCTTTTCCCCAACTCAAGACAACATAGAAAGGGCATCCTGGCCTTAGAGAGCCCTATAGAGTTGGTTGCAGACTTGGTTGAAACTGCAACACAGCTTGACTTATGTCTCTGCTCAGTCCTGCTTTCATCTCTCCTTTTCTGTGGGAAGTGATCCCATGAGGCTCCATAATACTATAAAACTCTCCAGCTCTAATCTCTACCTCAGAATCTGCCTCCTGGGGAACCCCACTAGGAGTACTGGGAATGGTTGAGAAAGCAGATGCTGAGATGGAATTTTGGAACTCTTGGCTGGCAATTTGAATTCCATGACTGGGGTTGCCCGGGTAACCGCTGGTACAAGGCAGCAGTGCAACTGTTAACACCTTTGACGGTGGTGAACTAGGTTGATATGCTGGTGACCCGTGGGACAAAAATCACTAATTGGTGTGGTGCTGTAGGAATTTGAGAAATGTGTGAGAAAGGGTTAACTATGAGGATGGTGGAATTGGTTGGCTATACCCAAACTCAGTGGGCACTCTCAAAAATACAATTAGGACAAAAAAGCCAAGCCTTTAAATTTAAAGGCTAAGACTGAAAGCCAGAGACCGCCTCCTTGGCTGCACAAAGAGGCTCTCATCTTTTGGAAGGAGAGCAGAGAAAGCTGAGGACTAGAGGACTTCATCATGACAGTAGCAGAGCTCAAAAGGAGGTTATGCTCCCAAACAAGACAGATCTGTTATGCCAAGGTCAGAGTCCTGGATGGAGGAGGAAGGAGGGGAGTGACCTTGGCACATGGACAAGACATCTGGATTGATGTTCATGAGAATCATGAATTCCCAGATTCCCCCTGAACCCACTGATCCCTGCCTGCACAAGGGCCCACCCTTCTTTAAGAGTAGCCCTTCCCCTGGCTTGCTAACGAGGTCAGTAACTAGAATTCAGTCCCAACATAACCCAGCCAAGGACATATTGGACCTGATGAGGGAGAGAGGGAACTAGATCTCCCAGGGCAGATGGATGGGCAGGGGCTGAAGCAGGTGGGTGTGTCTAGATGCTGTGAGCACTTGATAAAGGGTAGCAGAAAGTTGAATAAGAGAGTGTTTATCCAGGATCTAGGATGCAGGCCCCGTACAAGCACAGTACCAAGATGCCTCCTGGAAAAGGCAGTGCATCATAATAAGTGAGGTAGTTGTGCCAGAATTGTTGTGATGGGAGGAGAAACTCTTTCTCCTGCAGTGGGTGTGTGGTATAAGTCCAGGAAGCCAGGAGAAGCCTTTGTTCTACAGGAACAAGGGAGGAGCATCATTTGCCAAGCCACAGAGATATGATGGTGAGAGGGGCCATTCACCAGCCCTGCTAAGAAGTTCAGTGGTGCTTCTCCCCTGAACACCAGGCAGGATGGCAGGAGAGGCCATTTCTGGCAGCAGTGGGGGTGATAGAACCCCTAAATAAACACAGTTACTGTAATGAGAGGCAAAGTCATAAAGGCAGACAGAGTGGTCTATGCTCAGTGTATTATGGACACTATTAGAATACAGTATCTCTAAGGGCAAAATAGATGGGCAGCCAAGGAAGATGCTACTCGGACTTCCCTGGTGTCCGATGGTTAAGAATCCACTTGCCAATGCAAGGGACACGAGGTAGATCCCTGGTCCAAGAAGATCCCACATGCTGAGGAGCAATTAAGCCTGTGAGCCCTCCAGCCTTAACTACTGAGCCTGTGTTCCACTCAAGAGAACCCACTGCAACGAGAAGCCTGTGTACCACAACTAGAGAGGAGCCCCCGCTTACTGCAACTAAAGAAAGCTCGCTCACAGCAATGAAGACCCAGAGCAGTCAAAAATAAGTTAAAAAGTTAATTACTTAAAAAAAATTTTTTTAAAGAGGGTACTACTCAATCCATAAAGTCAAAAGCACTCAAGCGGGGATGATCAGGAAGCTAAGGGCAGTCATCCCAATAAAAGGTTTCTGAACCGGAGCCAGTTTTTGAACCTGGAACCCAGTGGTTAAAGAGGCTGAGTCCCCAGGAAGAAGAACTCTACTATACTATAGGAAATGAACACAGTAATGATTCCCCTATCCTTCCCTAAAGAAATCTATGACCGATTACTAGGGAAAAGGAACACTGATACCCTGGGACCAAAGCGTTACTTTAGCTCCCTGTTAGCATGTGGTCACAGAGGGGCCAGGCAGTAGATGGAGTCCTGGCCACTCAGTGGTGAGCCCACTGGGACGGTGGACCCCTCCAGTGGTCATTTCCTGGTCCCCAAATATAGCTGAACTAGATAACTTGATAGCTGGCTGATTTCTGTGTTGGCTGATGTGGGCAGAGCTATCAAAGTCCAGGAAAAGGCCAAGTTAGAAGTCTCGGAAAGTGCCCCTCTCCCCAGCCAAAACAGTAAATCAAAAGCAATATTGCATCCTGGAGAAATGACAGAAATTAGAGAGGGCAAGAATGTTTGAATTCACTATATGTTTCCTACTGAGATCAATACACTTCCCAGGTATCTCACTTCAGGAATTAGATATCAAGTCTAATTCATCTCCAAAGCCTTGAAATTGAAAACAGTTATTTCTAGTGATGATTTCATTTTAGCCATTATAATCCAATTCCATTATAACTAAATGATTTGGAAGATCTACAAAAACTTTTAAAATGAAATCTTAACTGTATGTGCTGTCTCTGTAGGTACCCTTAAAAAGCACATTCAGTTAAAGAATTCTAAAATTGTTTGCTGGGAAACAAAAGCTTTAAAAAAAAAAATATTTATTTGGCTGCGCCAAGTCTCGGAGAAGGCGATGGCACCCCACTCCAGTACTCTTGCCTGGAAAATCCCATGGGAGGAGGAGCCTGGTAGGCTGCAGTCCATGGGGTTACAAAGAGTTGGACACAACTGAGCGACTTCACTTTGACTTTTCACTTTCGTGCATTGGAGAAGGAAATGGCAGCCCACTCCAGTGTTCTTCCCTGGAGAATCCCAGGGACAGGGGAGCCTGGTGAGCGGCTGTCTATGGGGTCGCACAGAGTCGGACACGACTGAAGTGACTTAGCAGCAGCAGCAGCTGCATGCGGGTTCTTTAGTTGGGGCGTGTGGGATGTAGTTCCCTGATCAAGGATCAAACCCAGGCCCCCTGCGTTGGGAATGTAGAGTCTTAGCCACTGGACCACGAGGGAGGTCCCTAAAGCTTTTCATTAAAAAGAAAAAAAGGAAACTATTTTCATTGTATCTTTATGTGTGTTTATTCATTTTTGGACCCATAATAATTTCAGTTCCTAAAATATGAAACCTAAGGTTGACTTTGCAGAAAATAGTAAAATACGTATTTTCGATCTTTGCCCTTCTCTTTTTCCTCTTCACTTCTTCAGCCTTTTCCTTTTCTCAAAATAACTTGCTTTCATTAACTTTATGTGAATGTTTTAAATATCTCAGAATTAAAAAAACTGAGACCATAGTATAATATTCAGTATTTGATATATCTCTTTTAAAGAAAATTTACTTTTTGCCATTGTTATTATTTTAAAAGTTTTCAGTTCAGTTCGGTTGCTCAGTCGTGTCCGACTTTTTGCGACCCCATGAATTGCAGCATGCCAGGCCTCCCTGTCCATCACCAACTCCAGGAGTTCACTCAAACTCATGTCCATCGAGTCAGTGATGCCATCCAGCCATCTCATCCTCTCTCGTCCCCTTCTCCTCCTGCCCCCAATCCCTCCCAGCATCAGAGTCTTTTCCAATGAGTCAACTCTTTGCATGAGGTGTCCAAAGTATTGGAGCTTCAGCTTCAGCATCAGTCCTTCCAGTGAACACCCTTCCAATGAACAGGACTGATCTCCTTTAGAATGGATGGGTTGGATCTCCTTGCAGTCCAAGGGACTCTCAAGAGTCTTCTCCAACACCACAGTTCAAAAGCATCAATTCTTCGGCACTCAGCTTTCTTCACAGTCCAGCTCTTACATCCATACATGACCACAGGAAAAACCATAGCCTTGACTAGACGGACCTTTGTTGGCAAAGATGTGTATAAGAGACAGGAGGCTGAATACATGGGGTGTTAGACTTTGGAAGCCTGGAGAGATGAAGACTGTGTTCATTTAACGGCATTTTGTTTATTTAACTACTTTGGTTGTGTTGGGCCTTCATTGCTTCATGCAGGCCTCTCTAGTTGCAGTCCGTGGACTTCTCTTGTTGCAGCACATAGGCTGTCTCGTTACAGTGTGTGGGCTTAGTTGTCCCGTGGCATATGAGATCTTAGCGCCCCGCCCAGGGATCGAACCTGTGGCAGGTGTGTTCTTAACCACTGGATCAACAGGGCAGTCTCTGATTTAATGGTTATTAACTTCAGGAAGAAACTACCATCCTTTATGTGTGCGGACAACAGGGAAGAGGTATCCTTGCCAGAATCTCAGAGGCTGGAGGACGTGCTTTGCTCATCTGATGTGAAGTTCATGAGGAAGAGACAGAGCTCTAAAGGTGTCTACACGTTTCAGCCTCTAGGCACAGGCCCCGCTGANAAAATAAGTTAAAAAGTTAATTACTTAAAAAAAATTTTTTTAAAGAGGGTACTACTCAATCCATAAAGTCAAAAGCACTCAAGCGGGGATGATCAGGAAGCTAAGGGCAGTCATCCCAATAAAAGGTTTCTGAACCGGAGCCAGTTTTTGAACCTGGAACCCAGTGGTTAAAGAGGCTGAGTCCCCAGGAAGAAGAACTCTACTATACTATAGGAAATGAACACAGTAATGATTCCCCTATCCTTCCCTAAAGAAATCTATGACCGATTACTAGGGAAAAGGAACACTGATACCCTGGGACCAAAGCGTTACTTTAGCTCCCTGTTAGCATGTGGTCACAGAGGGGCCAGGCAGTAGATGGAGTCCTGGCCACTCAGTGGTGAGCCCACTGGGACGGTGGACCCCTCCAGTGGTCATTTCCTGGTCCCCAAATATAGCTGAACTAGATAACTTGATAGCTGGCTGATTTCTGTGTTGGCTGATGTGGGCAGAGCTATCAAAGTCCAGGAAAAGGCCAAGTTAGAAGTCTCGGAAAGTGCCCCTCTCCCCAGCCAAAACAGTAAATCAAAAGCAATATTGCATCCTGGAGAAATGACAGAAATTAGAGAGGGCAAGAATGTTTGAATTCACTATATGTTTCCTACTGAGATCAATACACTTCCCAGGTATCTCACTTCAGGAATTAGATATCAAGTCTAATTCATCTCCAAAGCCTTGAAATTGAAAACAGTTATTTCTAGTGATGATTTCATTTTAGCCATTATAATCCAATTCCATTATAACTAAATGATTTGGAAGATCTACAAAAACTTTTAAAATGAAATCTTAACTGTATGTGCTGTCTCTGTAGGTACCCTTAAAAAGCACATTCAGTTAAAGAATTCTAAAATTGTTTGCTGGGAAACAAAAGCTTTAAAAAAAAAATATTTATTTGGCTGCGCCAAGTCTCGGAGAAGGCGATGGCACCCCACTCCAGTACTCTTGCCTGGAAAATCCCATGGGAGGAGGAGCCTGGTAGGCTGCAGTCCATGGGGTTACAAAGAGTTGGACACAACTGAGCGACTTCACTTTGACTTTTCACTTTCGTGCATTGGAGAAGGAAATGGCAGCCCACTCCAGTGTTCTTCCCTGGAGAATCCCAGGGACAGGGGAGCCTGGTGAGCGGCTGTCTATGGGGTCGCACAGAGTCGGACACGACTGAAGTGACTTAGCAGCAGCAGCAGCTGCATGCGGGTTCTTTAGTTGGGGCGTGTGGGATGTAGTTCCCTGATCAAGGATCAAACCCAGGCCCCCTGCGTTGGGAATGTAGAGTCTTAGCCACTGGACCACGAGGGAGGTCCCTAAAGCTTTTCATTAAAAAGAAAAAAAGGAAACTATTTTCATTGTATCTTTATGTGTGTTTATTCATTTTTGGACCCATAATAATTTCAGTTCCTAAAATATGAAACCTAAGGTTGACTTTGCAGAAAATAGTAAAATACGTATTTTCGATCTTTGCCCTTCTCTTTTTCCTCTTCACTTCTTCAGCCTTTTCCTTTTCTCAAAATAACTTGCTTTCATTAACTTTATGTGAATGTTTTAAATATCTCAGAATTAAAAAAACTGAGACCATAGTATAATATTCAGTATTTGATATATCTCTTTTAAAGAAAATTTACTTTTTGCCATTGTTATTATTTTAAAAGTTTTCAGTTCAGTTCGGTTGCTCAGTCGTGTCCGACTTTTTGCGACCCCATGAATTGCAGCATGCCAGGCCTCCCTGTCCATCACCAACTCCAGGAGTTCACTCAAACTCATGTCCATCGAGTCAGTGATGCCATCCAGCCATCTCATCCTCTCTCGTCCCCTTCTCCTCCTGCCCCCAATCCCTCCCAGCATCAGAGTCTTTTCCAATGAGTCAACTCTTTGCATGAGGTGTCCAAAGTATTGGAGCTTCAGCTTCAGCATCAGTCCTTCCAGTGAACACCCTTCCAATGAACAGGACTGATCTCCTTTAGAATGGATGGGTTGGATCTCCTTGCAGTCCAAGGGACTCTCAAGAGTCTTCTCCAACACCACAGTTCAAAAGCATCAATTCTTCGGCACTCAGCTTTCTTCACAGTCCAGCTCTTACATCCATACATGACCACAGGAAAAACCATAGCCTTGACTAGACGGACCTTTGTTGGCAAAGTAATGTCTCTGCTTTTGAATATGCTATCTAGGTTGGTCATAACTTTTCTTCCAAGGAGTAAATGTCTTTTAATTTCATGGCTGCAGTCACCATCTGCAATGATTTTTGAGCCCCTGTAAATAAAGTCTGGTATTGTTTCCACTGTTTCCCCATCTATTTGCCATGAAGTGATGGGACCAGATGCCATGATCTTCGTTTTCTGAATGTTGAGGTTTAAGCCAACTTTTTCACTCTCTTTCACTTTCATCAAGAGGCTCTTTAGTTCCTCTTCACTTTCTGCCATAAGGGTGGTGTCATCTGCATATCTGAGGTGATTGATATTTCTCCCAGCAATCTTGATCCCAGCTTGTGCTTCTTCCAGATCTGCATTTCTCATGATGTACTCTGCATAGAAGTTAAATAAGCAGGGTGACAATATACAGCCTTGATGAACTCCTTTTCCTATTTGGAACCAGTCTTTTAGATGGGCACAATTTAAGGGAAAAAAATGACTTTCTAGGACATTTCAGTCATCACTGGATACAGATTTTTGATATTTCAGTGAAGTAGCCTCCATAGATCTTTTCTACAAGAATAAACTTGGTTCCTTAGAGTTTTTGCTTCACATACCAAGATTGCAATACTGCATTTAAAAAGATTCTCAGAAATTACAGATTGTATCTTTCTTCTATCCCTATGTGCTTCGTACAACAAATACAGTGTTTGGTAGAAGGTGATGAAAGTCACATGGCTCTGACAGCTAATAAATAGGTCTGATTTTTGCAATATTTTCATAAATGTTCTCCAGTTCTCTAAATTCATCTTATCAGGGTAGACCATGCCCTGTTTGACCTACTCTCCATTCCAGGTGCCTCCTCACATGGTTAAGGATATAATTAGGAGGAATCAAGAGCAGTTATTTAGAATTATTTATGTGCCAGTCATTTTGCACACAAAAAACAAAACCATAAGATTTACATTGATACTTTTGTTACTCATGTGGTGCTGTGTATTTGAATGAAAAAGATTAATATGTGTGAAGCACGGTTCTAGGCACTAGTAAGCACTCTACTAGAATCTGAATAACACCAAATTATTATTTTCAAAAAAACATTTTGATCACATCATAGAGCATCGCTTTTTTATCTGGTCAACAGTGTTTTCAACTTTTAAAAGACTGGCTGGTAATATTGAAAAAATTCAGGGCATTGCAGTCAGGGGGCGTTGAGTGTCTCTGCTGTTGGATCCACTTTCTCCGAAGGCTCAGTCACCACGTGTCCCCCTGCCGTGGAGTCTCCAGTTCCCAACACTTGTCCCTGCTCCTTACTGCCCTTGCCCCTGAAGCAGAGTGTCAGCTGCTGTTTTCTGCAGCGTTTGTCCTGTTGTCTTTTCTCACAGCTGCTTGCTTTTCTTTCTCTTAGTGTTCCTAGTCCCTGGGGGCATTTCCGTTTGCATGCCCATCAATTTGCAAATTGAAAGGGACCTTACAGTATTGAAAGTGTGGTTATTATCACTTTTTCTCCTTCCACTTTTGTCTTCTGTCACTATTCAGCTGTTACTACCAACCTGCTTCCTTCTTTAGACAACAGGGTCTGAATGAAAGCTTTCACCTGGGAACACACCTCTCCTGGGAAGATCATGTGTGTGGCCTCTGTGCCTAGTAACCTCACAGAAGCTTCTGGGTTTAGTCATTGTTGCAAATATAATTCCTGCTGGGGAGTGGAACAGACTTAAGACTGTTTCATGGAACCTGGGGGCTTTTATGTTTGCTCCCAGCCCATCCCCCCAAATAACTCTTTTATCCTAAAATGATGTTTACATTCACAAGGTTGAGTAAATAAACGTTGAAATTCCTTTTAGCAAGAATTTTCTGGCTGTGTATTCTGTACATTCCCAAAGAAATTGTAATTTAGGCAATTCAGAAGGAATTAGTTATTTAGTGTTCTGTAATTGAAAATAATTTTTATTTTCCTTTTTAACTCTTTGTAGTGTTTAGACAATTTATGGAAAATTATATGTACTCCAATTTTTATAATGTGGTTTATCTTTTCCTATTATCCTTTTGGGATTACGATTTACCAATTAGAATTGAGGATGACAAACACCCATTTTTGTGAATTGCTTCAGTGTTTAATTTCAGAACTTACTCAAGTTTTTTTTTTGTCTTCTGTTCTCAAAAAGGCTCCATACCAACAAATGTGACTTAACTTGTCATTCTGTTAAGTAGCAATTGTTTATAGTATCGCATTAATGTATTTTAAAAAATCTTCAACAGAATTCAGTTGTAATTGGTTGACAGACTGATGTTACATCTATAGGTTATAAGGAGAAACTAAACTTCTAGCTTTTGTTCTTCCACTACTCTTACCTATTTGGGGAGGACCCCTTCTAAGGCAGTTCCAGGTTGGCTCCTTTTACATGGTCCACATCTGAGCTCGAGGAAACACTCACTATTTCCCAACATCATTTGAAGTTTGTCCCATTGCAGCCCTCCTTATTCTGTCAGCAGACACAGCAGTGTGTCCACCACCATAGCCTTACCATTCTTCTGTTCAGTTCAGTTCATTCGCTCAGTTATGTCTGGCTCTTTGCAACCCAATGGACTGCAGCACACCAGTCTTCCCTGTCCATCACCAACTCCTGGAGCTTACTCAAACTCATGTCCATCGAGTTGGTGATGCCATCCAACCATCTCATCCTCTGTCGTTCCCTTCTCCTCCCGCCTTCAATCTTTCCCAGCATCAGGGTCTTTTCCAATGAGTCAGTTCTTCTCATCAGGTGGCCAGAGTATTGGAGCTTCAGCATCAGTCCTTCCAATGAATATTCATGACTGATTTCCTTTAGGATGGCCTGGTTGTATCTCCTTGTAATCCAAGGGACTCTCAAGAGTCTTCTCCTACACCACAGTTCAAAAGCATCAATTCTTCAGCACTCAGCTTTCTTTATAGTCCAACTGTCACATCATACACGAGTACTGGAAAAACTATAGCCTTGACTAGATGGACCTTTGTTTGCAAAGTAATGTCTCTGCTTTTTAATATGCTGTCTAGGTTGATCATAGCTTGCCTGCTGCAGGGTCAGGGGCACTGAGTGTAGCAGTGCATGCATGGGACCTTTTGAAGGAGGTTGCCATTATCTTCCTTACCTCCACCATAGTTTGGCCTCAGGTCAAACAACAGGGAGGGAACACAGCCCCACTCATAAACAGAAAATTGGATTAAAGATTTTGCTGAGCATGGCCCTGCAGCATCAGAACAAGACCCAGTTTCCCCCTCAGTCAATCTCTCCCATCAGAAAGCTTCCATAAGCCTCTTATCCTTATCCATCAGAGGGCAGACAGAATGAAAACCACAATCACAGAAAACTGATCGAACTGATCACATGCATCACAACCTTGTCTAACTCAGTGAAACTAGGAGCCATGCAGTGTAGGCCACCCAAGACCACGGGTCATAGTGGAGAATTCTTACAAAACGTGGTCCACTAGAGAAGGGAATGGCCAACCACTTCAGTATTCTTGCCTTCAGAACCCCATGAACAGTATGAAAAGGGGGAAAAAAAAAAAAGGACACTGAAAGATGAACTCCCCAGGTCAGTAGGTGCCCAATATGCTACTGTAGATCATTGGAGAAATAACTCCAGAAAGAATGCAGAGATGGAGCCAAGGCACAAACAACACCCAGTTGTGGATGTGACTGGGGATGAAAGTAAAGTCCAATGCTGTAAAGAGCAATATTGCACAGGAACCTGGAACGTTAGGTCCGTGAATCAGAGTAAATTGGAAGTGGTCAAACAGGAGATGACAAGAGTGAACATTGACATTTTAGGAATCAGTGAACTAAAATAGACTGGAATGGGTGAATTTAACTCAGATGACCATTACCATTCTTAGTGGGGGTAACTAGTAAGATAGCAGGTGCAGTCCTAGTTAAGGCAGCTCATTTCTATATAAAAAGACTACTTTTTAAGTGCTAACACTTCCTAGGATCAGTAGATTCAGCATGTTCAGGCAAAGTGTGTCTTTCTCACCAGTGCTTTTAGCTCTTGGGAGATCAAATTGGTTCCTCTTCACAGGTATCCACCCTTAATACATTTTCAAGTAAAAGTCTGAGATTAGAGAAAGAAGCTCCTGCAGCTGCACATTCCTTGGCAGCCCACATCATAAATGCTTTTGCAAAAATGCCTCACCCAATTTTTTAAACTGTTCTGGGCTGCATTTAATAGATGATGAAAATAATGACTTTTAAATATGCCACTGCACAATTAGGCCACTGAAACAACTGAGATACTTTGGGAACCTTGAGCCTAGGAAAGAAGACAAAAATACCTGCAGGGAAAAAAAACAAAGTATCTACAGGGAAAAGGTGGAACTTGGAGGTCAAAATTTGCATCAACACAGTCAAATTGAATAAATGTGAATGACACTGTAAAGAAGCAACCTCTCATTTCTCATTCATAGTATACATCTGAGCATTAAATAATCTTTCCATTTTGTTCTGCTTGAGCAGACTCAGGGAAGAGCTAATGATACCACTGTTTCTCAGAAGTATGGAGAGGACGAAGGATGCTCATTCTCTAATAGCGGAGTCTATTTTAGAAAGAATATGTTGACATGATAGTTGCTGAAAATATGAGAGACTTTAAAGAAAATAATGGGAAAGCCAAACTGTAAGACACCCAGAACAGAGAGTTTCTAAATGGAGATCTCTCCCTCTCTCTCTCTCTTTTTTTTTTTGGCTGTGTCCCATGGCTTCCTTGTGGCTCACATGGTAAAGAATCTGCCCACAATTCAGGAGACCTGGGTTCAATCCCTGTGTCAGGAAGATCCCCTGGAGAAGCCCACTCCAATATTCTTGCCTGGAGACTTCCATGGACAGAGGAACCTGGTGGGCTACAATTCACAGGGTTACAAAAAGTTGGACATGAGTGATTTTGACTCACTCCTGTGGCTTGCAGGATCTTAGTTCCCTGACCAGGGATGGAACCCGTGCCCCTTGTAGTGAAAGTGCAGAGTCTTAGCCACTGGACCACCAGGGAAGTCCTAGATCTCTCCTTTATGAGCTCAAATTCCCTTCTGGTGACATTGTCTTGGGCTCCCATACATCAGTATCTGAACCTGGAGATACCTTTCCCACCTGCCCTATGAGATATCTTTCCCAGCATGTACCACTGTGAGCCTATTGCTTCTGGCCAGCATCCTTTCTGACTGGTTGTTAAACATTTCAGATATCACTTAAGATAGCCCTCTATATCCCACCCAGAACATTAAAGTCCACCTTTTTAGATAAGCTTCACAGCCACTCTATCAAGGAGAAAAGACAAGTATGATTGGGCTCCTCTTTAAAAAATGAAATGACCTAGCTGTCTGGTGCTGAGGGCTAAGTTGCTTCAGTCGTTTCCAACTGTTTGTGACCCCATGGACTGTAACCCACCAAGTTCCTCTGTCCTTGGGATTTTCCAGTCAAGAATACTGGAAATGGCAAGTGGGATGCCATTTCCTTTGACAGGGCATCTTCCGAACCCAGGGATTGAATCTGCATCTCTCTCTCTCTTTTAAAAAAATAAATGTACTTATTATTTATTATTAAATCATATATAGTTGAGTAAAAATATAAATCACATAGAATTTGAGTCATGGGGAACTCTAACATGATAATAGGAAGGAAAGAGTAGATACATCAAAATAAAATGTGAGAGATACAGAAAAAAAATATTTGAGGGGGATTTTGAGGAAAGAGTTTCACTCTAAGACCGTCTGATTTGCAATGCAATGAATTTTTACCCTATCATGGTCAATAAATACTTCTTGGCATCTAGGATGTAGGAGGTGTCCCTTGGGCTGAGTTTTAAAAGGATAAGAGAAGTAAAGCAGGGAAGCTGAGAGGCAGGGAGGAGACCCCAGGCAGAAAGAACAGTCTCTGCTACCAATCTGCATCTCTTACGTCTCCTGCGTTGCCAGGTGGGTTCTTTACCACTAATGCCATCTGGGAAGCTCCTAGCTCTCTGGGCTGGTAGGCCAAGAAGGCGCAGGTAGAATCTAAAACTCCTGTCTCCTGACTGTGGGTCCGGCCGAGCCTCGTAGCAAGAGTATGTATTCATTTTCTGTTGCTGTGTGACAGGCTCGCATGGACTCGTTTGGTTTCTGCAGGTCGGCAGTGCTGATGTGGAAGGTCTGGCTTCCCCGCTTAGTGTGTCTGTCTCACAGTTGGCGGTCAAGGCGCTGTCAGTGCTGCGGTTCTCGTCTGGATCCTCTTCCAAGCTTGCTCAGATTGTCGGCAGAACTCAGTGACATAGGTTGTAGGACTGAAATTCCTTTTCTTGGTAGATGTTGGCAAGGAGAAGGAAGCCAGCTGAAAATGCTCCTGAAGATTGCCGTCAGGTCTTAACCTACTTCCCCCTCGTGACATGGCTACCTACTTCTTCAAAGTCAGCAGGAGAATCTTCTTGACTTCTGCCAAGATGGAGTCTTAAAGGCTATAATGTAATCACAGCATCCACTCTCTCCTCTGACTCACAGTCCCAGCCAGACTCTAGGGGAGGGGATTATATGAAATATGGATGACAGAGGAGTGAAATTTGGGGCCTTCTTAGAAATCTGCCTGACACAAGGCATGCGTCTCTGACACACAAAGAAGACATTTACTGTCAACTCTACTAACCAACTTTGTGACTTAAGTTCTCAGAGTCTCTTGTTCCTCAAAATTAGGGCAATGCTAACTCATCGACTGGCCTTTCTTAGTGGCTCAGTGGTAAAGAATCTGTCTGCCAAGCAGGAGATGTGGAAGATCCCCTGGAGAAGGAAATGGCAACCTGCTCCAGTATTCTTGCCTGGAGAATCCCATGGACAGAGGAGCCTGGCAGGCTATGGTCCATGGTGTTGCAAAAGTGTCAGACATGACTTAGTGACTAAAGGACAGTGACAACCACTCTTATATTGTTGAGAGAAGTTAAAATGCTAATGTCTAGACAGTGTGTGACATGAAGCTCATTCAGTGAAAGCTGGCTGCTGCTCCTGCTGCCTCTGGCCAGTGCGTGCGCAGCACGTGCAGGCACACCATGTCAACTGTATTTCTCATATTATAATAGGTAAAAAGCAGTGTGTCGCAGACTAAGTATTCCACCTGGTGCACTGTCA
The DNA here is from genome assembly GCA_006410615.1 of Neotragus moschatus. NCBI lineage: Eukaryota > Metazoa > Chordata > Mammalia > Artiodactyla > Bovidae > Neotragus > Neotragus moschatus. The sequence goes on from SJYA01000910.1 coordinate 973,287, forward strand.
ATGGAGCATGGAAAGGGGGAAAAAAAAAAAAGGGGGACTAGCTCATCTTTTATTATTTTATTTTAGAGGCTACCTGTGTTATCTCATTAACCCCAAGAACCCTGCACAGTAGATATCTATCACCATCCCCATTGAACAGGCAAGGAAACTAAAGCCCAGAATGCTTTCCCGTGTGCCCCAGTGACACAGTGAATAAGTGGCAGAGTTCATGACTGGAGGTCTTGGCCTGTAACAGGGTATCCCACCAAAGGGCCACTGAGAAACCATGCTCTGTGTGTGTGTGTGTGTGTGTATGTGTGTGTGTGTGATTCATCAGGAAGGAATGCAAAGAATTTCCCCTCCCCTCAGGGAGAAGGCTGGGCCCCTTTACCCTCAACAGAGAGTACACAGATTTTCAAATGTTGCAAAGGGCCGTCAATTCCTATTGTGAGAGGAAAGGAACTGAAAGAATATTTTGTAAATAAGAACTCAAGAGAGAGGGTCTGGAATTAGTGATTGCAGGGTTTTTCCTACTGTTTGGTGCTGTTTGTAAGGTTCAAAGTAATCCATTTGTTTTTGTTGTTGTTACAGTGTCATTATTTCTATTTCTTAAAAAAGCCTCAAAATATGAAACTAAATCAATTACATAACTATTAACTCTCATTTAAAAAGGAAAAAAATAAAGAAGAAACAACTTTCTACCCAGAGGATTATATACTGAACTAAAATTTCTAATTAAAAAAAAAAATATATATATATATATATACACACACACTCATTTAGATTGTGCCAAAGCTCTCAAAAAGGAGCAGAAACTTGATCATTGACCAGGCAAAGTTTATGCTGCAAAAATAGTTCTTGCTTTAGTTTAAAGGTTTTCTGAAAAGGTGGGGGGATGGGTTGGTAAGAACAGAGGAGTACTGAGGTGGATGCTGGTAACACTTTAATAACGTAGTAAAATGAAAGACGGGGAAGATGAACTAAAAAAGTTTTCTTTGAAATAGTAATTGCATCTCCCTAGCAATAAAAAATTTCTGCGAAAAGAAATAGCAAAATTGTTTCAAAAAGATCTCAGAGTTCTGGAATAGAGATGGAAGTCTTTGAAGCTGAGGCATCAGAGAAAAATATTGGGAGATAGATTATTACCATCTCTTCATCATTTCACCAACTGGTATAAAGTCAGAAAGAACATTTCAACAGCTGGCTCACTTAACTTTCTTTAAAGATGATTTAGTTTTGAAGAATATGAGTATATTGGATCTAAAAAGATTTTCATAGGCTGAAACGAGCACTTTTTAGTAAGATAAGTTTTAGGGTCCTCTGCTTGGGTCCAAACATCTAACTGTGAGTATGAGACAGAACAGACACAGGAGTTAGCAGTAACATGCAGAGACTATGTGTTGCCTACCCATTTCTAGTTCCTCCTCTTCCTTAATAATAAACCTTTAATTTTATTTGGAGCAGCACAGTACCTAGCTAAGACTTATTTTCCAGCCTGCCCCCTAAAAAAAAATTTGTCCAATGAGATATAAACGGGAATCTTTGCAAATGATTTTTAAGATCGCTATTTAAAGGTATTGATTCATGTAGGACGGATATCTTTTTTTTCCTCTTGCTCTTCCCTTTCCTCCTGCCTAGAATAGATATACAATGGCTGGAGCTCTAGCAGCCACATTGTGTCATTGATGATGGATACAAGTAAGGGTTTCAGAGAAAAACAACAAGGTAGCACTGGGTTCCTGATGGCATTTTGGAACGTTTATGGCAGCTCTGAAGTATATGACCTCTCAACTCCCTTTGTGTGAAAGAATAAAGTCTTAATTAGTTATCGTGCCACTTGGATATCTGCTACTAGCAGAGAATCTCAATTCCTGATACTGGTGAGTAGTTCGATGTGATTATGAAAATGGTCCCGATGATCTGAGACTGCATTAGTATTTTGTGCCTGGGTTCATCAAGACTGTGTTCATCAAAGAAGAACATGAACTTGGGCAAACTTCAGGAGCTGGTAAGGGGCAGGGAGGCCTGGTGTGCTGCAGTCCATGGGATAGCAAAGAGTTAGACATGACTGGGTCACTGAAAAATGACAGCAAGACTACAAAAGCGAGACGACAGCAGAGCATCAGCAACAAAGATTGATGCCTCGATTTCCTTCTACCGCAAGCCCACCAAACAAGGCAAATATTGTTTTCCTGAAGGCCCCTGGTGGGGTATGATGCTGGCCTGATGCAGAAGTGAGGAAATCAAAGAATATGCTTCGATAATAAAGGCAGAAATGCTTGACCCTGCCAGCTTTGTACTTCATGAGTAACAGGAAACAAAGGGATAGCATGCTAAATACAACTGGTTGTCCCCAATATCCATTACCCCCTTTCCTAAAGCAAGAGTACCTCCAAGGTTCAGCAGGGCATATGGCTCCCTAAAAAACATTGCATTTCCCAGCCTCTCTTCCTTAGATGTGCAGGCATGCAACTAAATTTGAATCAACGAAGTATAGTCAAGGTTGGCAATTTCTGGATGGCCTTGCTATGGGACAGCACATAGGCACACTCAGGTCTTTCTGCCCCTCCTCTGTCCTGTTGCTTAGAACTTGGATGGTAACACTCAGACCTTGAGATGTAAGCCACGTACAAAAGAACAAGATGGAAGTCTGTGGTGGTGTACAGGGCCGTACTAGTCATAGCTCATCTCCCTGAAATTTTAGACAGAAAACCATACATCTTGTCTAAACCATTATTGGTTAGGTTCTTAGTCACTTGTACCATAGCCTTATAGTACAAAGGCTTGGGGAATTCAGGATCATGTCAGGGGTTTGAAAGAGCTGAGTCTACTTAGCCTAAAGGAGAGATCACTCAGAAGGAGAAGGTGGCTGTTTTTAAAAAACCTGCAACTTCTTGCAGAAGAGGCTTAAACCCTATTTGGTGTGGCTTTAACGAAGAAAACTCTAGAAAGACAAATGTGGATAAAATGTAGGACAAATTGAGGCTTCCCCAATGGTTCAGTGGGTAAAGACTATGCCTGCTAATGCAGAAGGCATGAGTTCGATCTTTGGGTTGGGAAGATCCTCTGAAGGAGGAAATGGCAGCCGGTTCCAGTATTCCTGCCTGGAGAATCCCATGGACAGAGGAGCCTGGTGGGTCTGGAGTCCAAAGATAGAGGAGTACAAAGCCTCCGACCTGGATCCTGTCATGGGCTCTATTATCTGACTGGTTTATTTAATCAAACATTCCTTGGACTGTAGGCTCAGTGAGGGCAGGGACAGCATCCCCCACCCCAACTCAGAATGACCACAGTGCCCCCTACCCCAGCCTCTTGCGGGTGCTGGATGAAGGTTTGCTCTGTGGGTCCAGCAAAACTGGACGGTGGAATGAGAGGCCTCTGTAGGACCAAAGGGGTGAGATTTGAGGACAGGCCCTCTCCCAGTAGCTAGCAGACTTACACTGCTTTTTAAATTCAATCCTTTTTCTTGTTTGGTAAGTTAAAGCAAAATCTACTTTAAAAAGGGAATGCTGGCAAGAATGGCCATTATCACATAACAGAAGAATGTATGGGACAGTAATGATTCTAGGGAAGAGACAGGGAAATTCTCCACTAGGTCTCTCCAGTGTGTGTGTCCATATGTGGAAATATCTAAGGAGAAATACACCAGGAAATATGGTAAAGACCTTCGCCACTACCACTTTCAGATATGTAGACATTTACCATAGTTCTCTTATTCCCTTCAGCCACATTTCAAGCCTTGCCATCTTGATCCCATTCAGAAAATTTAAACTTTGCAAGTAAAACTGTATCAGATGTTTTGCTTACAATTTTCTCTGTATTCCTTTTATCCCCAAAGCTAATTCAGGTGTGCCATTCTTTAAGAAATTCAAGTACAGTATACTAGAACCCCAACTTGACAACATATAAATTAGGGGTTGAGAATTTGCATTACAAAAAGAGTCTAAATGTATCTTCTTAGGAGAATGACACATATATTAAAATTAAAGCCACATCATTATAATAAAACTAAATTCTCCCTGAGATTATAATGCAAACCAAAGGAAAAATGCTATTTTAAGGACACAAATCCAATTGGCAAATCCTTGTGATTAGGGCATTTATTGTAATAGAATTGATTAGATATCCTTGGAGTCCGGCAAAAAACAAAGGTCTATGACACACAGAAGTGTTGTACAAAGAGAGTTCTCCCTATGTTGTATTGGGGGAATTATTACTTGAAATCAAATGGACTTGCAGAAAATGATCACAGTAATGACACTGTGTTTTCCCTGGTGCATTTTATATACAAGCCCTTTGAATCAGTATGTTTGGTCCCGGATCATTTGTTCATTGAATGTTGCTGTTTGGTGTTTAGTCACTCAGTCATACCTGACTCTTTGCAACCCCATGAACTGTGCCAGGCTCCTCCATTCATGAGATTTTCAAGGCAAGAGTACTGGAATGCCTGGCCAATTCCTTCTCCAGGGGATCTTCCTGACTTAGGGATTGAACCCATGTCTCCTACAAGTCTCCTGCCTTGCAGACAGATTCTTTACCACTGAGCCACCATTACTTAAAGACCACTGCTCCCTGCCCTAGGCTAGCTGCTGTTCCTTTAAAGAATAAGTCATAGAGGTACCTGCATGTTATCCATTCACAGACAAGTACTCATAATGGTTTAGCTTTACAGAGAGAAGTTATGGCGTAAGCTACTTCTTGTTCTTTGAGAACAAAGTAAATTGATGTATGGTTCACTAGTTCCCACCAGGTTATATCAAGGTCAGAAGGTGGGACTTGGAATAACAATCATTGCTCCTAAGGACTTCCGTTGTTTTCTACAGCAGCCATATTGACTGTTGGCTTTGAGACAGTTTTGGTCTTTGGATTATGCGGGCTTCCCTTGTGGCTCAGCTGGTGAAGAATCCACTCACAATGTGGGAGACCTGAGTTTGATCCCTGGGTTGGGAAGATCCCCTGGAGAAGGGAAATGGGAACCCACTCCAGGATTCTTGCCTGGGAAATCCCATAGGCTGGGATTGCAAAGAGTCAGACACGACTGAGTAACTTTCACTTACTAGGTTCAGTAGTGCTCTGTGAAGGGAAAACGAGGGATAGCTTTTTTTTTTTTTTTTTAACTTAGGATATGTGATTTCTTTATCCAAAAGTTAGATGGACCAAAAGACTACCATAAAGCTCTCTGAGAGAAACTTCCCTTGCATTAGATTAGAGATAGGAAATGACAACCATTATTTCTCTTTTGTAGTTGAAGCATAGTTTTTTATATTGTAGTATAATATTTTATTAGTTTCAGGTATACAAAACAACCATTACTTCTTGATTACCTCCTATGTGTTTGGTATATCGTCCTGAGAAAACCTACAACCAGTATTCTGTAAGGCAGCTATGCTGGGGCTTCCAAGAGGGGCTGGTGGTAGAGAACCCACCTGCCAATGAAGGAAACATAAGAGACAAGGGTGTGATCCCTGGGTCAGGAAGATCCCCTGGAGGAGGGCATGGTAGCCCATTCTAGTATTCTTGCCTGGAGAATCCCATGGACAGAGCAGGCTGGTGTGCTCCCGTCCATGGAGTTGCAAAGAGTCAGACATGACTGAAGTGACTTAGCGCACACGCACGCAAGGTAGCCATGCTATGACCTAACACTCCAATCTTATAGACAAAGAAACCAGAGCTTAGGTTACACTAAAGGGTAGAGGTCTCCGAGCAAGAAAATGGCAGAACCAGAATGAGCACTTTCCCCGAAGCTGAAAGTAAATTTCTGTTTCCAAAACGATAGAACAAGACTGATTTTTCCCTCTGTGATTCTGGAAGTCAGAGCTGGCTGGAGGGACTCCATATGTGTTTTCATATGTTCCTAATCCAGAGAGTATTTCTCCAGAGTCAGATCTTCAGATGGAGACCCAGCTGATGCAAAGAGTATATAAATGAATGGATAAAGCTGAAAGAGATTAAACCTCTGCCCAAGGAAGAGTGGGAAGGAGAGTCAGAGCATCTGACACCCTAACCAGACGCCACTTTTGGGTGAGCTTCCTGTAGGGAGCAGGAGCTAGACGTGTGGGGGTGGTGGTGTCTGTTGATGAGGTGGGGTAGGAAGGGGGCATACTGACCTTGCCCTTGCTGGAGTGTGGGAGAGAAGGAGTGAGCTAAGCAAGCTCCTTGAATAGGAGAAAGAGGACCTTGGTCTCCTTGATGAGTTTGGAAAGAGAAGCTGAGCACGCCTTGGCCAGCCCTTCCTCTTCGTTTTATTTTTGGGAGCCACCTATCTATGAGAATACAGCTTTATTTTTCATGTTGTAGTTTTACAAGAACAGGGCCCCTCTTCAGGGAGGAGTTAGGATTGCCAGATGCAAACTGTGACTGGGTTGGCAAATCTGTCTCATTCTGGAAGCTAACTTGCTGATAGAGGGAGCATTCGCCGACACCAGCTTTATCTGTAAAAGTACATTCTGTATTCTTTGCTGCCTTGCTCTTTTGACTTGTTTCTGACTTGGGCCAGAATTCAAGTGNAAAAAAAGAAAATTTCTAGGAAGAAGGAACAGCACATGCAAAGGCTATGATGTGTGAGCAGACATGATAAGTTTGAGGAACAGTATCAGGGCCTTGATAATTAGATCAGGGTTAGCAAGATAAGAGTATTCAGAGATGAGGCAAAGATAGCCCTGGAAATGCTGATATAGTCAGAAGAGCATTTTTTAAGTTAGTTGCATAGTATTTAATCATTTTGTTAGACAATCTGAGTTCTTTCCAATTGTTCATCTTTATAATTAACAAGATTTTTTACTAATATGTTACTAGATAATTACATTTTTAAAAAAATACTTATTTATTTACTTGGCTCTGCTGGGTCCTAGCTGCAGCATGCAAACTCTCAGTTGCCATATGTGGGATCCAGCTCCCTGACCAGAGAGGGAACCTGGACCCTCCACATCAGGACTGTGCAGTCCCAGCCACTGGACCACCAGAGAAATCCCTACAATTAACTATTTTTTTTTAAGGTTCTCGGCCACTGGAAAGAATTCATTGATGCCTACATTAAAATAAGAATCACCTTGTTTTTTGAGAGAGTTTAAGTACAGCTTACCTTCTTCTAAAATAATGAACAAGGAGGAAAAAACCAATAACAAAATCTGACTTCATTTACAAGCAAACAAACATAAAAATGTCTCTGATTATCTTCATGTAGTGGGCTGTAAGAAAACAATGAGGAACAGGAGGAGAAAAAAAAAGAGCAAAAAGGAAGAAACATAGAAAGGGAAAAGAGTAAAGCTTCCTGAAGTAGAAAGGAGAGCTGCTACTTCTGTCTCTTGCTGTGTCACAGAACGTCCTTAGTGGGTGATGTGAAATAACAACCCTTCTCTTAAGCTCATGCTTCTGTGGGTCAGGAGCTTGGGCTTCCATACAACATGGCAGCCTTAGAGCAATTCAGCTTGTCAAGAAGCCAAGGTGGAAACCTTCTTAAGGGCTAGGCTTGAACTGGTATATATATTGTTCTGCCACACTCTGTTGGTCAGGGCAGTTATCGGTCAGCCAGACCCAAAAGGAGGGGACATAAACCCCAACATCCAGTGAGAGGGATGTCAAAGAATTTGAAGTCACTTTTTCAATTCACCACAGTACTCAACGATGAGATAGCCAGGTCCCTACTTTTGGCCCACATGAGGTTCATGGCTGTGGTTACATAGCCACATGACCAGTCTCATCAGAATCAGGGTCGTTCTGGTTTCCAGTCCTGCTTAGGACCCCAGCTACATCTCATATATGATTTATCCTTCTCTTGATCTTGAAAAGCCACACTTAGTAGATAATAAACTGCAGATTTCCTCTATAATCTTTATTTTTTAATATAAATTTATTTATTTTAATCTCTAGAAAAATACCATTCTTTCGGTTTTTTTGCTCTTTCTTGGTGACATGCTCCTTTTTTTTTTTTTCCTTTTAGTGATCAAATAAGCGCGTATGTGTGGCCTTGTAAATGGTAACTTGTCCAAGGTAGCAATTTATGCCAGGGGAGTCTAAGACAATGTTGATTGTATTTATTTTACTACCTGTGTACTTCCTGAGGGAGGGCGGTATGATAAAATATTACTGTGAAGCTGCTCTGTTTGGGGGTACTTATTTGCAAGGCTACATTAGCTAATTCCCTCCAGACTTCAGTATTCATGTCATCTGGACTCCCCTGATTTGTGTACGTTCAGATTTTTCAAGTATTCCTTTACCTGCGTTGACAGAGCATATATTTGACAGAATAATATTAAAAAATATAAGATGGCAAGCAGATGGTCAGAGTCTTGACTGAAAAGAGATCTTACTGAAAATGGTTTGTGAATGCAGACCATGCTTTTGTTTACGCAAATGTCCTTTTAAATATTTGGTTTGATCACCAATGGAGGTCTTGAAAGAGCCAATGCCTGCAGAAATATGTTAGCTGATATCCTCTACCTGAAGTAATGGCTCCCTTTAAAAAAAAAAAAAGAAGAAAAGAAAGGATAGAGAAATTTTCCGTAACTCCTTGCTGCCAGATGTCCGCATTGCTACCTAAATCATGGAGGTGAAAAAAACCTCTTCCTGATCCCCTATGCTCCATGCAGTTCCTTCTTCAGTGAAGAAAGGCATAAATTCCATTCAGTGAAAGCAAGAGGAGGCAAAAGAAACAAAGAAACGGCAAGACAAAGACTCATACCAAGAAGAATTTCCAGGATTTCAAGTTTAGTTTCTTTGTATGGGAAGATAGGTTGGTGAGAAATCCGGATTCTGCACTGATATCTGAAATAAGAAAGCTAGCACTTTTATATGTAGAGAATAGAGATCTGTATTTAAAATCTTAGACACCTTACACATGATGCAATGGGAAACTTGGTGATGTAATATTTGGGATTTTTTCTGCAGACCTTTATTCCCCTGGATGCCAGTATCCGAATAACAGAGAAAAGAATATAGATCAGTCTTTCAACAATGACACCTAGTGCCTTTCATTACTCAAGCAGTCAATTCTGGTACCTTTTCGCCATCAGTCTCTGGCTGTCACCGCTGGAAACATCAGTGGAGTGGTTTGTCCAGTGGTCAGAATCCATGTCCCGTTTTATAGTCCTTGGATCCCCATTTCAGTTGCTAAGGTATATGGACAACATGAAGTCCACAAAGCAAGCCTGGAAATCGCTTGCATCTGTTACCAACTGTTTGTTGCCGAGTGTTTTAGGAAGGTTGACTATTTGGGGGAGGATGAATCTTCTATCTTTAATGCACATAGTCGTCTTTGTCTCAGACTAGGACACAGCACCTGTGTATGTAAGCACCCACCAAAGTCTAATGGCTCTGTACCATTTTGTTTCCTCAGGCATCTTTCCTCTGTTCCTGACAGCCTTAAGCATTGTTACTCTTTTTTCTACAAATAGTCTTCTCTATCCCTTCCTGCTATGTGTATCCAAGTTTTCCTCTCTTTCACTTCCTAGCCCATACCTCCACTGGAAGTTGTGACAAAGCCATTTTTATGATTAAAACGGAATCTTATTTCTAATGCCAGCACATTGAAATGTTCAGTAAATAAAAAGATTTTGCGTATTCTCAGAAAGACACTTGAGAAGTTTTCCTTTACCTGGAGCGCAGCGATTAATTTTTCTAAAGCTATATGGCTGGAAAATATGACAGAAGCTTCCTCCACCTGCTTTTAGATGAGACTTTTTTTGGCAGTCCACACAAGTGGGTCTCTCTTGGGAGAGAAAAGATGATTTTGTAAGAAGTAGACCAGTGTGCAGAAAATCAATCAAATAGTAAGTCATTGACTACCAATCCATCAAAGAACTAGTTTGCCAAAAGACCATTTTTTTCAATGTTATTGATTCATCAAGAACTTGTTGCTTTAGAGTTATTAGCATAATTGCTTGAAAAAATTCCAAACTTAACCCTTGGGCGTCTTCCCACTTGCTTTATATCAGTGCATACACCTACTATCACATACACCCAAGGATCCCTCCCCATCCATGTATTAAAACATTCCCAGTGAATTGCTTGTCATTCAACTCCTTCCTCTCCCAGTCAAGAAGGAAAATCTGTAAGTTATGATGAGTAGGAAATGCAATAGAATCTGTTGAAAATATATTGAAAGATTAAAAACTCACCCTACAATTTTGAGGTATCATTGAGATTGCTGACAGCATCTTGCCTGATACCAGAATTTTTAAAGACCCGAGAAATTGTCTCTTCCTAAAGTAAGCTGTATATTGAGCAGCCTGACTGAAACACACACCCCTGTTACTTTATTACTTGTTAAAAAATTATGAATCATTAAGTGGACAGATTGATTACTGGACCAACTGATTTTTTGACAAATTGTTATTATGTGAAAGAAATGTTAATGATTCATGTAGAACATTATAGAAATTCTCTTTTAAACATTTCTAGAAGCCATAAATTTTCTCTCCAGAATCTTTTTGGCTTTTGAGCCTAAGTTTGTGCAGTTTTTTTGATTCTCAGTAGATATGCCAATGAGCTGATTGAAACAGTGAAGACATTCGTCAATAAATACTTTTTAAGTACCTAACATAGAATATTTTTATTAGACACTTACAGGTGAAGAAAAGAGAGGAAATACTAAAGAAATAGGTGATGAAAATGCTGTTCCTTACTGACTCAGAAGACAAAAGATTCATATATTGGCTGACTTGAGAACAATTACAAAATATTCTATCAACGAGTTCACAATGGCACTGTACAAGAGTAATGTGAAGACAGCTCTGACCTGTTGCTGGGTCATGCCCACCATCCCCAGTGTCCACACATGAAAAGAAATCGTCTTTTCTCTGGCAGGATATCTTTTTTCCACCCAAGATAGGATCTCTTTCCAATTTTCAAATCCTAAGATATTTTTTCCCCATGCAAATCATTCGAAACTCAACAGGTATTTTCACTGTCTGCTGTTTACTCACATAAATCTGTCTTAATTTTAAATTCAATGGAAAGAAATTGACTTCAGTCTTTATATTTCCTAGTATGGACTTTTGAAAACAGACCAAGATAATGTTTTTTTCAGATAGTTGTGCATAATGATTTGAAGCTACACAGCAGTGATCAGATGTCTGTAAAAATCTACTTTTGACATCCTTCTGATAGGCAGAAAACGTTTGGCGCAGCTTACAAGACCAGGTGACTAACTAGAGAGTCAAATGATGATCTACAGAGAATACAGGAGCCTTAAAAAAAAACTGTTAATTTCAAAAGATGGGTTTTCTAATGAAAATGCACCCAGAGTTCCAAGGGATGCAAAAAGACATCTAGTTGGCGTTAGGTCCCAAGGATTTGGGCCTCTGACATTATACATAATTTTTCAGACATGCATCTTAATTATTTGGCACTATCTTAAAAAGTAACCAAAACATTATAACAGGTCCTAAGGCATGAGAAGAGAGTCCAAGGATTGAGCAGTGCTGTCTCCCAGGGCAGAGGCCACATTTCCTCTATTGTTTCATGTAGCAATATATATAAGGTTCCTGGTCAATAAATAAATAAAACATCCCCATAATTACAAGCTTCCATGACTGGAAGGAGTTTTCATCGAAGATACAAATAACATTTTACAAATACCAACAAGCAAAATGGTACAATTATGTAGATGGCTTTCTCCCAGATACTTGATGTCAGTGTAATCAGACATGGCTCACTTCAGCCTTAACTGTCTTTAGAGACTCTTCAAGGTTTAACTAATGTGCTGGATACATAGTTTGCTGGAGCATCAGCATGGTAAGAATTAGCAAAATTGAAATGCCTGTTTTTAACATACTTATTGTCCTCCAAGTCTACATCTGCTATCTTGGTCCTACTTTATATACTTTATGAGAAAATATTTTATAGATACACATGTATATATGACTGAATTTTTAAAGCCTCAAAGTACAGGTTTGGAAGAGCCTTTAAAGATGCTCTAGTCCAGCCATCCAAGTCCAAATTCCTCCACATTCTAGTCTAGACACCGAGATTCCTCGCTGGACTGCTACATCCATACATTTTTGTTCTGCCTAAAGCACGGGTAGGCAAATTGTTTCTGTAAAGGGCCAGAAAGTAAATATTTTTGGTTTTGTGGGCCACGCAGTCTCTGCTGCAACCACTTCCCTCTGCCTTTGTAGTGCAAAAACAGCCACAGACAATATGTAAGTGAGTGAGCGTGGCTGTATTCCATTAAAACTCTATTTACAGAAACAGGCAGTGGGTCAGATTTGGTCAGGCCCTGGTCTAAATAATTTGCTGTGAAGCATGGAGCATGGAGATGGATGAAAAAAAAAAGCCTAAATAACATGAATAAAATACTCATGATGAATACTAACAAAAGCTCTCCCCTGAATTCTCAGTCCAGATGACTCAAAACTTTTAAAAGAAATTGGTCTTCTTACTAAATTCTTCTATTGGGCCCTCTTGAGTAAGGATCACCTCCTTCTACCCCTTGCATCTTGCCAGCTCAGAGCTGAGGTAGATGAGAAAAGCCAGCAGACATTCATGCAGTCACCTTCATATAGCTTGGATATTCTTAAGAGTAGCATTATTTAAAAACAAAATTAGATATACTCTGGTTGTTAATCCAAGGATGTTATCACTTTGATGGGGTGCACCCACATGCAGATGGAAGGGTTGATTCAGGAACACTGGATCAGGAAGTGAGCACAGCTCAACTGCCAATGGAAGATTGTGCAGGGAAGCTTATTTAAAATGAAAGCCTGCATTGCCTGATATAAAGCCTATGGGCTTTTGAGTCAGAACCATCTGGATTTGAATTGTTTCTGCAACTTAGTAATTCTGGACCTTAAGACATTACCATTGGACATACTTCATAATTTTTAAGCCTCCAGTGTCTCATCTATGGAGAAGGCGATGGCACCCCACTCCAGTACTCTTGCCTAGAAAATCCCATGGACGGAGGAGCCTGGTAGGCTGCAGTCCATGGGGTCGCTAAGAGTCGGACACAACTGAGCGACTTCACTTTCACTTTTCACTTTCATGCATTGGAGAAGGAAATGGCAACCCACTCCAGTGTTCTTGCCTGGAGAATCCCAGGGATGGGGGAGCCTTGTGGGCTGCTGTCTATGGGGTTGCACAGAGTCAGACACGAATGAAGCAACTTAGCAGCAGCAGCAGCAGCAGCCTCCTCATCTATAAAATGAAGATAATACTATTTATTTTTCAGTCTAGTCACAAGGGTTCCATCAGGTAAGGTCTGTGACATTCCTAGTACGTTGCCTGACTCACAAGAAGAACTTTATTTTATACTGAGAGAATAAAGAATGAGCTGTTATAAAATATTGCCAACTGATCACCATTTTGAAAATACCACTGGCGGGATGAAAGCCTAAATTTTAAGGAAATGTTTTGCTTTCATATTTTTCGGGGGCAAACGTCAGCTCCCACCATACTAAGTGACAATTATAATCAAGACCTGATAGAAAGGCGTTGAACGTTGCTCAGAAGTTACCGGTTTCTTCTAGCTGTATTTTCCCTGTCACTCTTTGGTTATTCAGACAAATTTGGGGCCAGATTTAATCACTGAGATTTCTCCTTAGGTGTGAATGTAGGGACTCAAGAAATAGATTCCAGAATACAGTCTAGCTCTGTGCTAACCAGGTCCTCAAATGATTAGCAAGGAGAGAAAATCCAACTTGTTTCCCTTTGAAGGCGGCCCGAAGACCACCCAGGAGCTTGCAATGCTCAAGAAAGTGGCAGCGTGTTTACATAGGAATGTGAGCTGTATAGAACATGGAACACCTGTGCTCTGTGGTCTTCACAGACCCAATTAGCTTCTGGAAAGAATTCAGGCTAGAAATTCTTAATGGGATGCCTCAGAAAGTGCCTCAATTCTGAGCACTGAAATAATTTCTTCAGCTCTGCTAGCTGCATGTATAACATATTCACTAATAACTGTTTAGTTACCCAAGTGAGTGCCATAAAAGAATCCTTGACATGCAGAGAAGAGACTTGACTTATTCATAATGAGAACTTATAGTGTTGGTACAGGAAACTGACTTGGGGCTTAATATGAGAAAAGTCTTTCAAAATCCAGAACCATTCATATAAGTAATGGGTTGTCCTGTGGGGTAGCAAATCTCTGTGGTTAGAAGTGATGATCTGTTAGAGGTGTTACGGAAAGTATTTCTGTAATGAGAGGAAGGAAGAGTTGACTGAATTGTTTTATTCTTACATCTTTATTTAACTAGCACTTTTGAGCACCTATTATGAACCAGCAGTTTTTAAGTTCTGGCACACTGATAAAGACTAAGAATGCAAAGATAGACATGAGAACACTTTGCCATTGGAAGACTTAAAAGATGAGAGGGGCATGGGGAAAAAAGGGAATTCCCTGCTGGTCCAGTGGTTAGGACTTGGTGGTGTTTTTACTGCCATGGCCCGGGTTCGATCCCTAGTCAGGGAGATCCTGCAAACCAGCAATGTGGCAAAAATAAAAGGAGAGGGAAGAGGGACAAGTTGCCAGTGATTGCAATAGAGCAAGGTGCTCTAGTAGAGAAATGTGCAGAGGTGGCGTACCTAACTTAGCAGTTTCTAGAGCAGGGGACACTGGGTCTGAAAGGGTTAATTCCATACGTTAGTCAGATGGAGGAAGGAAGGAAGAAGCAATTCCAGGCAGGAGGAACAGTATAAACAAAGGCATGCAGTCATAGAAACACAATAATGCTTCAACCATTCTAGAGGACTGTCCCTAGGGTGGGTGCCAGGTCTCTGTCATCAACCCTATCCCATTTAGTATTGTAATAAATGCATATGAAGGACCCCCTAATCAAATTGGTGAATAATGTGAAGCTGAGATAATATATCATACACTCGGATAGCAAAATTACCACCCCCAAAATACACAGTAGGGATATTAATAAATAATTGTGAAACTAATTTTTGATGGTGTGGTTAATGTGGCGGCAGAGCTATAGTATGTGGGAGATGAAGATAAATACAACAGACAGAGGGACTTTACTGGTGGCCCAGTGGTTAAGACTTGATACTCCCAGTGCAGGGGGCCTGGGTTCAATCCTTGGTCAGGGAACTAGATTCCACCTGCTGCAACTAAGAGTTCGTGTGCCGCAACTAAAGATCTCCCATGCAGCAATAAAGATCAAAGATACAGCATGCTGCTACTAAGACCTAGCACAGCCAAATATACAAATAAACAAATATTAAAATAAACACACAGAAGGGAAAAGATAAATAAGGCAAGCTAACATCTGTTGATCTTGGTGATGACTTTGTGGGTATCTCTTTTATTTTCTACATCTTTCAATATTTCATGATTTTAAAAAACACAGGACTCTGGTAACTAGAATTCAACAATTGGACATAATTGCCAAAAACTCAAAGGCAGTTTTCAGCTAGAGTAACAAAAGTCCATATTGAGAACAGGAATGTGTGTCTGTCTCTTCTCTCCTGTGCTGACCTGATTACACGTGGACAACCTGATCGATACTAGGGGCTTATACTTAAAAGAACACATGTTCAGATCTGTTCAGAGGAGAAATACGAAAGAATGAGGGGCTCAAAACCATGTTCTATGAGAAACATTTAAAGGAAGATGATGTTTCATGTGGAGCACTTTAAAGACTTCTAATAACTGTCTTCAAAGGCTTTCATTAAACAGATATTAGACTTGCTTTATGGGCTTCCCTTGTGGCTCAGCTGGTAAAGAATCCACCTGCAATGTGGGAGAATTGAGTTCGATCCTTGGGTTGGGAAGATCTATCCTCTGGAGAAAGGAAAAGCTACCCACTCCAGTATTCTGGCCTGGAGAATTCCATGGACTGTATAGTCCATGGGATCACAAAGAGTCGGACCCGACTGAGTGACTTTCACTTCACTTCACTTCATGTAGCTTTAAAAGGCTACAGTAATATGTCATGTATGTGTTTGTGCTGTGCTTAGTCGCTCAGTCATGTCTGACTCTTTTTGACCACATGGACCATGGCCCACCAGGCTCCTCTGTCCATAGGATTCTCCAGGCAAGAATACTGGAGTGGGTTGCCATGCCCTCCTCCAGGGGATCTTCCCTACCCAGGGATCAAACCCAGGTCTCCCCGCATTGTAACTGGATTTTTTACCATCTGAGCCACCAGGAAAGCCCCGTGTATTGTGTTTAAAGGATGCAAATTCAATTACATGGCTCTGCAAAAATAATCATTTTAAAGGGAATAACACAGTCTAAATCGTGTGCCAGGCTCCTCCAGCTATCCACTTAATGAGTATATGTGTGCCCCAAATGTGCAGGANGGTCTCCCCGCATTGTAACTGGATTTTTTACCATCTGAGCCACCAGGAAAGCCCCGTGTATTGTGTTTAAAGGATGCAAATTCAATTACATGGCTCTGCAAAAATAATCATTTTAAAGGGAATAACACAGTCTAAATCGTGTGCCAGGCTCCTCCAGCTATCCACTTAATGAGTATATGTGTGCCCCAAATGTGCAGGAGACAAAAGGTATGAATCCTCCACCTTAGGACCATTTTGCCTCTCAGAGCATGAACATCTCCCCAGAGTGTACCTCTAGCCTTGAAAGGTAGATACATTTTTTTAAAACCCATATATGTCCTATATGCAAATCAACTATACAATTTCCTTGGTTCTCAATGAAAGAAAGAGTGATCAGGACTTCCCTGGTGGTTCCGTGGCTAAGACTCTGTGCTCCTAATGCAGGGAACCCAAGTTCAATCCTTGGTCAGGGAGCTAGATCCCACAAGCCTCAACTGAAAGATCCCAAATGCCACAACTAAGACCCGGCACAGCAAATGAATATATAAAAAGAAAAAAACCAGGAATCAGTTCCAACACTGGAGGGAATTGTGGCCAAGGACTAAGACTGATGACTACTGGGGCACTTTCCAGAGGAACGTTCAAGACCAAGTTTAGCTATATGCAATTGTTGCCATGTGTTTACTTTAAAACCAAACTCCCTGCAAAATATGCAACTTCACAATAGAACCACAAGTTAAAAATTACAACAAGATGATTTTAGTTTAGCCAAAGGAAAAGGTCTCTAATAGCTAACTTCTTTAGGAAGTTAAGAGAGCTCTTCTTGGGATCAAAGATATTTAATTAGAAACTAGATGATAACTTTTCAGTATGTTGCAGATTGGACTCAGAGATTTGACAAGAGTGGTAAATTAGACCAAGTCGAGTTAGCCTCAAGTAATCTTGAGATTTTGAAATTCTGTGATACAAAGATCAGATTCATCCCAAGTACATGCTTAACTCATGTTGCCTTATGCTAGCCTGTCCATCGTTTCTTCAGATTCCTCTTTTTCTGATCTTTTGAAACCAACCATCTCTTTCAAGAAGCATTTCTCAGTTCATCTCTGCTGCAGTACAATGGATGATGAATCCTAGGTGCCCAGGAATGGTCATCATTATTGCATTTTTAGTGATGGCTGCATTGGCTCTTGAACTTCTTTTTCTTAAACCATGGTGACTCATTTTGCATAGAGCTTTCACTTTTTCCTGGGGTTAAATCTTAGGAACTTAAGATCCTGGCTTACATGACTTTGTTACATGTGGATGTTTATATGTTGTGATATTTATAAGACCCAACAACAAACTCCCAGAAGGAGGGGAAAGTTCAGGGTTGGAGTTACCTATTGGTTCATAAGAAAAACGCCAAACTTAGTGGCTTAAAACAAGTCTTTTTTTATCTGCTTGTGCTAAGTCACTTCAGTTGTGTCCAACTCTTTTTGACTCTGTGGACTGTAGCCCTTCAGGTTCCTCTGCTCATGGGATTCTCCAGGCAGGAATACTGGAGTGGATTGCCATGCCCTCCTCCAGGAGATCTTCCTGACTCAGGGTTTGGACCCTCATCTCTTAGGTCTCCTGCATTGGTAAGCAGGTTCTTTACCACCAGTGCCACCTGGGAAGCCCCTTTATCTGCTCACAGACCTGCAATTTGAGCAGAACCCTGCAAGGACAGCTCCACGAAGCGTGAGCTGGGATGGCTCAAATTCTGGGGTTGGCTTCTGGGGGCCAGAGTCATCTGAAGACTTGTTCACACACAGACTGATAACTGATGTCAGCTGACAGGTGGGACCCCAACTGGGTTGTCAGCCAGAACATATACATGTGGCCTGTCTCTGCTGCTGCCTGGCTTCTTCACAGCATTGTGGCAGGGTTCCAAGAGCCTGGATATCAAGAGAACTAGATAGAAACTGGATCCACTTTTATGGCATAGCCTTTAGAAGTCACATAGTGTCACCTCGCCATAGTCACAGGCCCTCTGTCCAAGAAGTGTCCAGCTCAGGTTGCAAGGAGCTCACGTGTAATGGGAGATCTTACAGCCACCGTCTTGGGAAGTACAGCCTGCCAAGAAGTAGATGAGTCATTTGGAAACAAGAAGACCTAAAACCTGCCCAGTGTGCTTTTTTTGCATCCTCCAGTATGTTAGGAAAAATTGCATATGCGTCATCTTTGCTTCTTTACTTCGACATTACCTTTGAATGCAGGGTTTCAAAAATCTATAGGTTTCTTTTTAAGATGACATGGCTACTTTATTAAGCAGATGCAAAGAAAGTCAAGTTAGGTGTCTGAATTTGAGTTAAGCTATATTCAGCCATCAATTTGATGAACAGTTCAAGGTGACTACACGATTACATTAAATGACATCATCACTGTCAATAGTAGTCTTTTTCTTTTTTGGAAGAATAACTTTTTTTTTAGCCGTGCTGGGTCTTCATTGCTATACTTGAGCTCTCCAGTTGTGGTGTGGACTTAGTTTCCGCGAGGCATGTGGGTTCTTAGTTTCCCAACTAGGGATTGAACCTGCATTCCCCACTTTGGAAGGTGGGTTCTTAACCCATGGACCACCAGGGATGTCCCTGAACACTAGTCTTGGAGAAGACCTCTTCTCTTCCGTGTGTGGAGATTGTTGGGCAGAGGCTGGTGGTTTGTACTCATCCTTAGCACACCAAGCAGGCCACAATCTCTTGTGTCAGCAGAGGAGATGCCAGAGGAGAAAATTCTGACTAGTTTTTTTCTACTTCTTCTGGTCCCCTAAACCTCGTTTCTACCATCAGGAGTAGAATTTCTAGTCATTGCATCGCTTTCAGTGCCACACCCTAAACTACCCAGCCAACAAAATCTGAAAAGCAAACCAACTAATTAAAGCATCTGAACACTGTTTTGAATGGCATCACAGCTTTGAACAGTGACTGGGCTCCTTGCAATGTACATGTGCGTATGTTCTCTCTGCTCTGCTCTGATCAGTCGTGTCCGACTCTTTGTGACCCCATGGACTGTAGCCCACTAGGCTCCTTTGTCCATGGGATTTTCCAGGCAAGAGTACTGGAGTGGGGTGCCATTTCCTCCAACAGGAGATCTTCCTGATCCAGGGATTGAATGCACATCTCCTGCGTTCTCCTGCACTGCAGGCAGATTCTTTACCGCTGAGCCATCAGGGAACCCGCATATGTAGAAGTGTGAATATAAATGGACAGTAGTTACAAAGCTTTGAAAGGATCTATCAGGGACTAAATGCCTTTTTTTTTTTTAATTTTACATTTCGAGGCTTTTAGATAAATGACCATTTGTTGAGTGGGGTAAGGAAAGGAGAAAGCACAGGAGGGGAGAACAAGGGGACATGGAAGCGGGGCACTGCTCTAGGTTTTTTGACACAAAACTCTCCCTACGTGGACATATTGCTGCTGTTCATTTCTGGTGTTTCTCTGAGTAAAAGTCATGAATGTGTGATTATCATGACATGAATGCAATTCTGCAGCACAAAAGTCAACATATGTTCATTCAACTTTCTCTCTGAAAGCTATACTGCATTCTTAAAAACTATAGTGACCAAGAATAATTTTTTTTGTAAGCAAGTTGCACATAACTCTGCTTCTTCAAAAACTGTAGAGAAATAAGCCAATAAAACTATGATGGTTGGAGCGGCATCTCTAAAATAAAAGTTGTGCTAGTAGACGGTTCTAGAACTTTTTCTTTCTCCCCTCCTTTCTTCAAGAGGGCATAACACTTCTTGAGGTCCCTGCGTCCCTAGCCCCGTCTTGCAGGCATCGATGCGGAAGGGCATGCTTCTGTATTCCTGTAAGGGCAGATCCTAGGTGGTGAGTTCATTGGGGATGACAATGGAGCAGAGGAGGCCAGCTTATCTCATCAGTACCTGAGTTCAGCAAACCCCCTGGTTAAATCGCCCAAGCTGAGAGATATTGATTTAAAATTAAACCATAATGTGTATCATTCCAAACTGCTAAGAGGGCCTGTCTTTCTTTCAGGGTTCAAAGGTTCAAGGGAGGTTTGTGTACGATAAGAGAGTGTTAAATTTCCTCTCAGAAATGTTTGAGAAGTTACTTTTTTTTTTTCAGGCTGAGCCTGAGAATCAGGAATATGCATACATTTGGTATGAAAAGGGAAGGAGTTTCCCCTCAGGGTAGGATCGTGGCTTCAGAATCCCAGTGGTCAGCTGGAGCCAGACCAAACACACACCTTGGGAAATAGAGACATTAATCTGTCTGGCTTGCGGGTGTGAGATGATTCTTTGGAGGCCAAGGGACAATGAGGTAACCAGGAACGAGGAGGAATAAAGGGGGGGTTGTGAACAGAGGGAGAATCGATAAAACGAGTAAGAATTATGGGTTTCTGCCTATGGAAAATACACAAGGGGTTTCTGCTGAGATGGACTCAGGCACAGAAGAACCTGAGATCAGGTGACATCTAGGGCTAGATAGGGAAGTCTGTCCTTACCTTTGGTATAGTGTAAAGATTTATTTTATAAGGTGCTAGGTCTGATACTGGGGAGTTGGTGGAATTGTCTCCGAGACATTCCAATGTGGGCTGCATCTGTCTAGGGAGATTTGCTATCAGAACCAGCAAGTATCCCCCCAAATAAATATAACCCAGGGTGGTCTCTGGGCACCCAGCCCCTACTCCCTCCTAAGAGTTGGGGGCTTCTGATAGCTGGCAGGCCTCCCAGCTAAGAGTCACGTGTCCCTGCCACCCTGGCAAATTTACAAGTGAGCTGTGGCAAATTTACAAATTTACAAGAGTGCTGCAGAGCCGGGAAAACATGGGCCTAGTGGGATGACTGAAAGTTCTCCTGTTTCTTCACCACTGAGAGCATGTCCTTTCTCTTTAAGAGTGTTCACTTATTTTTCAGTTCTGCTCAGCCGCTTGAAACAGCCCCTCTCTCCCCGACTCTGATTAAACTGGCCAGTTTTACCAAAAAGTCATTTTTCAAAATAAAATTGTGGTACACATTCAGAAAATGAGACTTCTTCAACAGTTGTTTCTCATTAAAATTCTTACCTCTAGGATTCAAAATGTGATTTCACAGCCTACCCCCCACCTCCACAACCCCCGCCCCCCCTCCCCCACCAAGGATCCA
>SJYA01000910.1:994686-1062690 GCA_006410615.1 Neotragus moschatus
AAGGATCCAGCGTCTCAAAATCCACTGGAGGCTTGGATGCCTGACATCATTTTACGTAAAGACAAATACCCTAAATACCCGGTGTTTTCCAGGAGCACTGGAAGTGAGAATTGTGCCTGTGTAAGAAGGTGGAGATGAGGCTCCCCAATCAAGAAAAGGTTGTACGTGTGGTAGGAGAGAAGAAGGGCCCTTGCTCTGGTTCATCTCTGGGAATCTATTAATCAGAGTCAAGCAATTATCAATACAAAAAAGCATGAAGAGTTCAGAAAGAAAGCTTCCCATATCTAGGTCACAGAGACTGTGACATTGCTCCGCCTCTCCAAAATGAGCAGTTTAGATGTCCAGGAGCACCAAGTTTTGCAGCAAAATAGAAGTTACATGTCTTCCAACTTTCTGGATGGACTGCTAAAGGTTGTTTTGTTTCTCAGTAACAGTGGCCCTAAATGTCCTTCTCACTGATGATGGGTTCTGAGGCATTGGTGACTGCAAGAATCATAACAGAATACCTGGAACGGCACTGTTGTAAGAGGCTTCTGTCTGGATACTATAGAGGATGTAACACTGCCAAGTCTCCTAAGTGCAAGAGAAAGTAGGGGAAGGAAGAGATTTGGGAAATGGTACAGTGCCAAGACTTGTTCTTTTCAGTGGAGCTCTCCGGAGGGTATGATCTGAAAGGCTTTGGGGACCAGCTGGTCCCAGAGGATGCCTCAGGAATAGAGGAGAACTCATGTTCGCCAAGACAGTAACAAGCTTCAGTTTCAGAAAATGTCGGTTTACAATCCAAGACAAGACTATGTTTAGCTCTTTTTAAGAAATTGAAGTATAGTTGATTCACAGTGTTTCAGGTGGACAGCAACGTGATTCAGTTGGAAGGACTGATGCTGGAGCTGAAGCTCCAATATTTTGGCCACTTGATACAAAGAGCCAAGTCACTGGAAAAGACCCTGATGCTGGGAAAGATTGAAGGCAAAAGGAGAAGAAGGTGGCAGAGGATGAGATGATTAGACAGCATCACTGACTCAACGGACATGAATTTGAGCAAACTCTGGAAAATAGTGGAAGACATAGGAGCCAGGTTTGCTGCAGTCCGTGGGGTTGTGAAGAGTCGGATGCGACTGTGAGCAAACAACAACAAGCACGTTTTCTAGACCTATGTATCTGTTTGTTTTGTAAATAAGTTCATTTCTGTCATCTTTTTGGAATCTACATATAAGTGATATCATATATTTGTCTTTCTCTGTTCAACTCCTGATAACGTGGAATCTATCTTGTAGTGTGTTTCACCAGAATCTTGCTAGTTTTTTTCTAGATCATGTGGATGCTTTTTGGACAGCATTATTCAATCTGTGTAGCTTCAGGAAGCTACATAGAGCAAGGTAAGGAAAGTAGTCCTGACCAAAGTCATTGTATCTATTGCAAGAGCATGTATGTTGGTTGCTATCTCTCTCCCATATCTTAAAGAATTTCACATTGCCACATGGTTCTGGTGGAAGAGGCTTGAGAGTCAATGGTAACAGGTTTCCCTTAGACAGGACTAGTTTTTTTTTTTATCTGCAAAATGCACCCTGTCTATCTTCAAACTCTTGTAGAAATTAATGGTTTGATTTTTGTATATTTATTCCTTTTGTCTCTAAATATTTCCACAAATAAGTTGAATTTATGACTCAGTATAAAACTGACCGCTTACTTACTTGGGGCCTAAACATAAAGTCAGTTCTCAAAGCCTTCAGTTCAGTTCAGTTCAGTCGCTCAGTCGTGTCCGTCTCTTTGTGACCCCATGAATTGCAGCACGCCAGGCCTCCCTGTCCATCACCAGCTCCCGAAGTTCACCCAAACTCATGTCCATCAAGTCGGTGATGCCATCCAGCCATCTCATCCTCTGTCGTCCCCTTCTCCTCCTACCCTCAATCCCTCCCAGCATCAGAGTCTCTTCCGATGAGTCAACTCTTCACATGAGGTGGCCAAAGTACTGGAGTTTCAGCTTTAGCATCAGTCCTTCCAAAGAACACCCAGGACTGATCTCCTTTAGAATAGACTGGTTGGATCTCCTTGCAGTCCAAGGGACTCTCAAGAGTCTTCTCCAACACCAGAGCTCAAGAGCATCAATTCTTCGGCACTCAGCTTTCTTCACAGTCCAACTTTCAAATCCATACACGACCACTGGAAAAACCATAGCCTTGACTAGACGGACCTTTTTTGGCAAAGTAATATCTTTGCTTTTGAATATGTTATCTAGGTTGGTCATAACTTTCCTTCCAAGGAGTAAGTGTCTTTTAATTTCATGGCTGCAATCACCATCTGCAGTGATTTTGGAGCCCCCCCAAAATAAAGTCTGACACTGTTTCCACTGTTTCCCCATCTCTTTCCCATGAAGTGATGGAATGACTTAAATGCTCATTCAGATAACAGGATGAGAGTTAAACCTTCAGACCTGTAGTTTTATATTCACTCCAGACTCCATGGAGTCCCAGAACCTCACATTTTAATTCACCTTTCATCTTAAGTAAATTGCGGCTCTTATAGAAACTACCACAAATTCTGATATCATCCAATGGGTAACTGCTATATGGAATGAAATATATTTGAAAAATAGATAAAAGTCTCTTATGGCTAGATGGATATCAGT
This sequence comes from Neotragus moschatus, assembly GCA_006410615.1. NCBI lineage: Eukaryota > Metazoa > Chordata > Mammalia > Artiodactyla > Bovidae > Neotragus > Neotragus moschatus. The sequence goes on from SJYA01000910.1 coordinate 997,313, forward strand.
TGGCTAGACATATGGCAGCTCAAAGTACAAGCTAATCCTTCTATATTGTGGTGGGAATCTGCAAAGTAAGCCCTCTCTCTTGGGCTTTGGATGGTGGATGTCATGAGCTTGGGCTCTTTGCTAAAAACACACACTAATAACCTTAAGGCAGCTTCTTTGGAAACAGTACTACCAACAGTGTGGAACTTGAAAATGAGCAGAGGTTTCCACTTGGACTCTCACGTGCAGTTTCAGGTTAGAAAGTATTCATTCAAGGAGGATATTTGTCATCTTCCGCAAATGAGAAGGAAGTGAAAATGGCCAGTTTTCTCTGTATTGGTCATACCTCTGTGGTGAACGAGCAACTTTTTATAGCAATTGGTCAATCTGACTGTAGTAATTGGTCAATTTTTGCTTTATAGCTTTTATTTGTGAAGGAGATAAGACTTTACTTTCTCGCTTAGAGGTGACTTGGTAGGCAATAAATCTAGATTTATATAGGTGTTCTTCAAGTGATGTTTAAAAATTATATAACTTGATTCAAGCCAAGTTTAAGGTCTCCTGTCTTTAAAGATTTTGTCTCCTGAGATCAAAGGCTTCCACCTTTCCTTCTCCATCTTCAGTGAGATGCCATTGCTTTGCGGAGTGCCTCATTCACACCACCCGAAGCAGCTAGTGACTTACAGGTGACAAGGTCACTTTAGATGTAGCTTCCGTTTTTGTGGTTGACTTCTTACATTGCTTATATCCCAGCTGACTTAAATATACTTTTGCTTCAGTTAATACCACCAATTCCTCTAACAAATATATATATTGGGAACCCAATTTAATAAGAACAGTAAGCATTACTGAACATTTACTGTATTCCAGGCATTGCTCTAAGAGCTTTATATATATATATGTATATATATTTGCCTTCACTCCTTGTGACATCCCTATTGTACAGCTTTATTATCCATTTACAGGTGAAGAAATAGAAAAATCCAAGAGGTTAAGTAACTTGCTTGGGTAGCTGGTTTATTAGTGTCAAAGAAAGGATTTGAACCCAGGCAGTCTGACTTTAGAGCCTCAACATTTCATCCCTACCCTATACTACCTGTGGCTTCCCAGATGGCACAGTGGTAAAGAATCCGCTTGCCAGTGCAGGAGACACAGGAGACATGGGTTTGATCCCTGGGTCATAAAGATCCCCTGGAGTAGGAAATGGAAACATCCACTCCAGTATTCTTGCCTGGAAAAATCCCATGGACAGAAGAGCCTGGCGGGCTACAGTCCACGGGCCCGCAAAGAGTTGGACACGACTAAGTGTGTATATACTCTACCTGTAGCCCCGTACAGACAACCAACAAAGGTATGAAAAAACATAGAGCATGATCATCCCTACACGTTCACTCCCTCCACCCACTTCCATCTAGGTCCGATTCCTGAGGGCAGCTTGCCCAGTCTTCCACCTGTACTCAAGCGCTGGTCCTGTAGGCTGAGTTCCATCTTTATCCAAATCTGACTGCATTCTTCAAGCACTGTTTAATCTCTCCTCCCACCTGTCCCTTCCCAGCTTCCACAGCCATGCTAGATCACTTCTGTCTCTTCTTTGATCTTATCACAGGTAATCAAACACTGTCAGCGACCCTGTTAGCTCCTTGAGGGTAGGTTTCATGCATGTTAACTTCCTTAATATTTTCTAGATGAGGTAGTGCAGTCCAGCTGCTTCAGCAAGGCACCTTCAAGTCCGCTTCTAGCATCGAGCAGTTTCTTCTGTTTGGCTGCCACACTGTTATTCTTTTCTTCCTCTTCCTCGTCGGTCTCCTCCTCTCCCTTCAATATTATAAAAGTAATATTCATATACTCATTGCATCTCTCCATTGTTTCTAGTGAGAGGTCAGCCTTCTTTTTTGTCGTCATTCCTCTGAATATGATTTGTTTTCTTTATTTCTCTGGCTGTTTTTCCCTTTGTTTTTGGTTTTCAGCAGTTTGACTAAGATGTGCTGGAATGTGGTTTTCCTTGTATTTATCTTATTTGGGGTTTGCAGAGCTTCTTGGATTTGGAGGTCAATTTTTTGTTTGTTTATATGGCTTTTTAAAACCAAATTTGGGAAATACTTCCTCAGATACTTTTTGTTTGCTCCATTCTTTCTCTCCTTTTTCTGAGACTCAACACATACTTTAGGCTGCTTGATATTTTGCTACCACTTAAAAGTGTTTTCCTCTTTGTTCTATGGATTAAATAATTTCTATTGATCTGTACTTAGGTTTACTGGCCTTTTTTCTGCAGACTCCAATGTGCTGTTAAGCCCATTCAATGAGTACTTCATAATAGGTATTGTATTAATACTTTTCAGTTCTAGAATTTCCATTTATTTCTTCTTTTTGTTATCAAGTCTCTATTAATAATTCTGATCTTGCTCTTTTAGACCTATTATTTCCTAAGTTCTTGGACATATTTATTATCACTGCTTTAAAGTCCTTGTCACCTAATTCCATCGTCTGAGGAATCTCAGTATCTATTTCTATTGATTGCTTGTTTACTTTGACTATAAATCACATTTTCCAACTTCCTTGAACACTTTGAATGCTCAATAAATTTTCAGTATAAGCTGGACAGTTTAGATTATCAGAGGAGCCTGGCAGGCAGCAATCCGTGGGATTGCAGAGTCAGACATGACTGAGCGTGCGTGTGCACGTGCACACACACACACGCCACACAACTAAAGTGAAGAGAAATCCACGAAAGGGAGAACGTTGCCATCATCACAGAAAATTCTATTCAACAATGCTGGTTAAAAGTTTTACAAGTCTTCGATGAGGAATCAGGGAAATGTAAAGTCAAATGATATTCTATATCATGAGATTGGGGGGAAAATGGAAAGCTTGATAATGCTAAGTTTTGTTAGGGATGTCAGAAAGTGGGGGTCTGACACACTGTTAACAAGCCAGCAGATGGTTATGAGGACTTTGAACAATAATTTGGCACTGTCTAGTAAAGATGAAGCTATGTAACTCTACAACCCTTACTTTTAGGGATAGAAGTGAGAGATGTATTCTCATGAGCAAACAAGGAGACCGCCCAGTATGAAGACATCACTGTAACATTTTTTCTAATAGCAAAAAAAAAAAAAAAAAGGAAAAAGGGGATCCTAAATATCCATTTTGTGAGAATGAATAAGTAAATTCTAGAATATTCCTTTAGTGGAAAACTGTGCAATAGTTAAAGATCTCTGTGTCTCAAAATGAATATATCTCAAAAACTTGTTGATTGAACAGTTTTGTCTATGTTGTAAACAATATAGAGGAAGGTATACTGTGTTTATTAATTCCCTGGCATACCCTGCACACTGCCTCTATACAGCCACACCATGTTTTCTAAAAAGCTATTAATAATCTTGTTATGTGAACCCTTGACTTTTCTTTAAATAGCATAAAAGCTCTCTCACTGGAAAAAACATAGGTTGCCATTTTCCAGATTTGAACAATCTCTATCCAGCCAAGTCTTGTGTTCTCAACTCAGCATTTATGTAGAGCTTGAATGTGGGCCAGAAAAATAACACAATGCAAAACTGGAGAACGGTACATATTAAAGAAGGTTGGCATTGTTAGCCTGGAAAACAATATGAACTTGAGATGTTTAATGATGGTTTGAGCGCTTCTGTGATAACATTTAGATGTGCAGGATCTGTTTGGGTTAGCTCTGAAGATGCAAATCTAACGTTTTTTCCAATGTCTCTGAAATTATTCTGGGATTTCCCCACCCTCCCTTTCGTTCTTGTCTTCTTTCTCTTCTTGGAAAGCTGTATATAACATTTTAAGTGTATCTGATAAAGTATTAGGTCCAATGGCACCCCACTCCAGTACTCTTGCCTGGAAAATCCCATGGACGGAGGAGCCTGGTAGGCTGCAGTCCATGGGGTCGCTAAGAGTCGCACACGACTGGGTGACTTCATTTTCACTTTTTACTTTCATGCATTGGAGAAGGAAATGGCAACCCACTCCAGCGTTCTTGCCTGGAGAATCCCAGGGATGGTGAAGCCTGGTGGGCTGCTGTCTATGGGGTCGCACAGAGTCGGACACGACGGAAGCGACATAGCAGCAGCAGCAGCAGTTAAAAAGATGGTTCCTTCAACATGACTGAAGGCACAGCTACTATTTATTTACTAGGCCCTGTACTAGGGTATGAAGTGATCCAACTAAGTAACACACCTTACCCTAAAAAAATCTCATAGTCTAGTTGAATAGACTAGTCTAGATCAATATAGTCTAGTCTAGATCAATATAGTCTTAGTCTAGATCAATATAAACTAGTCACTGTGCCCCTTCAAGATCAATGTCAAAATAAGACTACTTCGGGGGTCTTCTGTGCAAAACCGCCTTTATAGAGTCGAGGAGAAGAATGGCTGTAAAGGGAATCACTCGGTCGCGGCGACCACCCAGGTGGTGCCGGAGTTAGAAGCAGCCCTCCTCCCCCCATCCCCTGCCATCAATGCGGCTCAGAACGAATCGGCTTTTCGCGAACGCAGGGAGCAAAGGAAAAGGCCAAATCTTCCAGGCAGAAGCAGTTCAGATCAAAGGATTAGAGCCTATCAATGAGGGGTGACCGAATTGGAGAGAGGAAAGAAGGAAGGAAATAGGGCTTAAGCTCCGAGGGAGTCTCTATCAAGAGACAGGGTCAGGCACCAAGCATCCGCCTTCACTGAAAAGTTCCCACCCGCGGAGGAAGCAGGCTCCCGCCGCAGGGCTCTAGCGGCTGCGGCCTGGCTGAGCCGCCGTGCCCGGGCCGCCCGCGATCTGCATCGCTCGGAGAAGGACCTCCAGCGGCCAGGTCGCCTTTGAAGCCTTGGTGGCTGACGGGACTGGAGATGGATGACTTGGGGGGACAGGCACGGGGGGAGGGCCTCTGCTCTATTCCCACGATCGATCGGCCAGTGTGAGGGGCAGATGCTGGGTGTGGGTTGGTTCCAGTGTGGGACGCGGCGTTAGTGCACACACGTGTGCGGGCGGGACCTGCCGGGTGAGAGGAGGCCGGGGTGAGAGTGTGAGGAGTAAGAGGCCTGGTGAATGCGGGCCTGGGGCTCTGGGTCTTCAACCGGGACCGTGGGCGGGGCCGAAGCCCGACGGGGAGGCAGCGGAGGACTATGAGCAGAAAGCCCCTCGGCTGGGAGGCAGACGCCTTCCCTGCCCCTGCCCTCGCCCCCGCCCCGGCGGCCAGGGGCAGGTCGGTGGATGGAGACTCGAGCAGGAATGAGGTTCCGTTTAACCTAGGAGCGCTGGGAGAGCTATTAACTTGTCACTGGCATCCGCTCATTCTTAAAAGAAAAAACGCGGCGATCCAAGGGACCCCTAGGAGGGAGTGCTGGGGGCGTGGCGGTCCCCCCCCCCCCCGCCCCTGTCCCGCCCTGCTCCGCTCCGGGGAGTTAAGTTTCCAAGTGCTCCTGGCCCCGCCCTCAACCCCGCCCCTTCGGCCAGCCCCGCCTACCCAGACTGCTCGGCGTCGGTCCGCGAGCCAATGGGAAGCTCTCGACCTCCAGCCCCGGCTGCAAATCACCGCAGGAAGTGTTAGGCGCGCCGCAGCCCCAGACAAAATCGATTACTTTTCTCCGCTCTATGGTCCGGCTGGGAACTCGAGAAAAACCCGGGTGGATTTTCGTCGGTCTGCCTTCGGGCCAGGAGGAAACTAGGGCTGATGGCCCCGAGGGCCCGAGAGACTTGTTTCTTACCTCTTCCTCCTGCCTTGCCGCCATGGATAATGACGCGCCCAGTTTGAGGCTGAAAAGAGGCTCATTAACTAGAGTACACAATAAAAGCTCTCCTGGAGAGGAAGGCAGTCTTCTCCCCCGACTTCAGATTATTTCCGATGGGGGTCATCGGATAAATCTACAGGTCACATCTGTTCAAAGGGTCCTATTAAAATATTTGTTGAACTAGAGTGAGAGTTACATCAGAGAGGGTTTGTGTATGTGTGCAAATGTACTGTTGGTAGGGGCACCCCCACCCACCCGCCAAAATGAACACAATGGGAGGATGTGAAGAGGTCTTAAATAACAACCAGTTCAAATCCCCACTCTCCCCCATTCTTGTGTTTGAATACTGTAGTCTCAACGTGCTAGGTAGAACTTTGGGTTGCGAGGGCGTTTGGAATTCCTAAGATTTCGTGGTTAAGAAAAGCTTTTGAGATGGAAATACTGCACAGAAAAAAATTTGGCTAGCGAAACCAAAAAGATGGAACATGGGAACGAGAGAACGACGGAGAATACAAAATAGATAATAGAAAACATTTAAAATATAGCATTTGTATTCTTCAATCTCAATAGATATTCCTAGAGATCTCTGCTTTCTATGGCCAATTTAGGGCTGAGATCTTTGTCTTTAAAAAGCTGCAGATAAGGGTAGTGGTCTTTGCATTTATATATTTCCGTGCTTTTTTGCTTGTTTTCCCTGGTAAAATATAAACTCTCCCAAACGTGGGTGGTAATTTTGTTTGTTTGCCCAGTGCCTCCGTGTGCGGACATAGTAGGGACTCAGTGACTGTTTCTCCAATGACAATTCTAGCTTTTCTCTCTGACTTCTTTCTTTCATTCATCCTCTGAGCTGCCATCAGAGTGGTTTGCAAATCCAAATCTGCTTCTGTCCTTTCAGGGGCACCCTCCATCTACACCATGAGATCCAATCTCCTTAGCATGAATTGCATAACTGTCGCACAAGGCCACCCAGTTGTCAAGTGGCAGAGCTGCGATTCAAATCTAGGACCTCCCTGGTGGTCCAGTGGTTAAGACTCTGGGCTCCCAATGCAGGGGAAGCAAATTTCATCCCTTGGGGAAGTAAGATCCTACATGTCATGGGTGGGGAAACAAAAACAACAGGAACAAATCAAATCTGGCTGTGACTGACTTCAAACATCCAAACTCTTCAAAGCTATATTTTGCTGCTTTATTCCAGAAACACAAGGGACTGTGGGCTTAAAACACAGTGGGCTATTTCACACTTCTGTGCTTTGGAATATGCTGTTCCATCTACCAACAATGTTCTTTCTTTTCTTCCTTACTCACCTTGTAACCTCCTACTCATCTTTTAAGACCCAGGTCAGGTGTCACTACCTCTTAAACTTCACTGATCCGTGAGTCTGAATGAATCATTCCATTAGCTGTCCAACCAAAATACTTTATACTGTCTCTGTTTTTGCGTTATATAACGCTCCATGTTGCAATTATTTATGTACTTGTTTTTCATCCACACAGTAAGTATTCAATGACTGTTGAATATTTTAGATACTTAAGAGTCCAGTTTTGATTTACACTATACTTGAGATGGATGAATATCACATTAGAAATGACAATTTCTTTAGTAGCCTAATCTTCAGCTTCGTTGCTCCTGAGTCTTTTTAGAGCCATAACTGAATTGTCTAGTTAGAAAATTTAGAAAGTGTAGCATTTAGGAATTATCTTCAGCTGCTCATGTCAGAGACTAGAAATAGCATTAGCCAAATCATGACAGAATTTTTTTCTCTTGCTAAAGCAGTCAAAGGCTAGTGTGGTAGCTTCACACCCATCAGTGATTCCTTTTACATTGTGATTCCGATTTTGTTCCAATGTATTATAGATTCTTGATGCCTCTTGGGCTAGGTTCTTCATGCTCCTCCTACCAAAGCTCGGCTGATTAATATTGATTATAATTGAGTTAGAACATTTTGCTATGTGTAGTGTTTATTTAAAAAGTTGCTTTAGATACTTTGCTACTCCTCATTGGGAAGTGAGGTGCATGCCCGCTTAATGCAAATCTGAGTGACCTTATTTTGGCCAGTAGAGCATGGCAGAACCGTAACTGCCATACTCTAGAGTATGGAAGCTCTGTAACTTCCAAAGCTAGATCGTAGAAGGCCACAGAGTGTCCCTCTGGCTCTCCCAGGTTTACTGTAGGCGAAGCCAGTTACTATGTAAGAAGTCTGCATGTCTGAGAGTGTTGTGCTGGAGAAGCCACATGTAATCACTCGATTGGTAGCCTCAGTCAAGCTTTTAGTCAGGAGCTAACATCATCTGCCCACCCATGTTGGATGTTCCAGCTGACATATCAGGGCAAGAACAGGAGAAACCCGAGGGCCAACGGACCCATCCCCAAATTCCTGATCCACAAAATTGTGAGCAAAATAAAATGGCAATTCTAAGCTATTGTGTTTGGGGTTTATTTGTTCACGGTAACAACAGATAGCCGAAACAGGATCAGACTGTTCTGACTGATGTGTGCTAGTCTTTACCAGATTACTTCAGACAACGCCTCTGGTAGGATCCTGTTTACACTTACAATGATCCATCGGCAACTCTCTGTATCTCACCAGTTATAAATACAACTGCATTTTTGCATAATTCCCCCCAAACTTTTTCCAGTTTTCTATATTTGTGAAGCTCTCAGGCTGACAATTTACCTAAGGAACCAGTACGTTACAAATGCAACTACTCTTCCTTCATGTTCGATGATACACTCCCTAAGTCTTTGGTGAGAAAGTTGCCTAGATTCTTAGAACAATGTAAGATGGTTTGCAGGCTTCACTGATTCTTCATTTTGTGCATAAGAACTGGTTATCAGTCAAAAGGCATGATTTCAACATAGATTATTCACTGTCTTTTTAAAAAGTTCTTAAAAACATTATATTACATGACATAAATCAGTCACAAAAGTACACATACTATATGATTCCACTTATATGAGGACCTAGAACAGTCAAATTCATAGAGTCAGAAAGTAAAATGGTGATTACCAGGGACTGGGGAAGGGAGGAATGGGAAGTCAGTGTTTAATGAAACAGAATTTCAGGTGCAGAAGACGGAAAACTTCTGACAATAGATAGTGGTAACGGTTGCATGACACTGAACTGGAAACTTAGAAATGGTTAAATGATAAATTTGATATTATATATATTTTACCACAATTTAAAAAATTCAAAAAAACTCTCATTTCTTCATCTCCTGTAAAACCTAAGACAAGAAGGAACAGTCTCCTGACAGAGAACAATCCTTTGAGGGTATGAAATGGGGTGATCTCCTTTGTTTAAAAGTTTCCCTGTCATTGTAAGTTGGAAGAGGAATATTTTCCTCAGGTCTGATGACATTGTTTTATTACCATGAACCAAAAATGGCCTAAAAAAAAAAAAAAAAAAAGTAGCTGTTGTATATAACACCCGTTGAAAATAATGGCCTAACCAACTATAATAAAATTAAAATCCTGGTTTGTGGGAGCTATTCTCAACTCATTCAATTTCATTTTGCAATGAACTCATACTGGAGTCCCATCAGAAGGCCTTGTCATTCACTCACAGGTACTGATGCTTTCCTCCAGCCACTGTGGGTGATTAGGAAACACCAGCTTTGACATTTTTTCCATGCCAAAACAGTATGGAGCTCCAGGGACTCAATTAAACATTTGTTCAAGTGCTGGAGCACATTCAAAGCAACTTCCTAAGGAAAATGTTGGCTCACCCTTGAGATGCCCCTGCAGTCTACCTCTGAGGAAACCTGGGGTGGTCTTTGTGTGAACACACTGATTTGCTTCTGTCGCTTTAGCAGAAGGATGACAAATGTAGCATTTGTTCAGTTGTTTTCCAAACCCTGTGAATCGGTACTCTGTGATCCCAAAGTATTAATAATACCAACACTCTGGGCTCTGACCAAAGAGAAGAATCCTAATTTTAAGCTATTTGGCTCAGCTGAGAGCAGTGATACATGGGGAAGGCTGCCCAGTGGATATGTTATTTAGTGATACAAAGTCAAAAAAAATAAGTGAATCCCCAGTACCGAATTCTTCATGTACTAGCTCAGTCTGCAAAGACTCCGCTTCATTCACATCTTGATTTTTGTGGAAGATTATTACAAGCAAAAGGGCTTGTGATAGCCTCTTCTCTTTTCTATAAAAGTGCCATTAGGCCACTGCCAGTTACATCCCTTAGTGCCTTTTATGATACTCTGCGGAGTAAATTTCTTTTAAAATTTAGTTTTATTTGAAAATAGGCATTCTTTGCACTTTTAAGCAAGATCGCTAGCCAGGTTTTTCTCTCTTTACCTTGGCTGCTAAGAAGCTCAACCAGATCTGCAACTTGATTACTAAAATCAAGGCAACCCTACATTCACTCTGAGGGTTGCCTTATTTCAAGTGTGCAGTTTTTTCTTTTCTGGTTTTCTATTTTGATTTTACCGATTTAGTTGAAACGTGGTGTTTTGAGTTGTAGACCACCCAGATTCTTTTTGGAAAGAAAGAATAAGTAAAACATACTTAGCTCATAAATTTTTAACCCCCTTGATTGTGTCACCTCAGCTCAGCCTCAATTTATAGGCCTTGACCCTCAAAATGAATGCTTAAGAAACACAGAAACGGACGAAGGTGATGGCTTAAGGCTAATAGAAGGAAACACACTGAAGGTTCTAGAAGAGGCAATCCTGTATCCATTATCAGAGACATTCTTACAGGGAAATGACATTTAGTGAATTCCTTCATTTACTTGGAGCCCAAGACAGGGATGGAGTTTGGCTGGACTCAGTTTAATAAACGACCATCTTTTAGCCGGCTGCCGTCTATGGAGTGGCAGAGTTGGACACGACTGAAGCTACTTAGCAGCAGCAGCAGCAATCCTGCCTGCACTGAATTGCCTAGTACTTAATTAGAGCCAATCTTAGAGGTCTTTACACTTTCTACCTCTTGTTACCATCCAAACACTCTTGCTATCACTAGACTGAATGATCTGTGAGGACAGGAGTCCACATTTATTCCTATTTTATCCTTTTCCCAATTCTTTCTTAATTCATCCTACCAGAAGAGGTTTGTCCAGCTGTTCATTGAGTGAAATTACGTCCTTTCAAAGGTTGCTCTGACTGTGTTATTCACTCTGGCTGCACAGGTTTGTCCCTCTCTCTGTAGTGTTGAACCCTGGATCTTTGCCCAGACAGGATACCAAGATCTAAGAGGCATGTGACATTCCTGGCATTGCTTTGCTCTCCAGTGATGGTCAGTCATAAGGTTTCTGATAAGTAAGTGGAAATGAGTCTCAGTTGGTCCTTTCTATTCCTTCTCCAAATTAACCTGATCATTAATTTCATTTTTCAAAATTATTAGGCTTATTTGTCTCCTATGACGTCAACTGACAGACTTTGGAATACTTTCCTAGAAGAAGATGCTGCTGAAAAACAAATTTGTATGAGTATGTATTTGTGAGTTTCCTACCAAACATGATTAAAAAAAAAAAAATACTAAATAGAAATCTGCTATAAAGAGATGTTAGCCAACTTCTAGTCCGAAGGTGGGGGTGGAGTGGGTGCGGTGGATGGGGAAAGAAAAAGAAAATCTAGTGGCTGAATTCTTGCCAGGGAAGGAGGGCAGAGGGATGAATTAATAAAGGAAAATCTGACAAGCCAACGTGGGGCAAGCACATATGCATAATATTATGTTTGTGGGTGGGTGGAGGCTGTGGTTCATTACTGTTCCTTAGGTGTCCTGAATGACCCATGGCTTGGCTTTTGTACTTAAAATAGCTTTGGGGTGGCATTCCCGTCGCCCCTCACCCACCGCCCTCGCACTGAGTAGCGGTTTGCAGCGGCTACCCGCCGCCCCCTCCCCACCGCTCTGGGTAGCGGGCCAGGCTGCTGCGCTGCCGGGAAAGCCAAGCCCGCGCTCCCCGGGGCCACTCGGCCGCCCCCCGCGCGCTCGCTGCCGCCAGGGTTCGGGACGCGCCGCCCGCGCCCCTCCGCCTGCGAGATCTCGGCCACTGCCGGCCTCCGGGTTCCTCTGGCCCCACAGACCCGCCGGGAACCCCGCTGCCTGGGGGACGAAAGTTGCGCTGGGGAGCAATCAGGTTTCCAAACCGAGGGCGGCGCGGGAAACCCGCAGACACCTCCTCTGCCCGCAGGGGAACTAGGGTCGAGCACAGGGCGGCTGCTCCCCAGAGATGCGCCCTGGGCGCCCACCTAGAGGTCTCTGCGGTGGTGGTGGCGGCGGCTCCCGGGTCTGCGGCGAGCAAGTGCCCACGACCGAGGTGGAAAGAGGATTTTCCATTTCTGCCTCCTCGGTGGCATCTGGTCCCCGTGTTCCGTTCAGCCACGTCCCGGTGCAGGGCGCTTTGACTTTCACCAATTAGGGACAAGTTTAGAGCCAGCACAAGGATTTAAAATTATTGTTATTTTTTTTAATTTTTTAAAGCGTTTCCAAGAAGGAGGGGCTGGAGTGAAAGTGGAGGGTAGGAGGGGAGAAGTGTTAAAATTTCTACCAAACCACGAAAAATATAAATGGTTACGAGTTTGTGACAGTTTATTGGCTTTCTCTAAATATCCTCAGATTAGTCTGACAGCTCCTTCCCTAAAAATATAGAGTATTTAACAGCTTCCCGAGTCGGGAGCTGTTAAACGGTGTCACTGAATCCAATCTCAGAGCGATTACGGAGTTAATTCACATAATAAGCAAATCATAGGGTTGACAGATTATTATATGAACACGGACAAATTGTTACATAAAATATTTTGATACTGATTGTTTTATTAGTAATGTTAAGCCTCTTCATGGCTGTTTCTGTTTCTCGGGACTGACATGTTAAACAATACTCCCTGCTAAATAAATAAACGAAATGGTGTGAACTAATTGTCTCTGTCATTTAACTGTACACTTTCATTAACATTATTAACACAATTATTGATAATTCTACTGGATACTTAATCCGTATAAGATTTTTCAGTAGGAAATATTACCCATGGAGGGAAAAAAAAAATGCTCACTTGAAGCGGACTTGAATAACCTCCAGGTGTGAAAAGTGATCATTTTGATGCTTAAAGATACAGTTAGGTTTTTTGTATCCTTAGACTAATATGATTTTCAAGTGCACATGCTTCAGATATTAAAGCAATTTCAATTATTAATGACAACAACAGAAAAGTACAAGGGGAATAATCATAAGTGAAAACCTAGAAAAATATGTTTTGCCTAGCAGAGAAAAGGGAAGTATAATTTATATTTCATTTTATCAAAGAAAACTCTCTGCAGTTTACTTAGTGCTGTGTAATCATGATTTCTAGTTTTAGTAGAGCTGTGCATATAAAATCAAAATGATTGATAGGTATTTTACTGATAAAAAGAAACATAGCAATTCAGTCTTACATTTCAAGTAAAACTTCACTGACAAGGAACATTTTAGCCAATGAAAGGTCTTCAGGAACTTCAGTGGGGTGTTATATATCATAGAATTAAGTGAAAAGTCAAATTTAAAGTTCAGTTGGGGTTATCACTTTCTCTCAGAAACTGGAATCTTACCTGTAAAATAAAGTAAACTTAGGGGAGGGCTGAAAAATTGGGAAAGAGGAAGAAGGAAACTAAAGAAATTTTAGTCTGTGAAAAACATAAATGCATCTGTAAATTATATACATCTTTTTCTTGTAATGAATGAATGAGTACCATAGTAAAACCTGTTAAAATTTCCTGCAACATAAAGTGTTCAAGCAAACCATCTATATAGGATTAGAAATTCAAGTTACATCAATTGGAAATGTTAAAGGAGTTAAGTTTATAACCCTGGTAAAGGAAGATTTAAGGTGACTAATAATCATATTCCATTTTTTTTGTTATCCTAAGGGCCCTGGAATTGGGGCATACAAAAAGATTTAGCAAGAAGAAATGAGATTTCAGTGGTAACAGGAGGAATGGGCTTTGATATTTGAATACATTCCTGATCGAATGTTATTGAATAGTAACAAGTCACTAAGCAATACATTCCTACAAGACTATGGCTCAACTACCTATTTTATGTTCCTTAATGTTCAGAATCTTCTAGACTAGCTGGCAAGGAAAGCTGAACTCAAGAGGTCCTTCTGGTTGTTCATTGTGAAGTACTACATAGAAATAAAACATGTGCAAAACTATTCCACTGAGATAATAGTTTCGATGATAGGTTCCTTTGTTATTTTTTTCTCTCTGTATTCCTGCAATTTATGTGGATTTATAAAAATGAAAGTCACTCAGTCATGTCGAACTCTTTGCGACCCCATGGACTATAGCCCTCCAGGCTTCTGTCCATGGAATTTGCCAGGAAAGAATACTGGAGTGGGTTGCTTGCCATTCCCTTCTCCAGGGAATCTTCCTGACCCAGAGATCAAACCATGGTCTGCATTGCAGGCAGATTCCTTACCATCTGAGCCACCAGGGAAGCCCTTATGATAACATTAATAATTCTTATCTCACAAGTTGTCTTGATGATCAAATATAAAGATAAAGCAACAATTTTTTTGTAAAAATTCATGTGATTATTATTCAAAGAAATGCCCTACACGTTTATATTATTGGTGATGACATTCTATATCTTTTTTTTAATTTACTTTCAATTTTTTTCTTATTTCTGTATTTGGTTCTCTTTTCCCAAAGTGGTTAAAAGAGCAAGAGCACAGTTACCTTTCATTGTTAGGTGTTTTAGCTCTGATTATAATTTTTCTTTTTCTTTTGAGGAGTTAAATGAATACAGTAATGGAGACCTACCTTTATTTAGCATGACTTAAGGAACAAATGACCTAAATCAAATCCCTTATGATTATACAGTGGAAGTGAGAAATAGATTTGAGGGACTAGATCTGATAGACAGAGTGCCTGATGAACTATGGACGGAGGTTTGTGACATTGTACAGGAGACAGGGATCAAGACCATCCCCATAGAAAAGAAATGCAAAAAAGCAAAATGGCTGTCTGGGGAGGCCTTACAGATAGCTGTGAAAAGAAGGGAAGTGAAAAGCAAAGGAGAAAAGGAAAGATATAAGCATCTGAATGCAGAGTTCCAAAGAATACCAAGGAGAGATAAGAAAGCCTTCCTCAGCGATCAATGCAAAGAAATAAAGGAAAACAACAGAATGGGAAAGACTAGAGATCTCTTCAAGAAAATTAGAGATACCAAGGGAACATTTCATGCAAAGATGGGCTCAATAAAGGAAAGAAATGGTATGGACTTAACAGAAGCAGAAGATATTAAGAAAAAGTGGCAAGAATACACAGGAGAACTGTACAAAAAAGAGCTTCACTACCCAGAAAATCACGATGGTATGATCACTCACCTAGNTGGGCTCCAAAATCACTGCAGATGGTGACTGAAACCATGAAATTAAAGGATGTTTACTCCTTGGAGGGAAAGTTATGACCAACCTAGATAGCATATTCAAAAGCAGAGACATTACTTTGCCAACAAAGGTCCATCTAGTCAAGGCAATGGTTTTTTCCAGTGGTCTTGTATGGATGTGAGAGTTGGACTGTGAAGAAAGCTGAGTGCCGAAGAATTGATGCCTTTGAACTGTGGTGTTGGAGAAGACTCTTGAGAGTCCCTTGGACTGCAAGGGGATCCAACCAGGCCATTGTGAAGGAGATCAGTCCTAGGTGTCCTTTGGAAGGACTGATGCTGAAGCTGAAACTCCAATACTTTGGCCACCTCATGTGAAGAGTTAAGTCATTGGAAAAGACTCTGATGCTGGGAGGGATTGGGGGCAGGAGGAGAAGGGGAGGACAGGATGAAATGGCTGGATGGCATCACCAACTTGATGGACATGAGTTTGGGTGAACTCTGGGAGTTGGTGATGGACAGGGAGGCCTGGCATGCTGCAATTCTTGGGGTCACAAAGAGTCAGACATGACTGAGTGACTGAACTGAACTGAACTGAATTGAAGGAACAAATTCAATATTATTGGTGAATATCAGAATTTCCTGGGCTTTCCCTGTGGCTCAGCGGTAAAGAATCTGCTTGCAATGCAGGAGACACCAGAGACACAGGTTTGATCCCTGGGTCGGGAAGATCCCCTAAGGGACGAAATGGCAACCCATTCCAGTATACTTGCCTGGAAAGTCCCATGGACAGATGTCTAGCGGGCTAGAGTCTGTGGGGTTGCAGAATTGGACGCAACTGAGCATGCGAGCACATGTCAGAATTTCCTATGATGCTAGTTTATGGTTGTCATCTTCCTTCCCTAGCCTCCAGGGACAATGCAGAGAGCTGGTGGCTTCTGTCACTTGTGAACTACTCTCGCTCACACTCCTTCAGATTCAAAAGAGCAGTTAAATGACTGGTCTCCTAGAGATCTCAGAGACTAAACTTTAGAATGAACCTGGGATTTACATCCATCTCTTTGATGTGCTCTTTAATTCTTTTGGGATAACAGGTGTCAATTTTGTCTGCCCTGAGCAATTTGGTAGGACACGGTCATCCTACCAAACTTAGACCAGGCTGTCTGGAATCACCCTGGGAAGCATCAGAAAGATCTCAGAAAGCCTCCCATAACCAAAGGGTATATCCAGGCTCCTTGCCCCACCCATCCTGACTCAGAGCTGAAAAAAGAGGTCTTAGGATGCTTTGGGAGATCAAGAGAATCCAGGCTGCTAGTCTTAAGAAGAAGAGAAATATCTTCCCTGGGAACTCCCCTTTCATCAAATGCCATGAAGGCTCATGAGCTTTAAGTCCGCGACGGGCCCCTGCCTATGGCCCCCTCCCAAGCACAGCTCCTCCTGTTCCTGGTGGTGAAACGCAACTTCTCTCTCCATTGCTGATCACTTCCTCATTTCCCAGCCTTGTCTGAAAAGCACAAATGTTTTACAGGCCTAAAATAATTAACCTTCTCAGGTTCTTTCTCTTTTTCTCGGCCTTTGTAGTTGTGGAATTGCCTTAATCTTTTGCTTCCACTCTCTCCTATCTGTTGACATTTTCTTCTCTTGACTTTCCTCTTTCCGTATTATTCTTTCTATCTGGACTCCATGACAGGAAGCCTGACTAGAGGAAGGCCAAAATTAACATATGAGGACCAGATTGAATGACTCAGAGACAAGGAGATGGTTGAAAACCTTGATCGAGTTTAGAAGACTTTTTTAGGAATAGGTGTTCAAGATAAAAAAGCAAGAAGAGGAAGAATACTGGAATCTCAGTGTGATTTTTGGAAATGTAAGGTTTTGGGGGGGGGTGTATGTATCTCATTACAGAGTTTATCTTTCTGAATTCTGAGAACAGCCAAGAGTGAAAAAACAACATCATTCCCAGCTGTTTTTTAAAAATAATACTTATTTATTTGGCCGCATGGGCTCTTAGTTGTGGCATTCGATCTTCACTGTGTCTTGCGGGATCTTTCAGTCTCCAGAAGACTGGACTTCAGTAATTGCGGTACATGGACTCTCTCTAGTTGTGGTGCTCGGCCTTCGTTGCTCTGCTGCGTGTGGGATCTTAGTGCCGACCAGGGATCAAACCTGCGTCCCCTGCATGGCAAGTTGGATTCCTAACCACCTGGCCACCAGGGAAGGCCCCCGGCACTTATTTTTGATCATTCAGTTTCAGCAGCAGAGGCGAGAATAAAATACAAAGTCTTTTGAGAACAGTGCTTTGTAATTTTATTTCAGAACCAGATAACAAGAGGGAGAAGGTTCAGTAGTCCCTCACATTTAATCTTTATGAAGTTTGTTGCAAAAGTTTTCTTACAACTATTTTAACCTTTCCATGTGTGTCTATTTTCAATTTCCTGCTGCACTGCTTCACTATGTCTTATAAGGTAAGTGTGTTATTGCTTCTTTCTTTGTAAACCATGGACTTCCTCTCCATTTCTGCAGATGAAAAAACTGAACTGTCTTTATTTGTTATCCATTTCTGAATTCTCACTAAAGAATGAATCCCTGCGCATTATCACAATACCAACTCCTTGCAAATTACTTCTCCCCTTTTGACTAAAAAAATAATGAAAGGAGTCTTAGAAAAATAAGGTTAGCTTTTCTAGAAGAATGGTAGGAACATTTCGTGCAATACAACGAGAAGGCAGGAAAGGTCACACTGCTGTGGACATCACTCCATACACAAAACATTCGCCATTTTTGTCAAGCTTTTCTACAAATTTGGCTTAGTTGGGGCCACTTTTCAAGGTGGAAGTGAACAATCAAGTTAAAACCATAAAAAATTCTATAGTTTCAGCTTTTGTTTTTAAGATGTTTAGAGTTTGAAATAATGAGTTCCAAAATCAAGGGTGCAAATTCTTAGAAAACCAAACTAAAAATAATGGAAACAAAGAAGAGGTTCATCAGACACTACAGCAAGTCACTTCTCCAGCTTTGCAATTTCACCCCCCTGGAACTTTAAGTGTTTTACATAGTTTTGTATCCATTAAAAGTAAAATCTTTCATCTGAGAAAGAATTGTATCATTTTAAGAAATGTACAAGAAAACAGCTAACTATCTTACTGAACCAGTGTGAATGTTCAAAGTTTAATCTGATCTCTTAGAAAAAATCCTTTACGTTTTTAGAACTCTACATCTATGAAAGCTTTTCCAGGAGAGAAGTTTATATTGTAAAATATTTCATAAAAACATGCAAAACACAATTCTGACCTTTGAAATTACCATGGAAAAGAAACCCAAAATATTGACATAAGCTGAGAAACATACCTGGGAATTTAAAAACATTTTCCTTCTTTGCTTATCAACTCCACGTAAATTAACAATGAATGAAATACACTGTGCCTTTTTCCTCAATTAACTTTCCATTCATTCACATACACAGTGGGCCTGGGCCCTGAAATTACATCTTTATTCTTAACTCTGCTTTACCAGTTAAAGTTTTCAGTTAATCAAAGAAACAAAGTGTCAAGTAGCTCCAAGGAACTAAAGCTAGTCTCTTAAATAGAGATTATCTCTCATCACTTTCAGTCCTGCAAATGCTTGGTACTCTCCAAGAAGTGAAGATCCCCAAATTTAATTTATCCTTAACTGATAGTTAACAAATCCTGTAAAAAGTTAACTGGACAGAGAGAGTGAGAGCACATCAAGAGCATCAGATTTGGAAGGAGTTAGTGAGCTCTTCAGAGAAGGCAGTGGCACCCCACTCCAGTACTCCTGCCTGGAAAATCCCACGGACGGAAGAGCCTGGAAGGCTGCAGTCTGTGGGGTCGCACAGAGTCAGACACGACTGAAGCGACTTAGCAGCAGCAGTGAGCTCTTCAGTCTTCCCAGGTGGTGCTAAGGATAAAGAACTCTCTTGTCAATGCAGGAGACATAAGAGACGTGGGTTCAATCACTGGGTTGGAAAGATCCCCTGGAGAAGGACGTGGCAACTCACTCCAGTATTCTTGCCTGGAGAATCCCATGGACAGAGCAGCTTGGTGGGCCACAGTCCATAGGGTTGCACAGAGTCACACACGACCGAAACAACTTAGCATACACACAGAGAGCTTTGCATCCCTATCTACTTCTTCTGTTTATAAGAAAGGAACAGTTGTTAATGAAGATCAGACCAAGTTAGAAACCAAAACCTCTGTTTGTAGGGTCAAACAACTCATGGGCCTTTTAAATATTTAAAAAACAAAACAAGTTGCACAATCAATGTTATGCTTTAAATAACCTACTTAAATAATCTGAGTTGTTTCAGATTTCATTCCATGAAGTAAAATGAAATCCAGAGACATACACTTTCATCAAACAACTTGCTATGTTTGTAACATATATATACACTAAAAAACAATAAGCACATACACAGATGTCTGACTTTCAGTGTTTTAAGATTACACGCACCTGAGTCATTAAATTAGAGGAAGTGCTACAGGTCTGTTTTAATAGAACATGAAATAAAATCTTTATATACTTCAAGGGGTTGACATTACTAGTATAGAAATTGATAAATAAAAGCTTAAATCTCCTCAGATCACACTATGTCATCATTCTAAAGGCTCTATGTGTTTTCCTTGGAGAGTTAGTGGAATGGACCATAAGCCTCTCCAGGAACTATGGGCGTCCCGGTATAATAAAGACAGAACGTCCTGAGTGGGAACCATGCATGGCTATTGTAACCACACCGTTTATCACAATAATGAAACTCTGTCAAAAGCAGTGGCCAGGACGATGCATTACATGGCTGACTCATAAAGCATGGTTCCCACCAGTACCTGAAGATCTTGAGACTTTGGCCACCTTGCAGGTTGGCCTGACATCCGTTCTCTGGAATAGACCCTCTGCATTCCATCAACTGTGTTTACAATATTGCCGTGCTCCCTTGGTATAGATGTCAGGCCAATATGCTTGCAATTTGACGCAGTATTTTTTAACTCATGTAGTTGACATCTTTGCTCAGTTTAGATTTGTTGGCTGGACCACAGGACCTTCCAGATGACTGAGCAGCCAGCCTTTCGCTGACCATAGATGGATTTTAATTTTGGATTTCAGATACAGCCAGCAGAATATAGAGGACGTGAGCCCCAGATGTGCCTCCTTACTCCATAATCCCTGCTACAGCCCTTCCCTTTTGTCCCTCCCTGCATCCAGGTCTAGCTTAGTGATCTCAGAGCTGTGATTTTAAAGGATGCTATGGTGTCTTTTAAACTTCCTCCTTTACCTTGTGTTTATGGCTGCCATTTTTCCCCTCAAGGACTGACATGGGACAGCTTCCTACACCAAAAGAAAGTTTCCTGTGCAGAAGCTTTTGGTGAGTTAGCATTTGATTTTAATTCATACTCTAGTGTAAAAAGGCTTCAGCAATATGTGAACCGTGAACTTCCAGATGTTCGAGCTGGTTTCAGAAAAGACAGAGGAACCAGAGATCAAATTGCCAACAACCACTGGATCATCGAAAAAGCAAGAGAGTTCCAGAGAAACATCTATTTCTGCTTTATTGACTAAGCCAAAGCCTTTGACTGTGTGGGTCATAATAAACTGTGGAAAATTCTGAGAGAGATGGGAATACCAGACCACTTGACCTGCCTCTTGAGAAACCTGTATGCAGGTCAGGAAGCAACAGGTAGAACTGGACATGGAACGACAGACTGGTTCCAAATAGGAAAAGGAGTACATCNAGAAACAACATAGTATTTATACATAGTATCTGTGCAGGCATTTTAAGGAGAATTTAATAAGTCCTTCATTTTTAAGATCATCCCCATTAAACCATTCCTATTCTCATTTTACAACTGAAGGTCGTGGAGTTTAGGGGAGATGAGTAAATATCCTAAGTTTACCATAGGACAGAGCCAGGCTTCACCCACTTTCATCTGATACAAAAGTTTGTTGTAAGCATTCAACTCTGTTACCTGAGGGAAGTCAGCAGTTTGCCATAGACCTTTGTTCTCAGCCTCACTCCTGATTGACCCACAAGCTTAAAGCCATTCTTCTCATCCTCTGTAAGAACCATCTATAAGCTCCATTTAAAGGGAATCAACCCTGAATATTTGCTGGAAGGATTAATGCTGAAGCTGCAGCTCCAATACTTTGGCCACCTGATGCAAACTCCCTGGAAAAGATCCTGACAGTGGGAAAAATTGAGGGAAGGAGGAGAAGGGGGAGACAGGACAAGGTGGTTGGATGGCATCACCAGTCAATGGACATGAGAAGAGCAAACTCTGGGTGATGGTTAAGGACAGGAAAGACTGATGTGCTGCAGTCCATGGGGTCTCGAAGAGTCAGACATGACTTAGTGACTGAACAACAGCAACCCTGGACTTTTTTTCCAGAAGATTGATTTCTTCCCTTTAATTCAAGGTTCTTTTTTAAATTGAAGTAGAGTTGATTTGGAGAAGGCAATGGCACCCCACTCCAGTACTCTTGCCTAGAAAATCCCACGGGTGGAGGAGCCTGGTGGGCTATAGTCCATGGGGTCACAAAGAGTCAGACACGACTGAGCGACTTCCCTTTCACTTTTCACTTTCATGCATTGGAGAAGGAAATGGCAACCCACTCGTGTTCTTGCCTGGAGAATCCCAGGGACGGGGGAGCCTGGTGGGCTTCCGTCTATGGAGTCACACAGAGTCAGGCACGACTGAAGCAACTTAGCAGATAGTTGATTTAGTGTTTTAGGTGTACAGAAAGTGATTCAGTTATACATATACATATCTGTATTCTTTTTCAGATTCTTTTGCAGTATATGTTGGACTTCCCTGGTAGTTCAGTGGGTAAAGAATCTTCCTGCAATGCAGGAGACCTGGGTTCGATACCTGGGTTGGGAAGATTCCCCTGGAGAAAGTAACAAATACTTTAGTATTCTGGCTTGGACAGAGGAGCCTGGCAGGCTACAGTCCATGGGGTCACAAAGAGTCAGACATGACTGAGCAATCTTCATTTCATTTCATTTCCATTATACGTTATTACAAGATATTGAAAATATTTCCTTATGCTATATAGTAGGTCCTTGTTGGCTATCTACTTTATATAATGTGTATCTGATAACCCTAAATTTCTAATATATCCCTCTCCCCATTCCCCGTTAGTAACCATAAGTTTGGTTTCAATATATGTGAGTCTATTTTTGTTTTGTAAATAAGTTAGTTTGTATCACTTTTTTTAGATTACACATATAAATGATATCATATGGTATTTGTCTTTGTCTGACCTACTTCACTTAGTATAATAATCTCAAGTCTATCTGTGTTGCTGCACATGTTTTTATTTCATTCTTCTGATTTCTGTGTAATATTCTACCACATCTCCATCCATTCATCTGTCAATGAACATTTAAGTTGTTTCCATGTCTTGGCTATTAGAAATAGTGCTGCTTTGTAGTTCAGGCTTCTTAACCTAGGATCTAAGAGAAGGAAAAAAAAAAAAAAAAACTTCTGAGATGGGAGGGGCATTAGAATAGGCAAAAACCTTGAAATTGTAGATTTTCATATTTATAAACAAGTGCGCTTTTTTCAGGAAGAAGAGGTCTCCTGGTTTTCCTCAATTTCTCAAGGAATCTGTGATCATGAAATATTAAAACTATGGCTTGATTCAGTTTCCAGGATTATAGAGGTGAGAGAGAATGAATTCTCCTAGAAAGTGGAATTTGGGTGACATTAGACTAGTGCAAGAACAATTTAATGTAAACTTCACAAACCTGCCTGAAATTTTCTTCTACATGCTCTTTTGTAAAAGTTTTACCTGATGTCCACTTTTTACTGAACTCAGGTCCAGCTGCTCACCACTCAAAAATCAGTCCTTGAGAGAAGTAAATGTTGGTAGAAAGGAAAGTTGCTTTTAATCAGAATGCCAGCCATGGGGGACTCAGTGTCGCCCAAAGGTCACCTCCAATGATTCTTGGCCATGAAAGTTTTTAAAAGGAGAAATGGAAGTAATCTCAGGTAATCATTCAGATAGGGGTCAGAGTCATCACCATCCCCTACTGAGTATAGGCTTGTCGACTTCTTGTGATTTTCCTTTATTTTTATTTATTTATTTATTTTAAAATATTTATTTATTAGCTGACTTGAATGCAATCTCAAAAACAACAGAATAATCTCTCTTCTTTTCCAAGGCAAATGATTCAATATCACGGTAATCCAAGGCTATGCCCCAACCAGTAACGCTGAAGAACCTGAAGTTGAACTGTTTTATGAAGACCTACAAGATGTTTTGGAACTAACACCCAAAAAAGATGTCCTTTTCATTATAGGAGATTGGAATGCAAAAGTAGGAAGTCAAGAAGCACCTGGACTAACAGACAAATTTGGCCTTGGAGTACAGAATGAAACAGGGCAAAGGCTAATAAAGTTCTGCCAAGAGAATGCACTGGTCATAACAAACATCCTCTTCCAACAACACAAGAGAAGACTCTACACATGGACATCACCAGATGGTCAACACTGAAATCAGATTGATTATATTCTTTGCTGCCAAAGATGGAAAAGCTCTATATGGTCAGCAAAAACAAGACTGGAAGCTGACTGTGGCTCAGATCATGAACTCCTTATTGCCAAATTGACTTAAACTGAAGAAAGTGGGGAAAACCACTAGACCATTCAGATATGACCTAAATCAAATCCTTATGATTATACAGTGGAAGTGAGAAATAGATTTGAGGGACTAGATCTGATAGACAGTGCCTGATAAACGATAGACGGAGGTTCGTGACATTGTACAGGAGACAGGGATCAAGGCCATCCTTAAGAAAAAGAAATGCACAAAAGCAAAATGGCTGCCTGAGGAGGCCTTGCAGATAGCTGTGAAAAGAAGAGAAGCAAAAAGCAAAGGAGAAAAGGAAAGATACAAGCATCTGAATGCAGAGTTCCAAAGAATACCAAGGAGAGATAAGAAAGCTTTCCTCAGTGATCAATGCAAAGAAATAGAGGAAAACAATCGAAAGGGAAAGACTAAAGATCTCTTCAAGAAAAGTTAGATATACCAAGGGAACATTTCATGCAAAGATGGGCTCAATAAAGGACAGAAATGGTATGGACTTAACAGAAGCAGAAGATATTAAGAAGAGGTGGCAAGAATACACAGAACTGTACAAAAAAGAGCTTCACTACCCAGATAATCACGATGGTGTGATCACTCATCTAGAGCCAGACATCCTGGAATGTGAAGTCAAGTGGGCCTTAGAAAGCATCACTAAGAACAAAGCTAGTGGAGGTGATGGAATTCCAGTTGAGCTATTTCAAATCCTAAAAGATGATGCTATCAAAGTACTGTGCTCAACATCTCAGCAAACTTAGAAAACTCAGCAGTGGCCACAGGACTGGAAAAGGTCTGTTGTCATTCCAATCCCAAAGAAAGGCAATGCTAGAAAATGCTCAAACTACCGAACAACTGCACTCATTTCACACGCTAGTAAAGTAATGCTCAAAATTCTCCAAGCCAGACTTTAACAATACATGAACTGTGAACTTCCTGATGTTCAAGCTGGTTTTAGAAAAGGCAGAGGAACCAGAGATCACATTTCCAACATCCACTGGATCATCGACAAAGCAAGAGAGTTCCAGAAAAACATCTATTTCTGCTTTATGGACTACGCCAAAGCCTTTGACTGTGGGGATCATAATAAACTGTGAAAGAGATGGGAGTACCAGACCACCTGACCTGCCTCTTGAGAAACCTGTATGCAGGTCAGGAAGCAACAGTTAAAACTGGATATGGAACAACAGACTGGTTCCAAATTCAGAAAGGAGTACGTCAAGGCTGTATATTGTCACCCTGCTTACTTCACTTATTTGCAGGGTACATCATGAGAAATGCTAGGCTGGAAGAAGCACAAACTAGAATCAAGATTGCTGGGAGAAAGATCAATAACCTCAGATATGCTGATGATACCACCATTATGGCAGAAAGTGAAGAAGAACTAAGGGGCCTCTTGATGAAAGTGAAAGAGGAGAGTGAAAAAGTTGGCTTAAAGCTCAACATTCAGAAAACTAAAATCGTGGCATCTGGTCCCATCACTTCATGGCAAATAAAGGGGGAAACAGTGGCTGACTTTATTTTGGGGGGCTCCAAAATCACTACAGATGGTGATTGTAGCCATGAAATTCAAAGACGCTTACTCCTTGAAAGGAAAGTTATAACCAACCTAGACAGTATATTCAAAAGCAGAGACACTACTTTGCCAACAAAGGTCTGTCTAGTCAAGGCTATGGTTTTTTCAGTGGTCATGTATGGATGTGAGAGTTGGACTATAAAGAAAGCTGAACACTGAAGAATTGATACTTTTGAACTGTGGTGTTGGAGAAGACTCTTGAGAGTCCCTTGGACTGCAAGGAGATCTAACCAGTCCATTCTAAAGGAGATAAGTCCTGGGTGTTCATTGGAAGGACTGATGTTGAAGCTGAAACTCCAATACTTTGGCCACCTGATGTGAAGAACTGATTCATTTGAAAAGACCCTGGTGCTGGGAAAGATTGAGGGCAGGAGGAGAAGGGGAAGACAGAGGATGAGATGGCTGGATGGCATCACCGACTCAGTGGACATGAATTTAGGTAAACTCCCGGTGTTACGGATGGACAGGGAGGCCTGGGGTGCTGTGGTTCTTGGGGTTGCAAAGAGTCGGACAAGACTGAGCGACTGAACTGAACTGTGGGTGCCGGTCTTAGTTGCAGCATTCGGGATCTTTTTTAGTTGTGGTACATGGGGTTCTTTTTTATTGTTTTTTTAGTTGCAGCATTTGAATTCTTATTTGAGGCATGTGTGATATAGTCCCCTGATCAGGAATTGAATCTGGGCCCCTGTATTGGAAACATGGATTCTTAGCCACTGGACCACTAGGAAAGTCCCTGATTACTCTTTAGATGCTATCTTGTTCACACAGTTTGTTCCTAACATGACTGAAGGGGAAGCTAGGGAAGAGATCTGATGATCTGTTAATTTACTTATTTTTCATTTCTAATTCTTTGGTCTAGGAAAGATCCAACATGTTAGGTGTGGTATTGTGTGATCAAAAGACTTGAAAGATTTGCTGGGGTTGGAAATGAGTAGAGCAAGGGGGTGCCTGACTTAATGTTAGTGACAGGCCAGTGCCTCCTGCAGAGAGCTCTTTCTTGCTGGAAGTTGTTTACGTATTTAGTTCTGCCTATCTTATATATGATCAGCAACACGTCAGGTACAATGCGTCTGGGCACAGGTATATGAAATATGGTGACTGTGGAGCTCATAGTAGGCATTCTTGATGCACCGCACACCCAGCTGGTTCTTGGTGGAAAGGGTTCTTGGTTTCAGACTTGGCTGCCTCAGCAACACTGCCCCTGAGCTTTGGGCTGCTCATTAAGGAGTTGAGGGAAGTGGGAAAGACGGGGACAGCAGTGGTAGAGCATGCCTGGTCATGACAAACAGTCTCCTCGGGTTCCTGGAGATTGTTCAGTAGCCTTGTATTTTACAGTGTGGTTCACTTGGTCATGCAACGGGAAATTACATAGTGCTGTCTGATACGATGACTCCTTTTTTATTATCATTATAAAGTGTTAAGAGAGATGAACATTCAGTTCAATTCAATTTAGTCGCTCAGTCGTGTCTGACTCTTTGTGACGCCATGAACCACAGCACACCAGGCCTCCCTGTCCATCACCAACTCCTGGAGTTTACTCAGACTCATGTCCATTGAGTCGGTGATGCCATCCAGCCATCTCACCCTCTGTCGTTCCCCTTTCTTCCTGCCTTCAATCTTTCTCAGCATCAGAGTCTTTTCAAATGGGTCAGTTCTTCACATCAGGTGGCCAAAGTATTGGAATTTCAGCTTCAACATTAGTCCTTCCAATGAATATTCAGGACTGATTTCCTTTAGGGTGGACTGATTGGATCTCCTTGAAGTCCAAGGGACTCTCAAGAGTCTTCTCCAACACTGCAGTGTAAAAGCATCAATTCTTTGATGCTCAGCTTTCTTTATAGTCCAACTCTCACATACATACATGGCTACTGGAAAAACCATAGCCTTGACTAGAAAGTGAGATTTAATGCAATTTTAAAAAAGATATTCAATGGTGAATTGATGAATAGAGCGCCTCCCAGGTGGCCCTGGCAGTAAAGAACCCACCTGCTAGGGCAGGAGACATAAGAAACTTGAGTTCGATCTCTGGGTTGGGAAGGTTCCCTGGAGAAGGGCATGGCAACCCACTCCAGTATTCTTGCCTGGAGAATCCTATGGACAGAGGAGCCTAGCAGGCTACAGTCCATAGTGTTGCAAAGAGTTGGACACAACTGAAGCCACTTAGCACACACACAGCCATGGATGAATTAAAAGAAAAATCAAGGGGAAAAGTGTACTTTTCAAAGGAGAAAATACTCAAATGCAAGGAAAAGAAGACTAATGACCAATGATGAAAACCCTAGTTCTAAATATTATTTAGGCGTTAATACTTAGGAAAGGTTGTAATCACCCAATGACTGTATTTTGTCATCAATGGAATCTTTAAGGAAAATAATTTCCTTCTAAAAAATCATGAATGTTGACCTGGAGTGGCAGGGAGATGGAGGGAAGAAAGTCAGAAGTGGTAGAATTTTTCTTTCTCTTGAAAGTAAAAGAACAGGTCCAAGGTGGTTTAACACATGTAACTCAAGCCTTGAGGAGCTACGCTGAAGATGTCAAGGAGCACTGTGGTATCTTACTGGGGTGTCTGTGGTTGGCAACGGAACTGGGTCCAGGCAGACAGGCCCAAGGAGATGAAGGAGAGTCAAACAGGGAGGGACCAGGATGTACCATTAAAAGTCCTAAAAAAAATTTTTTTTTTAAGTCCTATAAAGTAAAGAAAAAAAGAACACCAGGAGACCATGTGTAGGACATCTTTTCTGCCTCCACTGGGCACAGGCAATACAGAGAGGGAAACTGGACTCAGAGGTGGATACACGAACAGCCTGGAAAGAATCTTCAGGATTAAGTTACATGAAGACGTTTAGCACATGGGAGAGACTAAGTGGTTCTTTTCTTCACCCTGGCTAAGGTGACAAGACAACATGGACTGTAATATAAGTCCTTAGTTGTATATGGTTTGCATTACTGAATTCTCTGGACACACAGAAGTCATACAAACTCATTATAAAGTACATTTTCCAATGTGTACAAATCTATACAGAATTATTATGTAAACTCTGGATATAAACTATAACATAAAATTCTACATGACTCTTTCCTGATTCTGTTACTTTTCCCAGAGGCAACCAGCGTTAATAGTTCTCTATGCACCAAACACACACACACTTTTTTTTTTCCCCATATATATGTGTGTGTGTTCTGTGATTTTTTTTTTTTTAAGAAATTTTTACAATTTATTTGTTTCATTTGTGGGCTGTGCTGGGTCTTTGTTGCTGCAGTGCAGGCTTTCTTTAGTTGTTGAGGGGGTGGGGTTACTCTCTGTTTTGCTGAGTACAGTCTCGAGGGCATGCAGGCTCAGTAGCCGTGACACAGGAGTTTAATTGCTCCACGGCCTATGGAGTCATCCCCTGGACCAGGGATCAAACCTGTGTCCCACATCAGCAGGCAGATTCTTAATGCTAGGCCACCAGGAAAGTCTCGTGTTCTGTGATTTATAAACAGTTTATCACAGTCTTCTCAGCATTTAAACTCGTATAATTTTGCCTCATCCTATTAATGGTTGCAGATTATTTTGAAATATCAAACACTGTAATTTACTTAGCCATAACTCCTCTCTAGTCCCATCTTTAGCAGAAGTGTCTCAAATGTCATTCATTCGTTAGATTCTGAACATCCACCATCAGTATGGCCTCATGTCAAGCATGCAGTTAGTACAGAGATATAAAATCCATGCTTTTTTATACTGAAGGCTTAAAATCAAGTGGAGAAGATAAGAACCTAGTTGTATTAATCTAGCTGTAAAATACAAGACAGTTTAAAGGCACATTAAATCCTTTCTGCTCTAAGCAAAGTGTTAGTAGGAAGGGAGTCATGTAAACAAATAAATAACCCATTTGCAGCACTGGATTAATGCTTCACAGGGAGTATAAACAAAGAGCCCCGGGAGTTCAGAGGAGGGCAAGATGGTTTCCAGCAGGGCTTTCCTGCTTCCATCCCCTCCACGCAGCCCCACCAGATCAATCTTCCTGCAGCAACGCTTTGATCATGCCACTGCTGTTCTCAGAAACCTCCTGTGACCCTCCATTACCTGGCCTCTTTCCCCATCTGCTGCAGAAATTACTGTGGAGGTCATTGTGATAGGATTGAAAGCACCCCGGAGTTGTTCCAAGACCTGGGTGTGAAACCTGCTTCTGTCACTTCTCAGCTAGGTGACCTCGAGTAACCCATACAACTTTCCCAGATTCAGCTTCTTTGTTAGTCAGCTGTTGATATGGCCCATCTAATGGGTTTGATATAAGAATTAAATGAGATTATATGGGTGAAAATTCTTTAACTATCAAGTGTTTTGTGAGTCCAAGATATATACATCTATGTGATATACAGATTTACAAAAGTTCTGGATAATCATGTATTTATAAATATGGCTGGGACTTCTGTGTGCAATAGGGGCTTCCCTGGTGGCTCAGATGGTAAAGAATCTTCCTGTAATGCAGGAGACCTGGATTCATTCCCTGCGTTGGAATAATCCCCTGGAGAAGGGAAAGGCTACCCACTCCAGTATTCTAGAGAATTACATGGACACAGAAGCCTGGCAGTCTACAGTCTATAGGGTTGCGAAGAGTTGGACATGACTGAGTGACTAACACTCTATGCTCTCTGTGCCTGTAAGGAAACTTTGATGTTTGGTTTTGACCCTGAAGGACTGATGGCATTTTGAGAGGAAAGTGGAGGAATGGCATGAAAGTACATAAAGAGGTTGGAAGGCACATAACGTGTTTGGGGAACAGCAAATCACCTGACTGGCTCCACTGTGAGGTCTGCCCAGTGGGGAACAGGAGCTCACATTGGAAAGAGCTGGGATCAGCTCTTGTGGAGGCTTCCAGTGGCTGGGCCATGAGAAGCTGTTGAGCAGAGGAGTGCTGTGGTCAGAGGTCGTTAGGTGCCCAGTGTTCTGGGGAAAGGGTTAACAGGCAGATGGTTAGAGGGAAAGGGTGTTCTTGAAAGGCTATGGTTAGGCCAGGTAGTAAAGGATAAGCAACTGAGCCGAGATTCTGGCAGAGGAAACAGAGAACAGAAGTAAAATTGTGAAATCATTGGCTGGATACCTCTCTGTCACAGATTGTACTCTGGGAGGGGAGGAAGAAAAACAGATGAAGGAAGTTTTAAGCTGGATGGTGATCTGGGGCTGGAAAATGGGTTCACTGAACACCAGAGAAAATGGGGGTGGAGGGGAAATACATTTGTTTGCCTGGGATATGGTGGCAATGGAAGAGGAAAAAAATGTAGCCTGAAGTGGTGAGTGAATTAGCCAGGGAGGCAGCAGGCTAGAGGCTAGGGATGCTTCCCAATTTCTCCCAAACCTCGCTGATGCAGAAGCCAGACTGAAGCATACGTTTCCATTCACTGTGAGCACAAAGTGTACCCAGAAAATTAATAGTGAAAACTAGACTTGGGGAGACTCTTACATCTTAAAGGAACAAATAGTTTTCTAGAACCCACTTATTAGAAACGATTGACTTGCTGATTGTAATTCATTCTCAACTGTCTCTTCTATTCATGAAAGAGTTTCCTTCAAAGGATTTGACTTAGAAACTTTATTAGTGATGTTTCAGTGACCATGTATCCTTAAAAGGAATCCAGATGCATTTCTCTACAAATAGTACATTTTACCAATTTCAGACCCGCCTGATTTCTAATATGTTTGAATAAGTAAGGCTATGCTGCGAAGCTAATCTGTTTCCTGAGGATTTGAGAAATAACTTGGAAATCGATTGTAAACCCCTGTTTTCTGGGAAAACCCAATGCTCTGTAGCCAGATTCTCCTAAAGCACTATAAGTGAGAACAATTCTTCATTTGCATTATTCACCAAAGGAAATAAGAATTTCTCCCCATTGTCAAAATATAAATTTCTCTATTTTGTATGGTTTTATTTCATTTCATTTTATGATCTACTGTTATCTGTGCTGAAAGTAGCAACAAAGTATAGTTCACCATAAAAATAAGAATCATTGAAGTATATACAAGAACTTGTCATGCAAATAGATTTTCACATTGGGACATAAGTAGCACAAGGAAAATCACTGGTATAAACACCAGACTTTAAAAAATACACAACTTCGTATTGTCCCATTTGTTACAAAGGTCTACACTTTATTTTAAAGGACTGACAAGAATTTTTTGGTGACCTTTATACTTGTAGTTATATAACGGACCTTCTTGAAAAGTTGCTGCTGCTGCTGCTGTTAAGTCGCTTCAGTCGTGTCTGACTCTGTGCGACCCCATAGACCGCAGCCCACCAGGCTCCCCCGTCCCTGGGATTCTCCAAGCAAGAACACTGGAGTGGGTTGTCATTTCCTTCTCCAATGCATGAAAGTGAAAAGTGAAAGTGAAATCGCTCAGTCATGTCCAACTCTTCGTGACCCCATGGACTGCAGCCTACCAGGCTCCTTGGTCCATGGGATTTTCTAGGCAAGAGTACTGGAGTGGGTTGCCATTGCCTTCTCCATCTTGAAAAGTTACTCACAGGGAATTTCTTGATGGTCCAGTGGTTAGGACTCTGCACTTTCATTGCCAAGGGCTCATTCATGTTCTGTCTCTGGTGGGAAAACGGAAATCCTACAAATTTCACAGAGTGCGTCCCTCAAAAGTTACCAACATAATTAGAAATAATAGTTTTAGATCTTAAAACATTATGTAGTTGGAAGTGATTATTAAATTCAAAAGTAGCAAACATGTCTGTTGGGAGAAGTAAAGGCAAAGACTCCAGAAACAATCCTTCAGTATATGTAATGGAGTGTCAAGAAATTGACAAACTTTTTGACCAGTTCATTTTTAGCAGTCGCTGAGACTAATATGTAGTGTCTTTTTTTTTTTTTTTTTTAAGAAAAAGTATTCACGGTAGAAAGTGAAGGTGGCTGAGGATATAGACCTAATGGAATGAATGTGTGCCCAGTAATAATAGCCACAGAGGTCTCTGTCTTTGCTCCATACGGTCTGAAGTGAGTTTGATGGGATTTCAGATCATGGCCCAAGATAGCCCAGGATTGTGCAAAGCTCCTGAATGAAAACTCCAAACTGAATCAAAACCTCAAATTNATAGACGTAATGGAATGAATGTGTGCCCAGTAATAATAGCCACAGAGGTCTCTGTCTTTGCTCCATACGGTCTGAAGTGAGTTTGATGGGATTTCAGATCATGGCCCAAGATAGCCCAGGATTGTGCAAAGCTCCTGAATGAAAACTCCAAACTGAATCAAAACCTCAAATTCAGGTCAAGTTGGGTGAGAGGTTTGCTGAGGCTTGTGAAACTCTGAGTGAACCTGTCTGCAGTCCTAAACTAGATAGGGGCACATTTCAAGTGAACCTGAGATGAATTATGGTTTCAGGTGGAAATCAAGCGAAACTCAGTTTCAGCTGTGCTTCAGTGTAAACTTAATTTAGGGTGAGAATCCATATAAGCTAAAATATGTGCTCTTTCCCAACATCTTGTGAACCTCACACAATGGAAAACGTGAAACCTCCTACCGCTCAAATTAATGACATTTTTGTAACAGGCATGCTTTTGTCTTGTATGAAAGTATAAACCCACAGCCATGTTACTTCCAATGGGTTTGGAGGCTTTGGGATTCCTGAAACAAAAGATGAAGGTATTAATATTCTGGACAAACTTCAAATAGACATCTGGCAGAGTACCGCAACTCATCCTGAAATAATACTTTATACTGGCTTTTTGAACAAACAAAAAGTATGCTGGATAGACAGTTTTCATAATCTTCTGCCTGGCAGGACACATACTCTCCCATTTCATGGATAGAGAAATCGAGAGAGCCGAAATTCCACCGAATTTAAGTCCCAGGTCATTTGAACACACACAGTGAAGAAACGCTATTTTATTTCTTGTCCCTTTCCGTACCTGTCCTGTCCACACTACCTCTTTAAAAGATGAAGATATTATGATTTTGTAACCTCTAATATGTTTTGCCTCTGAGCTAAGTCACTTCAGTTGTGTCTGACTCTTTGTGATGCTATGGACTGTAGCCTGCCAGGCTCCTCTGTCCATGGGATTCTTCAGGCAAGAATACTGGGATGGATTGCCATTACATCCTCCAGGGAATCTTCGCGAATCAGGAATTGAACCTGGGTCTCTTATGTCTCCTGCACTGGCAGGTGGGTACTTTACCACTAGCACTACAACGTTTTGAGTCTCTTCCAGAGAAGGAGGGACTGAATTGGGAGAGGTAACTGGGGAACTGGCTGTTGGAAACAGAATTTCCCCTGAGGAGGCAAGAGAAGTCTGCCCTGGTGCAGAAGGAAAGGCAGGCAAAGAAGGGAACAGCACCCTGGGGCAGGGAACTTCCTTATTGCGAAGTTCAAAAGCTTCACTGATAGCTCCCTCTGTGTAGGCTCAGAATGGCTTACTGAACATCAGCGACTGTGTGTGTCCATGTGTGTGCATGCATGCACGTATGCATAGGAAAGTTAAAGAGAGGAAAGCAAGCACATTTTCTGTGACAGAGATTGGGGGAGAATATACTACAGCAGTTAGAGTAATTGGAGCCTCGGGATAGTTCAGGAGTCACCTGAGATGTTGGTATGGATAAAGAGCAAGTGACAAGAAGTTGGCGTTCCAATAAAGATACAAGTGCTGGTCCTTCCAATCAACCAGAGCTCTTTCAGTTCAGTTCAGTTCCGTCACTCAGTCATGTCCAACTCTTTGCAACCCCATGGACTGCAGCACGCCAAGCCTCCCTGTCCATCACCAACTCCCGGAGGTTACTCAAACTCACGTCCATTGAGTCAGTGATGCCATCCAACCATCTCATCCTCTGGCATCCCCTTCTCCTGCCCTCAGTCTTTCCCAACATCAGGGTCTTTTACAGTGAGTCGGTTTTTCGCATCAAGTAGCCATAGTATTTGGAGTTTCAGCTTCAGCATCAGTCCTTCCAATGAATATTCAGGACTGATTTCCTTTAGGATGTACTGGTTGGATCTCCTTGCAGCCCAAGGGACTCTCAAGAGTCTTCTCCAACACCACAGTTCAAAAAAAAA
The DNA here is from genome assembly GCA_006410615.1 of Neotragus moschatus. NCBI lineage: Eukaryota > Metazoa > Chordata > Mammalia > Artiodactyla > Bovidae > Neotragus > Neotragus moschatus. The sequence goes on from SJYA01000910.1 coordinate 1,031,540, forward strand.
AAGTTCCAAAAAAAAAAAGCCTAAAGATCTCTTAGTTTGTTGCTGCTATAGTTCATATCTTTTGCTCTTTTACCCTCCTTGAGCTAAGTGGCCTGACCAACATGTATGCATGTGTGTTTCTGCTCAGTTGTGTCAGACTGTTTTAGACCCCATGTACTGTAGCCTACTAGGCTCCTCTGTTCATGGGATTTTCCAAGCAAGAATATTGGAGTGGGTTGTAAATTCCTCTCCAGAGGATCTTCCCAAACCAGGGATTGAACCCACATCTTCTGTATTTGTAGACAGATTCTTTACCACCGAGTCACTTGGCAACCCCCATGCCTGGCCAACACCATGGCACAATTACAGTATGTACCCATCTCCCCCACCTATCCCACTAGTGTGTCCTTCATTAAAACAGGCTTTGTGAGGATTTGAACAAGGGCAGAGCTGGAAATTAGCTTGTAGCATTTAAGAATTAGTGTATAGGGACTTCCCTGCTGGTCCAGGGGCTAAGTATTCCAGAGATACAAAGAACTGACTAAGAGCTATTCAATTCTTTCCTATCTGTTTGTAATTGTCTGAAGTCTTTTTTTATGATTAATCAGAAAATGGAAAGCTAGACTGAAAATTACCATCAGCAATAACATAATATGAAAAGATTATGAAAAGGCTAATATGAGATATGAAAATATCATTTGGTATTTCAAGCAGATAAGTTCTTTGAACCAAAGGACAGGATGAAGAAAATGTCTCCTACTTGTTTTTCTAGATAACCAAAAACATTTTAGAGATCCTAAACTTGAAAGGTTGTTAAATGCAAAATTGAAACTATTTTGGTTGCAGTTTTAAATTTTCCATTCTAATTGAAGAGATCTTTGCAGAGTCTTTTTAAAAAAGTGTTTATTTATTTGGCTACACCAGGTCTCAGTGGTGTCATACAGCATCTTCGTTGTATCACGTGAGATCTTTCATTGCTGCACGTGGACTTTCTAGTTGCAGCATGTGAGCTTAGTCATTGTGGCATGAAAACTTAGTTGCCCTGAGGCATGTGGGATCTTAGTGCGCCGATCAGGAATCGACCATTGCATTGCATTGCAGGATGAATTCTTAACCAGTGGACCACCAGGGAAGTCCCTATGCAAAGTCTTAATACAAAGTGAAGTGGAGGTAAATAAATAACCAGTGGCTCTAGTTAATACCAGCTGGTACTAGTGGTAAAGAATCTGCCTGCCAATGCAGGGGACACAGGAGATGTGGATTTGATCCCTGGGTAGGGAAGATCCTCTGGAGAAGGAAATGGTCACCCTCTTCAGTATTCTTGCCTGGAAAATCCCATAGACAGAGGATTTTGAGAATGAGGAGCCTGACAGGCTATAATCCATGGGGCCGCACAGTCAGACAGGACTGAGCACACGCATGCAACCTTACTCTACACTATAGTTAATACCCTTTTGGACATCTGTTTGGACTACTTTTGTGCATTTTCCATGTTTTTTAAGCCAAAAATTTAATGAATTCACACACAAAAAAATTGTCTACATTTTATTTACACCAAACTGTAAAGGTATGCTCTACATATAAGTAGGCTAACGTTGTTTTTGTTCCTGACATGGGGCATATTAAGTTTGTATTTATGCTTGTTTGTATTTTGCATTATCAGCTTTGGTCAGATTCTCATTCGTAAACTTGGGAATTTTACGTAATAAAACTAAACAACAGTTGACCAAAATAGTATGTCACATACTTTTGAACCAAACCTTATTTTGATCTATGGGGTAGACCAGGTTAATATACTTTCAACATACTGTAGTTTATTCCTAAAAGAACCAAGAGTCTTTTTTGAATGGGCTTCCCTGGTGGCTCAGATGGTAAAGAATCTGCCTGCAATATGGGAGACTCAAGTTCAATCCCTGGGTCAGGAGGATCCTCTGGAGAAGGGAATGGCTATCCTCTCCAGTATTCTTGCCTGGAGAGTTCCATGGACAGAGGAGCCTGGCAAGCTACAGTCCACAGATTGCAGAGTCGGACACGACTGAAGCAACTGAGCACACACAGGCATGCACACAAATCTATCCAATTGGAGGAGCATTTTTTTTAACCATAAAACACTTTTTCTACTACCGTCTATTGGCTTTTTGTTTTAATTCCACACTTCTGTATGAATAATCAAGTAAACAATGCCTCTAGTCTAACCTCAATGAAATCAACATACAAATTGGCCTCACTTCAACTTAAAGGTAAAAGTTGTTCCCCACATATCTATTTTCAGTTAAGTGGCTCAGATTCCCTTCTAGTCTTTGAACGTGAGAGGCGGGGAGACAAACAAAGAAAATTGATTCTTATTAAGGTGGATCTATTTCTATAAATTAATTATTATAAATTAGAAATGTTGGAAATAAAATGAAACCTACATGCTAATTTAAACCTAGGCTCTTTGTACATGCTCCTGAAAGACCTTTAACCAGTTCCCTTAAAAACGTTGGTGTCTGCCTATAGTCACTGAGTCCTCTACTGGACACCAAAACTCAGACCTTGAGGAAATAATGATCAGAAGAGAGCTCTCCAACTCTAACCTCTAACCCTATACCCCTTCCCCCACTATCCCCTCTATGCGGTGGAAATTGAATACAAACTTAAATCACCAACTTAAGATGAACTCCTCACCTTCTCATTTTACTTACTTACTTACATTTTAACATTTCTGACATCTTACAATCAATGGTCTCTTATAATCAATGATAGCCAAGTAGAAGTCCTGACATAATTGTCATTGCTTTTGTACCCATAACTGTGAATTTGGTTGAGATTTTGGAAGGATAACTGGATAACTGCAGCTCTTCAATATTTGAGTCAACAAACTGTTAAAAAATAATTTGAGGAAGAAATAAGAATTCTGGCCGTTGTCTGAAAGCCTTCTTTCGATCTGGTGAGATCAAGCAATAACCAGCATTTGTAGAAATGGGCATCTATGACTTGAAGGAAAATCCCAGAGAGAATAGTGGAGCACGCTTGTGCAGCAAATGTAACATTTTCATAGTACACACAGCAACACTGTGTGTGGAGAAAATTTCTAAATCAAAAAACAATGAAAAGAATTAATACTGTATGAAGTGGCATTAGGAATACCCTACTCTAGTCATTTGGCTCATTTTTTTCTTTGTATATGTGTGTGAGTGCAACATACGTGAAAGAAAGCTCTGTCTAAATAAGCTTAAAGTAACTCTTGAAATAAAGATAAAATACAGATTTTAAGTTACAGCTCCCCCCAACTTCCTGCCATTTTAATTGGCAGTACTTTTCTTTCTTAATTATACCTGCAAAGTCAGTCTCATAATCAGTGTTATCTTGGATTTGATAAAATGCATAGTTCTGTTTGTGGGGGTGGGGGAGAAAAGAAGGAGAGAGTGAATAAAGAGGGCAAGCTCAGAAGAGATATTTCTCTGTGACTCAGCTGATTTTTCCATCTCTTCCTGCTATGTAAAAATCTACAGCTGAAACTAGCCAATGGTTCAGTCCGAAGATAGCAGATTAGAAATTTACGTGGGGTTACAAGTGTACCAAACATCTTTAAAATAAGAAAATAGAAGCAAGAAGCAAACCAATGTTATTTGTTTTATGACCTTTCAGTTGATCATCAACATTTGATGTTCCTGCAACTTTTTTCTTGGTAATTTGCAATTATACTCTGATGGACCTTTGATCATGTGAGACTGTTTGTTTTCACTTCCACTTCCCATTTTTACAAAAATTGAAGCCAACCAGTGCCTCCTGTAAGAACTGAGTCAAGCTACTGACGGTTGAGAAATAACTGTAGTCCTCTGCTTCTGCCACTAGACAGTGTACTCTCTCTATATTCAAGGTACTGACAATGCTGTATTTCCTGAACTCTGAGAAACTGGCTATCTAGTAGAAGAGGTATCCCTATAAATAACTAACCACTAAATGTAGATGGACTAGCCAATATTTACTACAGATCCTGTCTGGGATGTACTCAGTGTTGTAAGTGTTTGTCTCCTCTGGATTTATTCCAAGAGTAAGAGAGAGAAGACTCCCAGGAGGAATATTACATTTTTATGGCTCACTATTTTTTCTTGGGAAACAAATGATCTAAATTGCAGATGAATTCATTGACTCTCCAAAGCATAGGCACCAGCTCCTCTGCTCACACACAGGAATCCAAAAACAGAACCCACTTGTCTTCTGGAAAGGTGAAACAATAGAAAGAGATATAGAGTTCCTTAAAGTTATTATTATTATTTGGCTGCACCACGTGGCATGCGGGACCTTAGTTCCCCGAACAGGGATCGAACCAGTGTCTCCTGCATTGGAAGTGCAATATCTTAATCATCCCCCACCAAGGAAGTCCATCCGTATAGCTGTTTCTGAAGCAAACAATTGACACATATTCATAATAGAAGTACTGAGGTATGATAGAAAGAACAAGGCTTTGATGTCAGATCTGGGTTAGCACCAAAATTGTGTAACCTTGGGCTGATTACCAAACTCCTCTGAGGCCAGATTTTATAATCTGCAGCATGGGAAGGTTATAGCAGATAAATTAATCACTGACTTTTAGTAGAAGCTCAACAAATGCTCATTTCTGTGGAAGAGAGTGACTACTGTTTTCCTTACTTTATAAATCACCTCTTAGAATGTGTGTTGTAAATAATCCTGCAGTGGATATTTTAGGGCACAGATCTTTGCCCAATTCTTCAATTTTTTTCTTAAAATATATTCCTATCAGTGAAATCATGAGATCAAGGGCATAAACATTTTTAAAAGAACTTTTAACACCCAACCCACAAGATCCTTTCCATAAAAGTTATATCTTTTACTGAGGAAGAGAATACATCATGGGCATTACATTTACTTTTTCTTATTTAGTGCTATCTTTTATTTTATCTTTGCATTGATTAGCCTTTCTTGATTACTTATGCAATTAAGCTTTATTTATTATCTGTGTCAATCACACTTTTTTATGAACTACTGATTTGTGATGATTCGTTTTCCACTTGTTTTCAGGCTTACTAGAGTCTGATTCTGGATCAACTATGTCTTTCACAGCTATAGCTTTTCAGTCTTGTGTCAGTGTCACATTGTTTTAATTAGCATAGCTTTACTCCAAGTGTGAATATGTTTTGAAAAGCCTTAAGACCATTGAGCTCAAATAAAGGCATCATGGGGTGCTGGGGGAAAAGCGAAAAAAGAAAAAAGAATTACTGAGACCTAGACAGAGATAAATGTTGGGAAGCCTCGACAAACTTCCCAAAGGCTTGCATAAGCCTTGCAATAAGATTTGAGAAGCCCCTTAAAATCAGTTCAGAGATTAAAAAGATGTAGAGGGAGGTAGTTTTATCTCTGCACCCTGACCAGCCTCAGCGACCAGAGGATAGGTGATGAGTGGATCCCATTGCCTATGCATTCAGTTTTCCAAAGCGAGTTTTTGTTTTTGTTGTTCAGTCGCTCAGTTGTGACCGACTCTTTGGGATGCCATGGACTGCAACACGCCAGGGTTCCCAGTCCTTCACCATTGCCCAGAGCTTGCTCAGACTCATGTCCATTGAGGCAGTGATGCCATCCAACCATTTTATCCTCTGTCATTCCCTTCTCCTCCTGCCTTCAATCTTTCCCAGCATCGGGGTCTTTTCTAATAAGTCAGCTCTTTGCATCAGGTGGCCAAAGTATTGGAGCTTCAGCATCAGTCCTTCTAATGAATATTCAGGATTGATTTCCTTTAGGATTGACTGGTTTGATGTCCTTGCAGTCCAAGGGACTCTGAAGAGTCTTCTCCAACACCACAGTTCAAAAGCATCAATTCTTTGGCATTCAGCCTTTATGGTCTAGCTCTCACATCCATACATGACTACCGGAAAAACCATACCTTTGATTATATGGAACTTTGTCAGCAAAGTAAAAAGCGATGTTTTATTCACCTGCAAATCACGTCACATCACTTTTTTGTTTGGAAGTTACCAGTCACCTTCCATCATGTAAGAGTGGAGACTACGTGGCTGCTTACAAGGCACTGAATGACCTATCTATCTAGCCCTATCTCCCTTGAAGACCTCCCTGTTCTAATGACATAAGATCTGAATTATTTGGGTAACCATCCTCCTTCCTCCTGTTCTGATTTTTTTTCCTATGGCAAATCCCCATAGTCCTTTACGTTTCAGTTCAAATAGAATCTCCTTAATCAAGTCCTCCTGGCCTCTTTCAACTGCTCTTTTTTAAGCTTTCTGCATCCTTCCATCACAGCTACAACTTTATTTTAAGGATATGTGTTCCTTAGGGGTGATAACCATGTTGTTTCATCTTTGAATCCTTCGTATCTAGCTTGGTTCCTGTTAAAGAATGAGTGACTTAATAAAAAGTTCTCAAATAAATAATGAGATGAAATTGGATCTTGGAAAGCCATGGAAGAGACATAGACACTTTTTTCCCCTTCTGGGAGATACTCCAGAGTTAGAAACAAAATGCGTCTCAGCAAAAAATTTTTTTCAATATTAGTCTTTTGGGTTTTTAAATTTGTTTATCTGATATTGCCAGAAGGGTATACTCGAAGATTTTTCTCCATCCACCTTAATAAGTGATGTGTAATGATTGTGAAGCTCTCTTTGTAGCAAGGAAACACGCGGCTGGAGTAAATGGGGCTAATCCAGAGAAGAGGAGTGAACATCTCTGAAAAAGCCCAGCAATCATCCAAAGAAGAGAACTCTCACAAATCCACCCACTCATCAAAAACGCAAGTAGGACAAAAACTATCAGCACCTTCTAACCACAAAACTAAATTATAAACTTCCGGCTGCCAAGCCTCCCCTTCAGATCTTGCTCTTATTTCCGGCTTTTCCAGAATTTTCCGGCTTTTCCACACATGTCAATTTTGGTGCTAAACAATGAGGCACAGCTTAAGGCAGGAGCTGGGCAAAAACCCCCACTGGCCTCAAAGTACAGTGCTTCTGGGGACAGTCCTTGGGAAGTGGGCTAGACAGGAAGCAGGGCTACCCCTCACTTTCACAAGTTGTAATAGCCTTGCAGATCGTGTCTGTGGTCAATGACTGGCCAGAACTGGCCAGCCTCCAGCCGGCTTGTTTAGACTACTTGATGAGTTGACACAAGCAACGACTCTTTCCAGTGCTATTAGTGTCTGAACATTAACAAGCAACAGTGTTCAGTGAGACTATTAAAGAGAAAAGGCATTTTAATCTTTGTTTTGGAAGTGAGCCCTCCAAACAAACCCGTGGTGAGGAAATCCTTGTGAGCCCATGCCTGGATGGCAGCAGCGGTTGACAGGGGACAGGCTGAATCATTGCTGCCCAAGGATTCTCTTCTCAGGGACCAGGAAGAAGGGAGGGGACAGCCCCAGTCCACCACCCGGAGAGAAAGAAAAAGCTAAATATACCATATAATGAATTTTCAGCACTCGGTCAGCAATACTATACATTTAAATTCCAAGCCAATGTCTCACAAAGGAGTCTCTTACCTTTTCTAACTGCAAAATAAACAAACCTCCAGGAGAGAGGGTTTCTCACCTTACAAAGGAACCCTTGCAATTTAGAGACTGCCAGGATGGTATTTAGAATTATGGTTCTGGAAACTGGTGTGGCTCCCAGGTGTGTCACTGTCAGTGACCATCTCAACTAAAGGTGTAGAGAGAGTGGCAAGAATGGGACGCCTGAGGCTGTGTCTGTCTCAAGAATGGGCATTCCGAGCCAAAACAAAGGCAGATGGTTCATGCACAAAGGAGAAACGTGTGCTGATCTTTGCTTTTTTTTTCTTGTCCTTTTGTCAGCAAACCTAAAAACAGATAATCATAAAACTTAGAGTTTGAAGGGAACTTAGAGGTCTTCTGATCTAAGATCAGTCTGTTTTGCATATTATTAAGCTGGAGAGTTCAGCTAATGAGGGCTCTAACAATGGTTTTCATCATAGAGTAATAACCATCTAATTTCCTCCCTGGAGACTTACAAAACTAAAAAGAGAAAAGTGGAATCTTTCTGCATCCATGAGTATAAATCAAAAATGACTGGTAAGATCTATGAAACTTCTACTGGGTCTATAGAGTGTGCATCAATGTTTGTTTTTAATCATTCTTATGCAGAATTTTCCAAACAGCAAGAAATTATTGACTGTTCCACAAAATCTGTTTTCTTCCAACCATTCTGTTAACTGAGTCCATTGATTTCGTTTATATAATGGGCTGAAATGAAAAACAAAGAATTTTAACCTCAGCCTCTCTTTCACATTTAATCAAAGTGTTTGAAAATGAGAGAGAGTGAGAAATATATAAAACCATCATATAATATTCAAGCTGAAGAAGACAAAAAATTGGACCTATCCATCCTTTCATCCAGGATTTTCCAGATGGTGCTATTGGTAAAGAATCCACTTGCCAATGCAGGAGACACAAGAGACATGAATTTATTCCCTGGGTCAGGAAGATCCCCTGAAGAAGGAAATGACAACCCACTCCAGTATTCTTACCTGGGAAATCTCATGGACAGATGATTCTGGCGGGCTACAGTCCATGGGGACACAAGTAAGTGTGTGCACTCTCACACACACTCTTTCATCCTTCTCCTCCGTCACTGAGGAAAGTATAAACACTGGATTGTGAGAGCCCACTCAAATAGTAATCTTGGAGAACAGAAAAAGGAAAGAAGGGTTACAGCCTCAGTTACATTAGCGCACCTGCAAGCCTGTTGCAGTTATTTCTCTGATGACGTTAGAAATGATGAAAAAAAGTCTGGTGCCCATGTTCGTCGATATGAGGTATAGATGCTGATGATGACCGAAGGTTGTCAGAGAAATAACTTCAGCTGCCTTTTGCCTCAATTATCTGTTTCTTTCATGCATACTCTGTATTTTAGAAAAATAAAATTTGTCTAATTGCAAATTTGGAAGTAGAACTTTTAACCACCAGCCTCCTATTGCCTGGAGAATCCCATGGACAGAGAAGCCTGGTAGGCTACAGTCCACGGGGTCGCAAAGAGTCGGACACAACTGAGCGACTTCACTTCTTCTTCCTATTCAATTATATATGTTTTTCACTGTGGTCAGCTGGATAATGTTGTTACAGTTGTTCACTTGCTAAATTGTATCTGACTCTTCACCACTCCATGGACTGCAACATGCCAGGCTTCCCTGTCCTTCACCATCTCCTAGAGTTTACTCAGATTCATNAGCGACTTCACTTCTTCTTCCTATTCAATTATATATGTTTTTCACTGTGGTCAGCTGGATAATGTTGTTACAGTTGTTCACTTGCTAAATTGTATCTGACTCTTCACCACTCCATGGACTGCAACATGCCAGGCTTCCCTGTCCTTCACCATCTCCTAGAGTTTACTCAGATTCATGTCCATTGTGTCGGTTATGAGAGCTAACCATCCAGGTCCCGATTCCTAGAAATTAGGAGAGGTACTTTGTATGAAAAGAGCGACTTTGCAGATCTAAGTTCAGGTTCTTGAGATGGGGTGCTTATCCTGGATCATCTTGGTGGGTTCTAAATGCAATTGCAGGTGTACTTCTAAGGGGGAGACTTGATGATATTCATAGAGACAGAAGGAAAAGATAGTGTGACCACTGACACCAAAGTCTACACTGTTGAATTTGAAGATGGAGGAATGGGGCATGAGTCAAGGAAAGCAAAGGGCACAATTCTAGAAACTGGAAAAAGCAAGCAAACGGCAGTCCTGCTGACATGGTTTCTATTCAGTAAAGCCATGTTGGACTTCTTAGCCTCCGGAACTGAAAGAATAAATTTCTCTTATTGTAGGTCACTGAGTTTGTTGCGATTTGTTACAGCAGCCACAAGGAACTAATGCAATCAACTTTTCTTTAATAGAGCTTTGTAGTTCAGTTCATTTCAGTCCCTCAGTCATGTCCGACTCTTTGCAACCCCATGAATCGCAGCACGCCACGCCTCCTTGTCCATCACCAACTCCTGGAGTTCACTCAGACTCACGTCCATCGAGTCGGTGATGCCACCCAGCCATCTCATCCTCTGTCGTCCCCTTCTCCTCCTGCCCCCAAGCCCTCCCAGCATCAGGGTCTTTTCCAATGACTCAACTCTTCGCATGAGGTGGCCAAAGTATTGNTCATCTGCATATCTGAGGTTATTGATATTTCTACTGGCAATCTTGATTCCAGCTTGTGCTTCTTCCAGCTGCAAATCACTCACAAAATCAACATTTTCCCCCCTTAGAATTATAGCTGATATATATAGGAAACATGGCTGTCTAAGAAGTTTCATAATGCATGCACCACATTAAATTGAAACACTGCCCCTTTTAAATCAGTCATCTTTGGAATGACACTTTAGCTCAACTTTTTTGACTTGCAGTGTATAGCTTGTATAACTCAAATATTATGTATTTCTAAAATTAGTATATTTTGATATAATTTTTATTTAATTCTTCATTTCTAGTACTCAATAGTTAAATATTCCAACTTGGGCTTTTTGTTCTTTTTAAAACAAATTGTCCTTTCCAAAATAGGTTATTTTTCCCCCTTCTGAGAAATTAAATGAAGTGATAATGGCTGTAAATGTTGAAGTGTGTCCTTCAAGTGATTTTTAAAAATTTCTGAGATGATCACATTCTAAACATCTGAAATGGCATAGGACCATTAAAGGTATGACTAGTAAGGGAGTGACTCTGGAGGGAAGAATTGTAGAGAGTTGACACCAATGATCTACATATTGGATTGGCCAAAACAAATGTTCATTTGGATTTTTCTGTAAGATGTTATGGAAAAATCTGAACGACCTTCTTGGNAGATGATCACATTCTAAACATCTGAAATGGCATAGGACCATTAAAGGTATGACTAGTAAGGGAGTGACTCTGGAGGGAAGAATTGTAGAGAGTTGACACCAATGATCTACATATTGGATTGGCCAAAACAAATGTTCATTTGGATTTTTCTGTAAGATGTTATGGAAAAATCTGAACGACCTTCTTGGCCAACCCGATACTTCATTACCAAGCCTATTTTTGCTCAGAAGTCTTCTCCCTCTTGGCACACTAGTATTTAGCTACAACACCTTTGTGAAAATACTTTCACTACTTGTCAGACTTTTATTTTATGTGATCTCAATTTATCCAGTACTTGTTAACTAGTACCTGGCAATATTCTATATAGGGCTTCCCTGGTGGCTCAATGGTAAAGAATTTCCCTGCCAATGCAGGAGATGCAGGTTCAATTCCTGGGTTGGGAATATCCCCTGAAGAAGGAAATAGCAACCCACTCAAGTATTCTTGCTTGGGAGATCCCATGGACCCATGGATAGAGGAACCCGGCAAGCTACAGTCCATGGCGTAAGTCCATGGATTTGGTCATGTCCAGCAACAACAATTACAAATGTGGTGGATAACAGGGAGATAGTGTTAAAAGAAGACTGAAGTCTTTGCCCTTGTGGAGCTTATATTCTCACCCAGAATCAAATTTAAAGTCTTTATCACCAATCTTTGGCAAACATCCAATGTTATGAGTTTATCTTTTCTTTCTATCCAAGGACATACCAGCTTCTAAATAAATCAGTAAAAGAAGTCATGCTGTCTTACAAAGGGTTACAGAATTTATGAAGTTTGGAATCTCGTGTAGAGAACATACTCTTTTCATTCCTTATTGGATTTACAATTATTCTCTTAACTTCTCTACCCCATAGCCACCCAGCTACCAATAGATCTTTACAATTATCGACCAAATAATCCTTCAGCTGAGTGCACTTGGCAACACAAGGAGGAGTCAGAAAGAAAAAAAAGGGGGGGGGGACAAAACATTTGGGGAAAAAAAAAATCCAAAAACCCAAGGAGTCAACTCTTGGGAGTATAAGTGAATGTGCTGGCCAGGAGTTCATGAGGACAAGCCTAGGAGATTTAAAGGCAAAGAAGACCAGAAATTAAAGATCTTGTCTCCTATGATTTGCTACAGAATGTTGTCATCAGTCAGTGGTAATGAGAGACATTAACCAGATAACTACTTTGCAGGAGACACTGTGCTCTGCACTGGAATCGAGATGAAGATCCCCCATGTTCAAGGAGCTCACAGACCATGAATTTAATCAGTACCTGCACGATAGTATTGTTTCTCTTAATTACCATAACTCAAGAGGATAATAAATGAGAAGATCACATAAATGTATCTCCTTATGCTTGGTGGATTGTAGTAAGGCCCAAATTAGTCTGAATGTCAGCTGGTTATTAATCCTACTTTTATATGATTTGTTGTTTTTTGTCTTGGTGAAAAGTACTGCTCAGAACCAACCATCAGCTATGTTTTTCTGCAGTGTTCATTGTGTAGTTTTTATAGGTGAATGTGAAATGGTGATGGTGGACAGAGAAGCATGGGTTTTAGGAGTCAAAGTATCTTTGTTACAATCCCAGCCCTGTTACCTGCTAACTGTGTGACTTCATATAGATTTCTTAATTTCTATCTTCATCTGTAAAGCTGGAGAAAATATCCATTCATAATGGTTTTTAAAAAAAGAATGAAATGAGATAACGGATAAGGAATATATCAAACAAAAGCCAGGCACCATCGCCCTAGGTGGAGAGACAGGGCATAATAGTGCCATGTTGGGATTGGGTCACCACCATGAACAGGGATTGTTTTAGAGAGCACTGACATTGAGCTGATGGGCACTGGCTCTGCTGGAGCTGTTGTTTATACCTGAGGTCAATTTTGATTGGTGGTGTTTGCATTAGCCTGAGGAGATCAGTCCTGGGTGTTCATTGGAAGGACTGATGTTGAAGCTGAAACTCCAATACTTTGGCCACCTGATGTGAAGAGCTGACTCATTGGAAAAGACCCTGATGCTGGGAAAGGCAGAGGGCGGGAGTAGAAGAGGATGACAGGATGAGATGGTTGGATGACATCACCGACTCAATGGACATGGGTTTGGGTGGACTCTGGGAGTTGGTGGTGGACAGGGAGGCCTGGTGTGCTGTGGTTCATGGGGTCACAAAGAGTCGGACATGACCAAGCAACTGAACTGAACTGACTATAAAATATTCTAAAATTCACTCTTGCCTTGCAGGAAGCTCTTTCTAGGGAAAAACTACTTGTTGGGCTGCTGTTCTAGAGCAGTTGAAACAACCTTACAGAAGTCAGTGCTGCCTTCTTATAATAATGCCCTTTATTATTTTAAGTAGAATTTGTAAACAATACAACCTACCTACAATGCAACATGTGTTATATAAAGGAGAGCTAAGACAAAGTGATCGATGAGAAAAATCGTATGTGTTTCAATATGTAAATACATGGTCATTAATACACTAAGAAGTATAATAAAGTGGCTATATGCTTGCACTTCTTTATAGTGAATAAGGCTGGCATTAAGAAGTCATCTGGGGGTATTCCTTGGCAGTCCAGTGTTTAGAACTTGATACTTTCACTGCTGGGGATTGGGGTCAATGCCTAGTTAGGGAACTAGGATTCACAAACTGTGGTGTGGTTTAAAAAAAAAGTCATTCTGCACAGGAACTATAGAAAAATTAAGGATTAAAGGTACAAATGGATATTGAATAAAAACTAGTATTAAGGTAAGAAATAACAATATATATATTTGCAAAGAATAAAAAAATATATAATATTAAGTAAGGGGAAATGTCAAGAAGAAATACAGGGTCAAAGTGCAGAAAATGAAGTCCAGTACTTTTTCAAAATGAGCCGGGTTCTGTTTGTAAGTATAATATCTAAATGATTTCAATTTTATGACGTGGATTAGGATAAAAACAAAATATTAAAGAAAATTCTGTCTCCTATCTTACCAGACATGTGTTTCGTCTCTAGGGTTTTGAAAGCCCTTTGAGGTTGTAATTTCTGATGGCTAATGAGGGATAGAAGGCTTGGGAACGGGAACGAGCAGCTCAAGAGGTTGCTGAGTTGTGTGGTGGTGCACGCTGGGGACAGGGCAGAGTCAGACTGGAAAACTGCAACTCCCCAAAATTAGCAAGTAAATACTTGCAAAACAGATTTTTTCAAGACAGATCTCTTATATTGCCTTCAAATTTTTGAATATGAAATATTACAATCCAGCCTTTTTTTAAAATGGGCCTCAATCTGATCTCTGTGTTTTGTGTGTCTCGGTTCATATAAAATTTGAATGTTAAATTCATTAAAATACATCTCAGATGTCTTTTACTGTGATTTTTGGTAACATCTATAGATGTAGACTGAAACGTTTATTTTGCAGACTGTTGAAGACCTTGAACCGCATGGCAGCTAGTGGCACACCTCTTAAAATGGCGAATAGCTCTTACTAACCTTTTAAATCAAAGGAAAGAACATTCTTCCTTTGATTTACGTGATCTGGTGCTCTCCTGGAAAGTCGGTGCTTATTAAAGCGCTTCAAAAATTCTGTATGTAAAGTAGCATTAGGTTTCAGTCTCAGATAATTGTCAAAAAGTTTCTCATTGATACAACTATTTGCTGGGATACTTAAAAGTACAAAGCTCAGCGTCTTAATTGAACAGACTGTCTCTTGCCCTGGGAGACCTCTAGCATGCCTGCTCTGTCAACTGCTAGAAGTATACCCCAATCATCCTGAAAACCAAAAATACCCCCACAGATTTCCAAAATGCCCTCTAGGGGGTGGTACCACCTCTGTTGAGAATCAATAATCCAAATCTGTGAAGGGCCATCCTTCTCATCTAGCCTGGGAATACATCCTTTCTCCTTTGTTTCTGTGTTGCATGATACAGGCAATTCTATGTGAGATTTCCAGTTTTAATGAGAAGAATTATAGGATAATTAAAATATTTCTGAAGGTAACGGATAAGTCTAATTTGGTTGGACCCTGATTTTAGTCTATCTGCTTAACACGCAAGGTGTGACCTAGTGAGGGAGATGCTCCGTAAGTTATAGATCTGAACGTGGGCCTTACTAGAGATGGCTGAGAGCTGCAGATCTCTTGAGCCCAGGATTTGCCTTTTTTATCTCTTCATCAGCTAGGACAATGCCTGGCCCGTAGCAGCTGCCACTGTTTGTTTCTGTTCGGTCAGTGTTGAACGTGGCACGCTGCACACCTGTTACAGTGCAAGGAAGAGGAAGGAGGGACAGTGTCCGAGCTTGGCATCATACTCATCCATTAGGGAGGATGGCCTTTTGTGGAACTGGTACCTGAGGGGCACACCATGCAAGTTTTAACCGTGGAGCTTGTGAGCCCAGGGGCTGTGTAAGCTGAGTGGGAAGGGAGAGGAGTTATATGGGGGTCTAAAGGCTGGGGTAAAGGGCAGAGTAACCAAGTGTCTTGGGACAGCACCTGGGCAAGCAGGAACCAGGTTGTGCATCACTGGTTCCCAGCCCCGTGGCTGGGCTGAACTCCTGGGGTGAGGCCTCGGTCCTCCTGAGAGGACCTTCGGGCACACAGTACGGCACAGGGGCTCTGGCATCAGCTTAGACGTTAGGATGGTGTCCCAGGTCTCAGGGAGCTCAGAGGAAGTAAGCGAGGCGACAGGCTGGACATTTCGGGTCAGAGTCGAAGAGGCCCGGTGCGATGGCCTGAAGGGGAGTGTGCAGGCTAGGGATGGGATGATGTGTGCTGGGGGCACTTGGACCACCAGGGGCCAAGGTCTCAAGTCTCGGGAATGGCTGATAGTGAACGGGAGTTTGGGAGCCATGTTGGTGGGATGGAGTCTGCCATGGGGCCCTGTGGGTGGGAGTGTGGCATGTTGAGATACTTCCTAATGAAAGAGAACATGAGTGTTTTCTGGAAAGTAGGGTCAGGCTGTCTCGGCTTTGAAGGACTGGATGAGGCAGAAGGAAGGGAAACTAGCTGAGTGGGTGGTACAAGTGAGCTGAGGTAGGCAGCATCATTTTTCAAGTATAAATTTGAATTAGGTGATGTATTTTGACCTGTAATATACTGTGAGGTTCTTGAATTATGGTTAGTTTTAACTGTATAAGTAAATCATGGGGACTTACTAAGAAAGGCTTAATTCTTAGTTGCCCCAACCAGAGGGCAAGCAGACCAAAATTTCCAGGTTAATTTTCAGTAACTAAAATGCTAGGGAAAGGTCTAAAGTCTTCCAGATGGAATGTAACTTGAAGTGGGAAGCAGGAAGGAGGGAGCAGTGTGTGCCATTTCTCACCTTGACTTTACATCTGTTATTACTTTCTTATTTCCCTGAAATACTAGGCTTGTCTCCACAAAAAACAATCCCTTCTTCATACACACTAGCTCCCCCCACCTCCCCTCCCATAACAAAAAGAAGGCAGTAATATAAATGTGAGGCTTTTTTGTTTCTAAACCTATCAATAGGATTGATTTTATTTGAGCATCAGTTAACTTATATTTCAATATTGTCTTATCCTCAGTCAAGCAGTGACTGTTTATGTAGAAACAAAGATCACAGCACTGTTTAACGAAGGGGATGTAAGGACAGCATATTTTACTATAAAGAGGAATCTCGACATTAACAATTTTCATGTTATTGAAATCTCAAAATTTTTTAGCCACATGGCCTCATATTATGGATTCTTGGTCCTCATTACTCCCAGATTGGATCCACTGGGAATGACAAGTAGTTGTTTGAACCTAACATTTTGTATAGATGAAAACAAAGAATCAAAGAGAATTGTTTAAAACAATAGAGAGCAAATTAAGTAGAAGAAATTTAAGCCATTATATCGGCCTCAAGGTCTAGTAAGCTGTATTGATTCAAGAAGAATAGCTTATCAGTTTTGTTGGTCCATTCATGCATTATGATTTAGAAGCAGAGAATTTAAATTCTGGGATGTTTACAAAGCTAAGAGGAGGTTTCTCACAGTCATCCTTCATGGTCATCAAGTAGCTGTGGACAGAGATCTATGAGAAGGTGCTGTGAACCTGATAAAATAGCTGCTAAAGGCCAGAGCTGCTCACCTGGATGATAACTAGTGAAACATTGTTGCCACACTGGCAGTGTCAGTTCTTGCTGTTTCCCAAGACCCTTTCTTCACATCAGTTTAAAGTTAGGTTAACCTATGGGAGCAAGTGAGCCTTCCGCACTTAATGAGAACCATGGTTGGAAATACAGTGAAAAGATCCTAACCATGCTGGATAAATGAAGCCTATCATTGCTATTTTGCAAATAGACTGCGTTCTCTTCTCCTTACCTAGAACACCCTCTCCACACCTTCCGATGATCTAAACACCATGCCTCAAGGCCTAGTGAAAGTCATTCATCATCTCTGACCTTCACTGAAGACCCCTACAGTCCTGAGAGTCTCAACTGTATATTTCAAGCTGCCTTTCTCTGGGTTTTTCTTTTTTTCTTTCTTCTTTTTTTAATGCATGCTATTGCTTTCAGTGTTCATCTTGCCTCCTCCACCAGAGCGCTTCACTTATCCCCTGAAGGCAAGTTTCACCTAGTAAGCATCTTTTGCCTTCTGGTACAGAAATGAGTTACTATTTTTGGCAAAATGATTTTAAGATTTACAAAGCACTTTCCTGTATATTCTCCTTTAATCCTCATGATAGTTCAGTGAGATGATACTATCATTATCCTCATTTTATACATGAGGAAACAGACTCACACAGGTCAAATTATTTACCTGGGATCACACCCTCAGGGAATGGTGGGGCTAGGGTTGAGCTCAGTATTCTGGATTCTAAATCTTTGGCAATTTCCACTCTATAGTTGACCTCTTCTCTCACATAATAATTCTTTTATATAAGGGTGAGGGCATGTTTACGATTGTTGTGGTTTACAAGATGAAATTTAGTTTGAGAAAATTCAAATATTTTAAAGGTTCCTGCTTATAAAAACTTTAAATTCATCAACATTGTGGCAAAAGATTGATGTGAATTTCATTTCCATAATTGCCTGGAACCATGTAGTTTTATACTTATATGTAAGTACATACTGTAATGTTCAGTTGGCTTTCCTTTTTTTTTTTTTTAACTAAGTAATTTAATTTTGAAATTGAAGATTTCGTACAGTTGATCACCTTCACTCATTTAACCCATTTCCAAATCTCCTTATACCTGGTAATCTCCAGTCTGTTCTCTGTATCTATTAGTTTGTTTTATTTTTTGTTTGTTTTGTTTTTTTAGATTCCACATATCAGTGAGATCATATCAGTTCAGTTCAGTTGTTCAGTGTGACTCCATGAACTGTAGCACTGGTATTATTTCTCTATCTCCACTTGACTCAGTGGAAACAGTGGCAGATTTTATTTTCTGGGCTCCAAAATCGCTGCAGATGGTGACTGCAGCCATGAAATTAAAAGATGCTTGCTCCTTGGAAGAAAAACTATGACCAACCTAGACAGCATATTAAAAAGCAGAGACATTACTTTGCCAACAAAGGTCCTTCTAGTCAAAGCTATGGGTTTTTCAGTGGTCATGTATGGATGTGAGAGTTGGACTATAAAGAAAGCTGAGCACCAAAGAATTAATGCTTTTGAACTGTGGTTCTGCAGAAGCCTCTTGAGAGTCCCTTGGACTTCAAGGAGATCCAACTAGTCCATCCTAAAGGAAATCAGTCCTGAATATTCATTGGGAGGACTGATGTTGAAGCTGAAACTCCAATACTTTGGCCACCTGATGTGAAGAACTGACTCATTTGAAAAGACCTTGATGCTGGGAAAGATTGAGGGTGGGAGGAGAAGGGGATGACAGAGGATGAGATGGTTGGATGGCATCACCGACTCAATGGACGTGAGTCTGAGTAACTTCTGGGAGTTGATGATGGACAGGGAGGCCTGGCATGCTATTCCATGGGGTCGCAGAGTCAGAACATGACTGAGCGACTGAACTGAACTGAACTGAACCACTTGATCCAGTTTGCTTAATGCAATACCTTCAAGGTTCATCCATATTGTCACAAGTGGCAGGACTTCTTTCTTCTTCATGACTGAGTAACATTCCATTGGGTATGGTTATCCATTCCTCCATTGATGAGACACACGTTGTTTCCATATCTTGGCTATTATAAATAAGCCACAATGAACATAGAGATGCATGTGTCTTTTCAAATTAGTGATTTTGTGTTCTTCAGAAGTGCTTGTGCTCAGTCATGTCCAGCTCTTTGTGACCCCGTGGACTGTAGCCTGCCATGGTCCTCTGTCTGTGAAATTGTCCAGGCAAGAGTACTGATGTGCGTTGTCATTTTCTTCTCCAGGGTTTCTTCCCAACCCAGGGACTGAACCCGAGTGTTTTGTGTCTCATGCATTGGCAGGCAAATTCTTTACCAGCAGAACTCTAACAGCTGTGTCACATGGTAGTTCCCTTCCTAACTTTTTTGAGGAATCATCAAACTGTTTTTCCATAGTGACTGAACCAATTTATAGTCCCACCAACTGTGTACAAAGGTTCTTTTTTTCCTCCACATTCTTGCCAATATCTATTACTCCTTGTTTTTTCGATAATAGCCACTCTAACAAGTATAAGGGGATATCTCTTTTGATTTGCATTTTTGTAATAATTAGTGATGTTGAGCATCTTTCCATGTGTCCATTGGCTATACATATGTCTTCTTCGGAAAAGTATTGGTTTAGATCCTCTGTCCATTTTAAGGTTTTTTTTTTTAATAAACTTTTAAAAAATATTTATTTGGCTGGTCTGGGTCCTCATTGCTGTGTGTGGGTTTTCTCTAGTTGTAGCAAGAGGGAGCTACTCTGCATTTGCAGGGCACAGGCTTCTCATTGTGGTGGTTTTTCTTCTGGCTGAACATGAACCCTAGGGGCCATGGTCTTCAGGAGTTACAGCACATGGGCTCAGTAGTTGTAGCTCCTGGGCTCTGGAGCACAGGCTCAAAGTTTGTGGCACACAGGCTCAATTGCCCCATGGCATGTGGGATCTTCCTGGACCAGATATTCTGCCCCTGTCTCCTGCATTGGCAGATGGATTCTTTATCGCTGAGCCACTAGGGAAGCCCCATATTGAGCTCTTTCAGTTCAGTCGCTCAGTCACGTCCGACTCTTTGTGGCCCCATGAATCGCAGCACGCCAGGCCTCCCTGTCCATCACCAACTCCTGAAGTTCACCCAAACCCATGTCCATCGAGTTGGTGATGCCATTCAGCCATCTCATCCNTGAATATTCTTTGGCATTGCCTTTCTTTGGGATTGGAATGAAAACTGACCTTTTCCAGTCCTGTGGCCACTGCTGAGTTTTCCAAATTTGCTGGCATATTGAGTGCAGCACTTTCACAGCATCATCTTCCAGTTCTTTATTCAACCTTAAATTTCTTTTTTAAGTATGGTGTGAGGCAGGGATTCAATTTATTTTTCCATTTGGAAGACTAACTGTTCCACACTATTTGATGAGTAATCCATTATTTTCATTGACCTTCAGTACCATTTCTACACTCATTAAGTTTCCATGTAGGTTTTTAGATTCTGGACTTCTTATTTGAATCCATTAGTTTGTCTATCCTTGTGCTAATAACTTTATAGCTCCTTAATATTTTAGGGAAAATTCCTTACTCTTCAAAACCATTGTGATCCTTCTTGGCTCTTTGTTCTTCTAGGCTCTTAACCAGTTTGATAAGTTTCACAAAAAATCTTTTCATATGTTGATTAATTGCATTAAATTTATATGCATCCTATACCCATATTAGAGAAAACTCAGAAACAACAAAATCTCTATAACCCTAGTACTATAACCCTAATACCATCATTCATGGATACATACATATTCATACATGTACTTTTTGTGTATTTCCAACTAGCAAGTTTCCTCCCTGAGGACAGGAAGGATGGATGCGTAGCTTGTATTGCTACAGTGCTGGTACCTGGAAAAGTGCCCACCACATAGCCGATAGTCAGTATTTTAAAAAATAAATAAGTAAACGTAGGTACATTTTCTTATNTACATACATATTCATACATGTACTTTTTGTGTATTTCCAACTAGCAAGTTTCCTCCCTGAGGACAGGAAGGATGGATGCGTAGCTTGTATTGCTACAGTGCTGGTACCTGGAAAAGTGCCCACCACATAGCCGATAGTCAGTATTTTAAAAAATAAATAAGTAAACGTAGGTACATTTTCTTATCATCTTTTTTCATCACTGCATTTTTAAGTAGTTTTAAAACTTTTAACAGAAGGGCTGGATTTTTTTTTTCCATGTAGATTTGTAAAGAGTAAGACATTATTCTAAGAAGACATTTCCCATAATGTGTTGCACAGATATTAGACTCACTGGATGCTGTGGGAAAAGAGAGCTCAGTGGGCAAACATGTTTGAAAAATGCCCCATGTGATACTTGTCTCTTAGAGTCACCGTGTATATTAGAGTATTAATTGTTCTAAGAAGTTTTATAGTCATACAGCTAGCTTAATTTTTTTTCAGAAATGATCTGCTCCCTCGACCCCTTTTAAAAATACCAAATCCCTTGTAATACCAAACACAGATGCTATTCTAAGAAACAAATGTACTATATCTGGGAACATGTAGAATTGTAGAATTGGAAAATATTAGAAAATGTAAAATGATTCAAATATCTTCTCCTATATAATCAAACATTTACTGTAGTAATGTTATATGCCATAAAAAAGATTAGTTAATGGGACTGACACATAACTTTTCCCCTGCTAGTATTTGATAAAGTGGAAATGATGAATTTCTGTAAACTTCCAAATTTTTGCTAGTTCACAGAAGTAAAATGTAGTCAGAGAAATACATTTACAAATAGCAATTTCATTAATTTTGCTTCTGAAAGAGAATAAACTTGTAAAAGCCGTCTTGTATTTGCATGTCTGTGCTATTATACTCATGCTGGCGTGGCAGCCAAGCAACCTCTGTGCTATAGTCCATTTTTGTTACTCTGATTCTTTGGTTCCCAGAGGAGGAAAGTTATTTAAATAATTGAATATTATATACTGTGACCACCATAGTTTCCAGGTTTTAGTGACAGGTGGTATTTCCTATCCTGGACCAAACACTAAATTTATAAAATTTCTTCTAATTTTATAATCATCCTGCAATCGATTTTACATTGAATAACTATAGTTTTCCAAGACTTCCTTGAGAGTCAATGAAGGCACTGTTTTTACATCAAGATAGCAGACATAAACTAGGACTGTCCCTAGCAAGTCAGGCACACAGTTATTCTAATTACATAAAACTCATTTCAAATGACTCCTTTGGTGAATGATAACTGATTGTAACTATCCTATTTTTGAAGGCTTTAAAACATATATATTTTACTATAATTGATGGAGTCATTTAAAAACTTACCCGTAATTTTATGTTTCCATCACAAAATCAAGATTGTGAGGGAGTTGTAAGTGTTAAAAATCAGTCGTACCAGGCATTAGAAAATATAGGATCTCTTTTTATAAAGCATCATAACAAGGAACTCTAAGACCCAGAATAAAGAAAAAGCCAGTGTGTTTCTTTTTGTCTTCAGGTCTTTTAAAACAAAATTTATATATCATAGCTTTGAAAAAATGCCCTGGATATGTCAGCTACCCTGGAGGTGACTGCACTGGAATTGGTAACCCATCTTCGACTTCTGGTTTGGGGAGGAGAGGGTGGCCCTTTCCAAGGGGAGACCACAAAGATAAAGCAATGGTGGCATTTTCACATTTTTTCAAATGATAAAGTAAGATTTCTTATACTACTTAGAATTATTAATTTATCTTTTGGGGACCTCTTTTCAACATCTCCTTAGAAGATAGTAACAAAAATAATTCCCCAGATTGTGTTTTATGAGTAGAATCGTCTTCTTGCTGTAGATGAGAGATCCAGTTTGTCTGTAACAATAGCCTGGGAGTGCTTAAATGGAAGTCTTATGTATACATAATACAATTATAAGCATAGCCAGGTACAGGTATAGATACGCATGTTATACACAGATAGCCATCCTACTTCTGAGGAGTTTCCCAGGAGGACAGTTTGCTTCTTTCAAAAGTAAGTTAATCATGTGTAAGGCCTTAGTACTATCATAACCATGCCATATGTCTAGCAGCAGACTGATAAATGAGGGATAGGCAGGTTGATAGATAGATGGATGTAGGTATGGGTATAACCAGAGTATATAGCGTATTTCAAATGTAAATATAGATGTCAACGATACAAATATATGTGCAATTAGAGAAGTGTCATTGAAAGTGTTAGTCGCTTAGGCATGTCTGACTCTTTGTGACCCCATGGACTGTAGCCTGTCAGGCTCCTCTGTCCATGGGATTCTCCAGGCAAGAATACTTGGAGTGGGTCACCATTCCCTTCTCCAGGGGATCTTCCTGACCCGGGAATCAATCCCCAGTCTCCTGCATTGCAGGCAGATTCTCTACCATCTGAGCCCCTAGGGAAGCCCAAGACAGAGACACAAATGTTAATTGTATAGCTAATTCTTCCCTATATTAATGAATGCACCTTAATAGCAGCAAACTCTTACTTTCATTTTGGTTTATTTTTCCAAAATGTATTTCGAATGTTATATACATGAAACCCAAGGAATGGCTGAGATTCACATTAAGATTATAGACGTCCTCCCTCACATGCTAATTGAGTTGTAAGTATGGAGAGTAACTGATTTAGAAGGACTACTCAAAGCCTTGTTCCCTGCTGGCTCCTCAGCCTGGAGTGTTCTTTCCAGAGATTTCCAAGGCGCGGTGTTAATTTCGTTTACTCAGGGAGCCCTTCATGGGCACTCTGACCAAGAGAGGGAGCCACCCCCCACCTCGAATTCCCTGCTTGGTTTTATTCTCTTACATCTATCATTCCTGACTCCTTCCCTCCTTGTTCCCGTGCTTCCTTCCTTCCCTCTTTCTTCTTTTTCCACTGTCTCTGTCTTTAAAGGCTGGAACTTCATTTACATCATTGTGTTTTCAGTGACTGGAATATCGCCTGTCACAAAGTAGATGCTCAGAATATCTGTTACATGGATGAATGAATTAAAATTGACCCGATTTAACTCATCAGAAAATGAGAATTTTGTGATCCTCCATAAAGAAGAGAACTTCGTATTTTTTTTTTAAACTTTAACTATATTGCAGGCACTGCGCTAGGAATTGCTAGGAATAGCATTCAACAAAATTACATTGTGTGAAATGAAACTGTTCTCACGTTTCTTTGAAAGTGAAAGTGTTGTTCGCTCCGTGGTATCTGATTCTTTGTGACCCCTTGGGCTGTAGCCTGCCAGGCTCCTCTGTCCTTGGGAATCTCCAGGCAAGAGTACTGGAGTGAGTAGCCATTCCCTTCTCGAGGGGATCTTTCTGACCCAGACAGCTCTCCTGCATTGCAGGCATATTCTTCACCATCTGAGCCATATGGTGCCCAAACAATGATTTAAAGAAAAGAGAGTGAAAAGGAAGGTTAGCTACTATATGGTAAAACATAGACAAAACATTCATTTGGACTTTTTTCCTTATCAAAAAGGTTTGCCATTTTCTGTACAAATCCAATGAGTGAATGCTGGTCAAAGGTGACTTTCTCACTTTTCAGTGATGAGATCATTGACTGCAGTGGTGGTCACTGGCTCTGTTTCCTCAGCCTTTAGTTTAACTAACTTGGCACAGTTGGAAAATGTTTACTATTTCGTCCTTAGATTTTTGCTGTTTCTTGAATGGCCATGACCTTTTGTTATGGTCAGTTGCTCATTTTCTTTCTGCCCATCCCCCAAAGAGAAAGCTTTTGTAGAGGCCTTACACAGAACAGCTGCTTGGAACATGCACAGGCCAGTTTACATTAGGCTGTTTTTTCTTGAGAAAGTCATAGTTTAAACAAATGGTTGTGTCTATTTTAATCATTTTTGCCCTCTTTTGAAGTGTTTTTTCAAACATAAGTTTTTTTTTTAGAATAGAGTTTTGCATTATAAATTAGTCTGCTCTGTCATGTCCCTTTTAAACACAGCTGTTACTACAATGTAAACAGAGTTTTAAAAATGTAGATAAACAGTTACAAGAGGAAGAGTTTCAAGTGTTTTTAACACATGGTCAGTTTTTGCTTACTCAAATTCTGTGGTTTGAAAGTTGAATTCAAAATACACTTTTGATTTCACAGATGTCAGGCTATTCAATACAGCTGTTCCTGGATGCCCTAAAAGACATCTTAATTTCACAGTCATTGCAGTTTTGACAGTATCATATTTTTGAAGTCATATTGGTAGTAAACCTAAGATGAATATGGAAATTTTAAAATGGTACACTGCATAATACCCTTTTGAGGCATAAAAGTGGAATGGAAAAGATATCTAGTGGGCCAAAGCTAAAATGTGAAATCACTTTGTGTGGCCAAACCAACAATGTGAAATACATAGTAAATTTTGGTGTCTTGGAAGGAATACCAAAATTTAGTATTAATTTTGGTAGTCTTAATAGGAGAGGTCTAATTCTTCAGTGGGCTTTCCTGATGGCTCAGTGGTAAAGACTTTTGCCTGCCAGTGCAGGAGACATGGGTTTGATCCCTGGGTCAGGAAGATCCCCTGTAGAAGGAAATGGCAGCCCACTCTAGTATCCTTGCCTGGGAAATCCCATGGACAGAGAAGCCTGGCAGGTTACAGTCCATGGGTTCGCAAAGGAATTGGAAATGACTTAACTACTAAACAACAATAATTCTTCAGTAGAGTGATCTATGTCGTCTAAGACTTGTGCCTAAACCTATACTTTGGAATGTGAAAAATTAGGCACTATTTGAACATAAAGGTGATCTAAGTTTATTGTTTAACAAATTTTTTTAAAATGGACCTGGATACACTATGAATCTCATATCTCCTGAACACCAAACTAAGTTTTCCAGGTACACAAGAAACACAGCATTTGAAACTGAGAGAATATTAGAACTAGAACATTTCAATAATTTTTGGTGGCACGGTGACAATATATTTGAAATCAAATGCTTCCATGAAATATCTGGAAATCTATTATCAAAATACTCTAATCGACGTTTAAGGATATCACTGTATAAATTAGTATCCAATTCATTGTTATTAATGAATGATTCATTATTGTTAATAACAATGACTCATTGTTTATCTGTGATAACATGACTTACATAACTTGAGTGATAAATTTTGGAACCATAAAATTTTAGATGATTATTTGGAAAATGAAAACATGAAAAATTGGAAAATGTTCTCCCAGGCAATGTCACATAAAGTAAAAATGAAAGTAAAATTATGTCCTAGCTAAAAAGTAGTCTAGTTAGAAAGTGACATTGATTTGAATGTCTAAGAAAAACATACACAATTTCTATCCTATTGTTCCCAACCACCATGTCTGAGTTATGGATCTTAGGGAGGAAGCCATGTTACTAAGCCTAATTACTCTGTGTTTGGTTTGGAAAAACAGTTAACTGATTATTTAGCTATACCACACAACCCAATATGACCTCATTTTCAATAAAAACATCTGATTTGATCCAAAGCCTTCTGCAGCACTCCATAATTAGACACCTTATCCATCAAGCTGCAAGGAAACCTTGGTAAAGAGTAAAACAAGAATTTTCATGTGTTAAGTTATACAGTAGAGGGAGTCCCGTGAATATAATACAAACATACTGATATTGCCAAAGAAAAGTCAATTAAAAATTATATGCACTCTTAAGAGTTACAAAGCTCAAAACGTGCTGTGTAATTCAGGTCAAATAACCCTTGAGTAAAGGTATTCATGAAAATTAGGCTTCATTTATTAGAGTTTTCATCTCTAAGAGCTTCTAAGACTTTTCCTAAGTGAATTTTGGAACTCATCTAAAAAGTATAAACATTTTTTCTTCTTCAGAATGTTCAGAATACATTTGTATGTATGAACACGCATATTGTGTATTTATAAGTAGTGCCATGTTTGGAATCTTATATTTTCCCCTAAAATGTGATCACATACCTGATCCTTTAATGTTTTTACCTCCAAAGTACATAAATCTTGTTTCAAGGTAAATTGAATTGACTTCCTTAAATAAGAGAGAATCTGGATCTCTTCCAAAAAGTCACCTCTTATTTTTATACGCTGTGATGGCTGTCCCTTATACCTCTCTAAGTCATGTAAGTGAAAGTTAATACCAAGATGTTTTGCCAAATTTTTTCCCTTTACTTCTCTTTCTTGTTCAGCCTCACACTGTACAATTGACATGGAGAATCTTGCCAAATGCAAGTAACGGTAACTCTATAGACTACAGTGATTATGGCCCCCAAAGAGCTTTGAATAGTGCTTGGAAATTTAAGGTCAAGGAAAACTGTTAATATCTTCACAGGCTCTTCATTTACTTACTTATATTAAAAAAAAAAAACACATTTCTCTGGAGGTTATTTTGCCTATTATTATAGACCATTGGTATAATTAGTATAAAATGTCGTCAACTGCTATTTTTTAAACTTAATACAAAAGGACCCACTCCAACATATAAGCCATTTCTTTTCTAGTTAAGAAGAAAGAATTAGTGAGATGCTGAAAGATTTAGGCAAGGTGTTAAATTGCTGCTGAAAATGTAGACTCTCCTGGGTGGACAGGTACTGTTTTACTGGAGAAGCTATCTTACTGGTAGACTTTCCTGTTTCTTTTAAATATTCTTAATATGACTTGGAAGGAACTGTCTTGAGGTCAGACATTGAGATGTAAAGTGATGAAGAGATGATGAGTTGACTATTATGAAAGTTTCACTCTTCATTATTTTGGCATAACTCAGTCTTAATGCCGTTTAATCATTTCTACGATATATGAAGGGCATGTATGGAATGATGAAAAGAAAATGGTTTCATTCACTGTTTTAATTATAGTTTCTTTTTTGACTTCTTTATTGTTAATTTCCTTTATTCCAACAACAATAAAAAAGGTGTGTACAAATAGGAGTAGTTTATAGGTACACTGCTAGTCATTGCCATTTTTGTAAAGAAAGCCTAGCTAATTTGAAGGAATGTAATTTGGTAAATATTTATGCCTTATCACCTCCCTGCACTTCTGACCAGTTTCCTCTTGCCCTGGTCCCTTTTCCCCATGGTCTCCCTTTTCACGTTTCCTAGCAGCTTTGTCCAGGATTACCTAGTGACCTTCCTAGTCTTCCTCTAATTCCTTTTTGATGCTCAATCAGTGTATTTCCTGGAGATTGATCAGATAGTCCTTTCTCCTTGAGGGAAAATGTTAGGTTCCCACTGGAGGCTTTGTGGCACTGAATAAATTCCATGACAGTGGTGGTGTCCTGGTCAAAGGATGAAATAATTCACACTCTGAACAAATAAAACAAAAATGTCCCTTGGGTACAGCCTCAGCTCAGTTAAGTTTTCCCACCCCACGCACCACACCATTTCCACTGGGCAACCAAGTATTTAGAATCATAAATATGTTTTATTAAAGTTTTTAAACCATTAGTTATGGTTTTATTTTGGAGAAAGAAATGGCAACCCACTCCAGTATTCTTGCTTGGGAAATCCCATGGACAGAGGAAGCTGGCAGGCTACAGTCCACGGGGTCATGAAGAATTGGACACTATTTAGCAAATAAAAACAACAACAAATGGTTTTATTTTTTATTTATTTAAATTTTTTGATGATTTTCTTCTGATGTGGACCGTTTTTATTGAATTTGTTACAATGTTACTTTAAAAAAAAGTTATGCTTTTTTGGACTTGAAGCATAGGGATCTTAGCTTCCAGATGGGGGATCAAACTTGCATCCCCTGCCTTGGAAGGTGAAGTCTTAACCACTGGACCACCAGGGAAGTCCCAGTTATGATTTTAAATGACAGAGAAAAATCAATAAGCAATAGGAGAAAGGTATGGATTTATTGGTTCAGTTCAGTTCAGTCACTCAGTCTTGTCCGACTCTTTGTGACCCCATGAACCGCAGCACGCCAGGCCTCCCTGTCCATCACCAACTCCCAGAGTCCACCCAAACCCACGTCCATTGAGTCGGTGATGCTATTCAACCATCTCATCCTCTGTCATCTCCTTCTCTTCCTGCCCTCAATCTTTCCTAGCATCAGGGTCTTTTCAAATGAGTCAGCTCTTCACATTAGGTGGCCAGAGTATTGGAGTTTCAGCTTCAACATCAGTCCTTCCAATGAACACCCAGGACTGATCTCCTTTAGGATGGACTGGTTGGATCTCCTTGCTATCCAAGGGACTCTCAAGAGTCCTCTCTAACACCACAGTTCAAAAGCATCAGTTCTTCTGTGCTCAGCTTTCTTTATAGACCAACTCTTACATCCATACATGACCACTGGGAAAACCATAGCCTTGACTAGACGGACCTTTGTTGGCAAAGTAATGTCTCTGCTTTTTAATATGCTGTCTAGGTTGGTCATAACTTTCCTTCCAAGAAGTAAGCATCTTTTATTGGTTCAGGTAACTGAAAAGCCTGGAAGTAGATCTGGCTTCAAGTGTGATCTGATTTAGTGACTGAAAGGATGTCATTGGGATCTTTGAGTCTTGGTTTTGCCTTTTCTCTGCTGGCTTCGGGCTCCAGACACACATATTCGCTGATACAAGTTGAGAGGAAAACTTAGTTCTTCCTGGTGGGTCCCACTGAAATCCCCAAACTCATTTTTATTAGACCAATTTGCAGCAAATGCACATTTGTAAACCCACAGCTATAGTTAGGGAGAAGCAGTTTCCATTGATTAAACAATGCCTGAGTCACAAGTTCCAATCCTGGCGTTGGGAATAGAGATCATCTAATCACATCATGTCAAAGTAGAAGAGAGCTATAGTTAGGGAGAAGCAGTTTCCATTGATTAAACAATGCCTGAGTCACAAGTTCCAATCCTGGCGTTGGGAATAGAGATCATCTAATCACATCATGTCAAAGTAGAAGAGAGCTATAGTTAGGGAGAAGCAGTTTCCATTGATTAAACAATGCCTGAGTCACAAGTTCCAATCCTGGCGTTGGGAATAGAGATCATCTAATCACATCATGTCAAAGTAGAAGAGAGCTATAGTTAGGGAGAAGCAGTTTCCATTGATTAAACAATGCCTGAGTCACAAGTTCCAATCCTGGCGTTGGGAATAGAGATCATCTAATCACATCATGTCAAAGTAGAAGAGAGCTATAGTTAGGGAGAAGCAGTTTCCATTGATTAAACAATGCCTGAGTCACAAGTTCCAATCCTGGCGTTGGGAATAGAGATCATCTAATCACATCATGTCAAAGTAGAAGAGAGCTATAGTTAGGGAGAAGCAGTTTCCATTGATTAAACAATGCCTGAGTCACAAGTTCCAATCCTGGCGTTGGGAATAGAGATCATCTAATCACATCATGTCAAAGTAGAAGAGAGCTATAGTTAGGGAGAAGCAGTTTCCATTGATTAAACAATGCCTGAGTCACAAGTTCCAATCCTGGCGTTGGGAATAGAGATCATCTAATCACATCATGTCAAAGTAGAAGAGAGCTATAGTTAGGGAGAAGCAGTTTCCATTGATTAAACAATGCCTGAGTCACAAGTTCCAATCCTGGCGTTGGGAATAGAGATCATCTAATCACATCATGTCAAAGTAGAAGAGAGCTGGTTCCCCAAAGAAAGTTATGGTACTGTTTCCAAGAAGGGGAGATGAACACTGGGCAATGTTATCTTCTCAACTCTAGGCAAAGACACAAAATGCCCTAACCTGTTTTCAAGGTGGGCTTTCTTGTGTCTCTAGAAAAATGAGGCCGTGTTCAAGGAAAGTAAAAAAACAGGTGTCAACATCTGATTGGGCAGTATAATGTCCAATATGATAGTAGGTGTATTTTAAATAAAACAAAAGTTGTGTTCCAAATCAGTTGCTTCTCTTTAATTCTCCATTTTTGTAAGCAAAACCACCGTTCTGCTAATGTTCTAGGCCCAAATAGTTCAGGGCTGGGTCCATGGTAGGTGAGGAGAGTGAAGGGAGATATTTTTCCTAGATGCAAAATTTAAAACTCCGTGTGGTAGACTAAAAACTAGCCTCTCCTCTGCCCCCAACATGGAAAAAATGGAACAACAGACTGGTTCCAAATCAGGGAAGGTGTATGTCAAGGCTATATATTGTCACCCTGCTTGTATAACTTACATGCAGAGTATATCATGTGAAATGCCAGGCTGGATGAAGCACAAACTGGAATCAAGATTGCCAGGAGAAATATCAATAATCTCAGATACACAGATGACACCACCCTTATGGCAGAAAGCGAAGAAGAGCTAAAGAGCCTCTTGATGAATGTGAAAGAAGAGAGTGAAAAAGTTGGCTTAAAGCTCAACATTCAGAAAACAAAAATCATGGCATCCAGTCCCATCACTTCATGGAAAATAGATGGAGAAACAGTGGAAACAGTGGCAGACTGTTTTTTGGG
>SJYA01000910.1:1064275-1106458 GCA_006410615.1 Neotragus moschatus
GAATATGCTATCTAGGTTGGTCAGAACTTTCCTTCCAAGGAGTAAGCATCTTTTAATTTCATGGCTGCAGTCACCATCTGCAGTGATTTTGTAGCCCCAAGAAATAAAGTCTGACACTGTTTCCACTGTTTCCCCATCTATTTGCCATGCAGTGATGGGACCAGATGCTATGATCTTCGTTTTCTGAATGTTGAGCTTTAAGCCAACTTTTTCACTCTCCTCTTTCACTTTCATCAAGAGGCTTTTTAGTTCCTCTTCACTTTCTGCCATAATGGTGGTATCATCTGCAGAGGGCAGACACGTAGCCTTACGTGATTCAAATACCACCCTGCTCTTTTCTAACCAGCTATCTCTCTCATACACTTTCCTTTTATTTCTCATCTATTTATGTTTTATAGAGAGACTGTGGTATAAGCCTTAAAATTAAGGCTCTATATTACGTGCTGTCTTGACATTTGATCAATTGGAAGGACTTCAAATGGTCTAACTGCAAATTCCCCTTTCCACGCTGCTTTTGCAGATAACGTCTCCGAGGCAAACAACCCTTCCTATTAAGGGGATCACAGACAGCTCCTGACTTTCCCTGAGTAGCAGCTTTCAGATTCTTAAGAGCCTGAAGGATTATTCAAACAAGCCAGTCATATTCTCCTGTGAAATAGGTGGTGCTTCACCCTATTGATGGGTCTTCCCTGGTGGCTAATACAGTAAGGAATCTGCCTGCAATGCAGGAGACCAAGGTTCGATCCCTGGATCAGAAGATCCTCTGGAAGAAGGCATGGCAACCCACTCCAGTATTCTTAACTGGAGAATCCCCATGGACAGAGGAGCTTGGTGGGCTGCAGTCCACGGGGTCACAAAGAGTACGACATGACTGAGTGATTAACGCTTCACTTCACCCTATTGATACTACAGAGACTGCTTCTCACAGGTTCTGCTTTTCTCCATTTCTAAATGTAACCTTGGCCTGCAATGTCCCCCTCCCCCAGGGGGTGTGTAGCTGTGACTAATGAGCTGCTGTCCACGTCATCTGTCCGGTGTTGGGTGTGGTGTATTCAGCCATCCCCATAACCCTAGCGTAGGAATCCCTCCCTCACCAGTCAGTTCAGTTCCATCACTCTGTGGTGTCTGACTGTTTGCGACCCCATGGACTGTAGCACCAGTGGAGTGAATTGGAGTTTAAAACCAAGATTCCCATCCAGACCCCAATATATCACTTACTATATGTGTGACTCAAGGAAAATAAGGACAGGAGCATCATTTTAAAATTTAACAAATTAGGAGCATTATCACCTCGTTTGAAAGTTAAAAAAAAAAAAAGGATGCCAAGAAGCAACTTCCAGGTTCAAAGTACTGGACTCTATGGGGGTGCCATTCTATAGCAGTCAAACCTTCATGATCTGGAGTCAGTTTTCCTGGGTGAAAATTGTGGCTCCGTCACTTACTAGCTGTGCAGTCCTGGTCAGGTTTCTTAGTCTTCCTAAGCTCTAGTTTCCTCAAGAATCCAGACGGTGATAATATCTACTTGTAGCGCTGTTATATTGACCATGTAAAGGAGATAATCTGTGGAAAAGACCTTCTAGAACAAAAGTGCTTAGCAAATATTAGTTTTTATTATTAATCATATTATAGCATGAGCCAGGGCAAATAGACCTGCATTTAGCTCTGCTACTGAGATTATATTTGATTTCAAACAATGAAGGCCTCAGAGGCTCCTGAAGGCCTTAATCCTATAGTTTCATGTCTCCCATTTCATACATATTGTCTTAATTGGAACAAAAATGATATTTCTAAGAATTCTTATCGTAGAGGCTGCAGGGTTCAGGTTGCTCTGGGTGGAATGCCACCCTGTTGGTTGAGCCCTCACCTTTCACACTTTTTGATTCTATTGGAAGTGACAACCCTCAAATTAATCCTCGGGATTACCCAGGTGATCATTCTAGCCCCTTTCTTGAGGCTTCCTGCTTGACACCTTGCAACTGTATTTGGATGAGTGATGTGCGAGGATGAGGGGTGGGGGACAGTTTACATTCACACAGCAGCATCTGTCTTTCTACCATACAGTTTTCTCCCATAGCGGGAGCAGAATAGAAACATCGTAACATACTAGTCAGATTTTTGTGTGTTGTATTTTGCCAAATGCCAGACACTGTAGGTAAATGAGATTATACTCCATGTTTTGCAAAGTCATTTCGAATTAAACAACTTTGATTCTGAGTTTTCAGAGTGCATCCCAGAACACTGTCTGGTTAAACATGTTTTTGTTTCCTTTTAGTCTCTGAGTGTCGTTCCATAAATATTGATTTTTTTTTTAAACTAATCTTTCTACAGGATTTCATTACTGTCCCCAGTTGCACTAGGGTTTACAACCACCTCAGAGTTCATCTCACCTTATAGCAGGGTAAATAAAACTTCTCCAAAGACAAGTAGAAAGATGGTTGATATCGTCTGTTCATCACAGAGGAGGAATGATTGCCTGAAAGCTTCCATCTCCCAGATTTAGTTTCGTATCTTAGTGTGGCTAGGGACCTGTTTAGTTTCAGATGTTTTGAACTTTTAATTTCCACNCAACCACCTCAGAGTTCATCTCACCTTATAGCAGGGTAAATAAAACTTCTCCAAAGACAAGTAGAAAGATGGTTGATATCGTCTGTTCATCACAGAGGAGGAATGATTGCCTGAAAGCTTCCATCTCCCAGATTTAGTTTCGTATCTTAGTGTGGCTAGGGACCTGTTTAGTTTCAGATGTTTTGAACTTTTAATTTCCACTTTGGCAAACCCTCTATGGCTCTTCTTCTGCCTTAATTTTTTTTTCTTTCCTCCATTAAAAAAAAAAAATCCTAAAGAAACAGACTTTGTATGGTGGGTGACCCAACCATTATGTAGATGGTTGTTAGTTGTGGAGAGGCTAGGAAGGGGCAGAAAGGGAAGAAAAGTGGTATCAGGAATAAGAAAAATATAATGGGGGCAAATTCTCTTCAGTGTAACATTTTTAATTGTAATATTTTTTAATTTTTTAATTAAAAACTTTAAAAATTGTTTCAAAGCATAGTTGAATATGTGTGAATCAAAGTATAGCTGATTTACAATGTCATGTTAGTTTCTGGGGTACAATAAAGAGATTCAGTTATATACATGTATATGCTCTTTTTCACATTTTTCCATTATGATTTATTACAATATATTGAATGTTGTTTCCTGTGCTATACAGTAGGACCTTGTTTATCTATTTTATATGTAGTAGTTTGTGTCTGCTAATCCCAAACTCTTAATTTATCCTTGCCCACCCCCTTTTTCCTTTGGTGACTATAAGTTTGTTTACTATCTGTGAGTTTGTTTCTATTTTGGAAATAAATTCATTTATACTATAGTTTAGATTTTACCTATTAGTGATATCATATGGTATTTGTCTTTCTCTATCTGATGCTTTCTGGAGAAGGCAATGGCAACCCACTCCAGTACCCTTGCCTGGAAAATCCCATGGACCGAGGAGCCTGGTGGGCTGCAGTCCATGGGGTCACTAGGAGTCAGACATGACTGAGAAAATTCCCTTTCACTTTTTACTTTCATGCTTTGGAGAAGGAAATGGCAACCCACTCCAGTGTTCTTGCCTGTGTTCAGCAGCAGTAGCATCTGTTGACTTCACTTAGTCAACATAGTCTTTAGGTCCATCCATGTTGCTGCAAATGACGTTATTTCATTCTTTTTATGGCTGAGTATATTCCATTATATACATAGGAGTTTCATGATGTCATGTCTTATATTTAAGTCTTTAAGCCATTTTTAGTTTATTTAGTGTCTAATGCGAAAGTGTTCTAACTTCATTGATTTACATGATGCTGTCCAACTTTCCTCACACAACTTGCTGAAAAGACTATTTTTTCTCCGTTGTATATTCTTGCCTCCTTTGTTAAAAATTAATTGATTGTAGGTGTGTGGATTTATTTCTGGCCTCTCTATTTTGTTCCATTGATCTGTATGCCTATTTTTGTGCTCATACCATGCTGTGTTGATTACTGTAGCTTTGTAGTAGTGTCTGAAGTCTAGAAGCGTTATGCCTCCAGCTTTGTTCTTTTTCCTCAGGATTGCTTTGGCAGTTCTGGGTCTTTTTAAGGTTCCATATAAATTTTAGGACTATTTGTTCTAGTTCTGTGAAAAATGTCATGGGTAATTAGATAGGGGTCACATTAAATTTGTAGACTGCTTTGAATATATGGCTATTTAAACAATATTAATTCTTCCAATCCAAGAACATGGGATATATTTCCATGTTTTGAATCATCTTCAGTTTCCTTTATCAAAGTTTTATAGTTCTCACATGTAAATCTTTCACCTCCTTTGCTAGATTTATTCCTAAGTATTTCATTTTTGGGGATGTGATTTTAAGAGTTTTTTTTTTTTTTTTAACTCTTCAGTGTATCTTAAACACTGGCTAGGGATCAATATATATTTGATAAGTTAATTCTTGTATTTATTACAGTCTCCTTAATGTAGCTGTGGGGCATTGTTAACAAGCAAAAGAAAATGTGGAAAATGTACATACCTTCTTCTCAACAGCTGAGAATATGTATGAGAAGATATATGAGAGTTTATTTCTCAAGCCTATTTCATTTGTAGAGAGAGAGAACACAAAATTCCACACTCTTAGCAACCTGACCCCTGGGCAAACAGGAACAAACACAAGATGATGTGTAATGAGTGAAGGTTACATTGCCGGCTGGCAGTGTTCACACCCCATAAGGCCTTACTGTCTGCCTTCTGGGATTTTGCGAGAAAATTCCCATGCGGAGAAATTTGTACAACCCACTAGCAAAACAGCCATCACCAAATAGCTTCAAGAAACACAGAGCATCCGCCTGAGGACTGTTCTTGTCATGAGGCCAATGTTTTGGTGTCAGCAGCTCCTCCCAGCTGTGCATGTGATGGACTGTGGACAGCTGTTGTTTTTGCCTGCCCGGCATCTAGCTGCTTTCTTTCCGGTATAAGCACCTCCATTTCCACTTGGGAAATCACCCAGTGACCGTCACATGCAGGACTGGCAGGACCAGCACTGGATTTGCCAAGGAGTGGGAACAAGAGCCAAACTACGACTCTCCTATTTTTCCTCCGAGGAATGTGGTTATCGAATGGAGTGGCACAATAAAGTGAAAGGATCAGAGTGCATTTATCCAGGGAAGCAAGAACTACAGCGTATATCCAGCAGTGGGAGATTCATTGTGCTCATATTAAGACTTTGACATTCCTATTAGATACCTGGTGGAGCTGTCACACAGGAAGTTGACTATAAGTATCTGGAGCTCAAGGGAAGTTGGAGATAAATATCTGACAATCAGCCACGTGAAGATGACCTTCAAAGCTACATTTCCTTTGAGATGAAGCATAAACAGAGAAGAAGGCTGAAGACCAAAACTTGAGATGCCTCAACGTTAGAGGTAAAGTAACAAATGGTGGCACGCGTAGTAAAGAACNTGGAGATAAATATCTGACAATCAGCCACGTGAAGATGACCTTCAAAGCTACATTTCCTTTGAGATGAAGCATAAACAGAGAAGAAGGCTGAAGACCAAAACTTGAGATGCCTCAACGTTAGAGGTAAAGTAACAAATGGTGGCACGCGTAGTAAAGAACCCGCCTGTCAATGTGGGAGACACAAGAGGCGGGGGTTCGGTCCCTGGGTGGGGAAGATCCCCTGAAGTAGGAAATGGCAACTCACTCCACTATTCTTGCCTGGAAAATTCCATGGACAGAGGCACCTGGCAGTCTTCAGTCCATGGGGCTGCAAAGAGCCAGATATGACTGAACACAAGCATAGCAGATGAGATTCTAGCTAAGGAGGACGAAAAGAAGTAACCAGTTGGGAGTGGCGGGGAGGAAATTCAGGACAGTGTGGTATGATAGAAGCTGGAAGTGGAGATCATTTCATGAGGGAGAGAGAATGGTTGACTATGTTCTGTGCTTCCGAATGTCTTAGGAGCATGGACTTAGCAATATGGAAGCCACTGGTGATNTAGCTAAGGAGGACGAAAAGAAGTAACCAGTTGGGAGTGGCGGGGAGGAAATTCAGGACAGTGTGGTATGATAGAAGCTGGAAGTGGAGATCATTTCATGAGGGAGAGAGAATGGTTGACTATGTTCTGTGCTTCCGAATGTCTTAGGAGCATGGACTTAGCAATATGGAAGCCACTGGTGATGACAACCAGGGAAGTTTTAGTAGAGTGGTGGAAATGGAAGCTAGATTAGAATGCATTGAAGACAATGAATGGGAAATGATTCGTGCTGAGAGTATGTTTAGAGATCTTTTGAGAAAGTCTGCTCTGAAAGGAAACAGAGAAAAGGGGCAACAGTTGAATAGTTGAATGAAAGGTTGTCAAAGGATGATACTAACATGGCCCTATAAAAATGATTCAGTCAAGAGAAAGAGATTGCGAATACACAAAAGCTGAAATAGCTGGTCAAGAAATGTCCCTAGGAGAGGAGAGGAGATGGTGGTGGTGGCTTAGTTGCCGTGTTATGTCCAGACTCTTGCAACCCCATAGACTGCATGCCAGCCAGGCTTCCCTGCCCATGGGATTTCCCAGGCAAGAGTGCTAGAGTGGGTTGCCATTTCCTTCCAGAGGAGATGTTTTAGAGTACAAATGAAAGGACTTCTTACCTTTTTATAGGTGTAAAGATGATTTTTCTATAAAAGCAGGGGAAAATGCTTAAAGAAGTGGATAAATGTATAAATACCTAGTTGACCAATCAGAATGCTAGGGGGTTGCTTTTAAGGCAACAGGACAGAGTATTAAGTGTTAATTGGGAGACTTCCCTGGTAGTCCAATGGTTAAGACTCCCATGCTCCCAACACCGGGAGCACAAGTTCCAACCCTGTTGGGGGAACTAAGATCCCACATGCTGCATGGTCAAAAGAAATGTGTACTCAAAGAGCAAGGAAGGAAGTTACAGAGCAGATAATTTAGAACTATTGGGCAGTGATTTGGGGATTTGGGATGTGGGATCATGATTTCCAAATAAATTCTGTTGGCCGGATCTCATCTGGCAATGCTGTTCGTTCACAGAGGTAGAAGACAATTAGGTTTGAGATTAGGATAAGTAAGGTTGTATTGAGGTTTTTTGGTTTATTTGTTTTTTCTGTGTTTTCTTTTGCTTTGCTTTATTTTAACCAGAGAAGTAGGACGAAGAAAAGAGAATGAAGGGAATTGGGGGTGTTTACAGGGATACACAGTGAAATCTAAATTGAATTTTAAAAAGGGGGTGCAGATACAGAGGATCATGAATAGTGTGACAGTTGTAGGATAAAAGAACAGTAAAAAGAAGATGGGGTCACCAAAGTAGAAAATTGTTGCAGTGGAAGGCATCAGAGTCAGTAAGTAGGAGGTAAGGATTCAGTGTTTAAAATCAAGATTTTGGAAGAGGCATGATGGATCTGTAATGGATTTGGGGGTGGAGTGCACAAGCAGTAAGAAAAAATGCTGCAGGGAGAAAGGGAAGCAGACCCTACCTTTTGGTCTTTGTAGACCTTTTGCTGGTTGATTTTTTTTTTTTTTTTTTTTTTTTTTTGTCAAATTCTCCTGGTGAGATTTAGGCCTACTTTGTAAAACCTACAGTGATCACTCCAAGTTCCAAATGTGTCATGGTTTTGAGAGTGTCAAGTTAAGCTGAGGCTGGATGTGTTCTGATGGAGATGTATTTTGCTGCCGATAATGAAAGATTCAACCAACACTTGGAGAAGGCAATGGCAACCCGCTGCAGTGTTCTTGCCTGGATAATCCTGGGGACGGGGGAGACTGGTGGGCTGCCGTCTATGGGATCGCACAGAGTCAGACATGACTGAAGTGACTTAGCAGCAGCAGCAACCAACACTAGCTTAAACAACTAGATGATTATTTTTCTAATATCCTAAGGAGTTTGGAGAGATGTGTCTACTGGCCTCGGTTTAGTGCCTCTAAAATGTAAAGGCCAAAGTTTTTGATCTTTTGGCCTTTTCCTCTTGGTTACAAGGTGGCTGCTGCATCTTTATATATAACGACTTCCAGGTCAGTTCTCTACAGAGATCAGGTGAAACTATTTCAGATTCCAGGAAGAGGATGGAAGAAAAGAGTTAAACTGGACAGTCACTAGGGTATAAAAATTATTGTTGTTGTTGTTATTAGAAACTGTTATATGAGTGCAAATGAGCTTAAAACTAAAAATATTTTCAACTTCTCATCAGATGTGTCCCTTCCCCCATTCCAACCCATCTCTCCAAAAAAATGTGTTTATAGACATGCACACTAGATTTATCAGAAATCTATAATTTTGTTATCTTTGGGCAAAGAAACTGCTCTGCACATATTGTTGAGATTCTAGATACAAATGGAAAACTACAGACAGTCAAAGAAATATGGGTTTCACCTACAAGGCTTTTCCGGCCATTTCTGCAACCCCACTTTAGGCAACCTCCTCCCACTACCCATAAATCCTAAGGAATATCAAGTTTCTTATTGGAAGCAGATGGGATGTCTCCAGGAGTTGCCACCTCTATGTCAATGACTTAAACTTTAAGTGCTGGGGCATCTGTGGAATTCTGAACTATATGAATGGAAATGGCTAGTGAATGGAAAGTAATTAAAATTCTATCTTTAAAAAATAGTCACCACCCAACTTGAGAGGGGTTATTTAGCCATTTTCAATACTGCTAATCTTGCTTATCTAAATAAAAATCCTAGCTAGATAGTCTATATTTTGTTTGATCTTTGGCTTTTATTGTTTTAGACATTGATTTTATGAAGTTATTTGGAAATGTTTGATTTCTTAATTCTTCCCTGCTTTATAACTTAATGAAAATCCATTATGAGAATTTCTTACTGTTGAATTTAACCTGTAGATTAGTAAACTTGTGCCTTTAGTTGAAAGGATGGCATCCATGGACCTACATATCTTCTGTTAGT
This sequence comes from Neotragus moschatus, assembly GCA_006410615.1. Lineage (NCBI taxonomy): Eukaryota > Metazoa > Chordata > Mammalia > Artiodactyla > Bovidae > Neotragus > Neotragus moschatus. The sequence continues at coordinate 1,073,203 of SJYA01000910.1, forward strand.
AATTGCTACATATGCAATCTACTCTGTGCAGAATTTTAAAAGAAGAGCATAGATGACCCTGAAAATCAAGTCCCTTGGGAGGGTCACAATGGCAAGAGTCCCTACCAGCACGGAGTTTTAAAACACTGTTAATTTCCAGTTTCACCGGAGTGAATTTCTGTGCTTTACCCTGTTGTGTTTGATGTTTTTCTGATCTAGCCATCTTGTTATTATTGTTACTCTAAAAAGTGCTCTTAATGTCAGCTGCCTTCTTAACTATATCCCCACTTTCTGTTTTAGAAAAAGAGTCATAAAAACAATGGACATGTTAAATATACACTTACCTTTGACCTTAATGTTGACCAATGAGGATTCTATTGGTAATTATTTTCTTGTAGCTAAAGGGGAAGGGAGGGCTCTCTGATTTATAGTTCACTTAACTTAGTAACACTGCTATCACAAAGTACTGAAGGTCAGCTTGCCATCAGTATGGTCATTGTCATAAATAATGACAAAAGCTTCTGAAATTGCTGAAATATACTCCCATAATTTCACTTTGATCTCTTTTGCCTTAAGACATGGATGACAACATCTACTTTAGGCACCATCACTCAAAAGGAATATAAAAGAGGAGTTTATAATGGAATGACCCACCCTGTGGGCAGGATTTATAAGCTATGCTAATATGGAAATTCTCCATGAGTATCCAGACTCATATTCCCATTCACTGGTGTGTGTCCAGTCTTATGATGTTAGAATGCACTTAAGTTTCCCCTCACATCCCAAGGTGCAGTGGACCATTTCCACACTGGTTGTGATGCTGTTGACTTTGCCCTTTCTCATAGTAACCTTTATTTTTAAGTATGAAGACTGTTTGTGGGGCTCAGGTCTTTGATGAGAGAGGGGGAGGGTTGAGCTTTGGGGGTATAACAGAGATAGGTGTGATAGTTCAGAAATCAAGAAACTGGATATTAATATACAACTGAGTAAAATTTACTGAGCACCTAGTTTAAGCTAGGTGCTATTCTAAACATCACACAAGGTAAACTCTTCCTGCATTCTTATGGCTCATCATCTCTAGTAGACTTTCCCAAGGCTTCAAAGAATTAAGAAGGTGAAGGAAGAGAAAAGATTAGTACCTAGTGAAAGAAAGGATTTTTGATGTTGCCTTTCTTATCCTTTGACTAAAGGAATTGCAAAGGTTACCACACGAATAGATCAACAGCAAAACCACACTTTTAAACTACTAATTGCTCTACACAGGATGCAGGTGTTTCTAACAAAGTCTTCAGACTACTAGAAACAGTTATCACCCTAGAAGACTAATAGGTCCAGCTTTGTTGACAAACCGTTAGAACTATTACCAGGTGTTTAGTGCTGTCTTTGAGTTGAGCAGCTCAAACCCTAGCAGACTCAGGAAAGTGTTAATAGCTCCCTTCCCACGCTTGGTTGGCATGCCAGATTGGGAGGTGAAAGACTCTGAGCCTTTCCATTCATATTAATTCAATTCAGTAATGTTCAATTCATTTAAAATGAATTAAGACATGACTATGCCTTGTGTGTTTGGAAACTACTTCATACCCAGTCTATCCACTAAATCCGGGTCTAGTTGACTTCCTACTGGGTTTTTCCACATGACTATCTCCCAGGCACATAACACTCAACATTTTCAAAGTTCGTTCCCCCAGTGCACTCCTTGTTCTGTGTTCCCTGGCTCAGGGAGTAAGCATTGTCATCTCAACTCACCAGACCTGGAAGATGAGCATCTCCCCTTCCTTCAGCCTCTCATCCAATCAGTACATTCACTCACTCTCAAAATGTTCAAAGAGGTAGTATTCCAGCCACTGGAACCCAGCAGTGTGTAAAACAGGTAAAACTCCCTGCCCTCAAGGAGCTGAAATTCTAGTGGGAAGGGCGGAGGTGGCGGTGGGGGGGAACTTCCCTGGTCCAGTGGCTAAGATTCATACTTCCAGTGTAGGGGGCCTCTGGTCAGGGAACTGGAGGGAACTAGGTCCCACATACCACAGCTAAGCAGACCTGGCACGGTCAAGTAAATAAATAAATATAAAATAAAATAAATTGGGGGCAGACTAAATAAAATAAATCTAGGAAGGTAGTAAGATTGATAGAGAAAGTCTAGTGAATGGGGACTATTAAAGTCAGGTGAATGGGGAGTGTTGGCTTTAAATTAAAAAAAAAAATGTTGTCCGATGACTTTGAGAAAAGATGTGAGGAACAAAACCAAATGAATATCTGGGATAGGGGGATTACAAAGAGAGGGAACGGTGGGGCCAAAGACCTCGAGGCAGGAGCATCCTGGTTGGAGGAGTAGTCAGGAGGCCAGATGACTGGGTCTGTGAGCAGAGGGAGATGAGGCCACAGAACTCGGGACTCAATCACTCCAGGCCTTGAAGGTCATGGTAAGGACATTGCCTGTTACTCTTGAGTGATACAAGAAGTCATCAGTGTGGTTTCAATCGAGTAGAAGAGTAGACCATGATCTGATACGTATTTTTTAATGACTCCATGGTAGCTAATTATAATACATTGAATGAAAAAGAGTCTATGAGTCTACTGTGAAAGTCAAAAGAAGAGAAAGGAGAAGTACAAGGAGGAGGGCCAGAAGGAAAAAGAGGAGGAAGGGAAGGACAAGAAGAGGAGTCAGGGATGAAGAAAAAGGGAAAATAGGGAAAGAAATTGTTTACTAAAATGTCTGCTGAAAAAAGAGTGGGAGTATTTTGAAATCACTGCTTTCCAACTTCTAGTGTATTAAATAATGTAGGAACAGTTACTAATAGATCCTAAAACCAGTGGGTAAAATGCTGTTGTGGATAAAATATTTGGAAGGTGCCAAAGTATTGCCCTACAATTTTTTACTAATTACATAGAAGAAAATTTACCTTCACCATGGAAAATTCTGGCAGGTCACTACATTAACCAGGTGATCAACAGCATCACTAAATAATATGTGGACAACCTGACATTATCCACCTCTTGATCTGAGGCAATATGAAATATTTGACATCATCTGTGAGGAAACTCATGAATTTAGAATGTGTGAGACCCTACATGGAAAAGTGAATGTCATTTTAAAAAGCAAGAGGATAGATCTATAGTAAGAGACACTGAAAAGGTATAACAAATGAATTCATGAATATGATGGGATCCTGGATCAGAAAAAAAGAAACTATAAAAGACATTTTATACTTGATTGTTTAAAAATTTTTTCTGTATGCCTGACAAGTTTCAAATAAAAAGTTTGCAGGGTAGTTTTATTCTTCTGGCTGGAACAGACTGCAGGGGGCAGGGGAAGAAGCAGGGACACAGGTTGGGAAGTTATTTTAAGATCCAGGAGGAAAATGGTGATGGCTTAGACCAGGATGGTAGCAGGGGAGGTGCTCAGAAGTGGTCAGGTTCTTCATACATTTTGAAGTTAAAGCCACATGGTTGTGCTGATGGACTAAATGTGAAGTAAATACAAATAGCCAAGAATTAGTAACATCAAAGTTTTGGATCCAGGAAACCAACAATGAAATTGCTGTTCCCCAGAATGGAGAGGACTGCAGGTAAAAGAGGTCTCAAAGGAGGGCTCACATTCAGATGGGAGCTCGTTAAGTTTGCTATCTGCCCTAAACATCCAAGTGAAGATGTTCATTGAATATTCAGGTCTAGAGTTCAGGGAAGTGTGAGTTGGCAGTATGAATTTGGGTATCATCACAGGTTGGTTGAGATTGACATGGGTGTGAGTGTATCTAAAAAAAAAAAAAAGGACCAAGGATTGTGCCCTTGGGGTGGGGAAGGGGATTGGGCTCCAACAACAAGAGTCTGATCATCAGGACTCTAAGCCACAGCCCAAAGTCCATCCCCAGGCCCTGCCTCTTCTATTTCCTTTTTCAAAAATTTTTTATTTGTTTGTTTGGCTGCTTCAGGTCTTACTTGCATCGTGTGAGAAATTTTGTTGGGGCCCCTTCATTAGTTGCAGGACATGCAGGACATTAGTTGCTTTGTAGTCCGCTGCACGTAGTAGCTTAGTTACCTGACTAGGGATCGAACCTGCATCCCCTACAAGGCGAATTCTTAACCACTAGACTTCCCACCAGGGAAGTCCCTCTTCTGGTTCCTTTACTTACTCTCTGTTCCCACGGAGCTTACTTTCATTCTGGCTCAATGCCCTTTTCCCTTTGGATTATCAAGATAAGGCTCCTAACGGATCTGCTTACCTACAGCCTTCCTTTGCCCTCATCTAATCTCTCCTAAGCACCTCTGCATATGGTCTCCTGTTACCCCTCTCAGGGCTCCTCCTGGGTACCATTGAAAGTCATCATGGACCAGCCAGGATCCAGCTCCTGGCTTCTCTCCCTGATTGCATACCTTACACGTTCCCTAGTACTGCTCACAGTCTGCATTTTTCTCAAGCTTAACTGACCTTTTCATAACCATCTTCTTCTCCCCTGACGTCTTGCCTCCAGACATGCCTTTTGGTAGGTCTGTTATTTACCCATTTTGTGTACTCTGTGACCTTGCCTGTCAGGGCTCGTGCCATATTTAACTGTATGTTTTCCCCCTCTCATCTTTAAGCTTCTTGAGGTCCGGGGCCTCATCTTAATTCCTCTCTCTCTGCCTCAATAAGTGGGACACACTTATTTATCCAATAAATATTCATTGAATGAATGAATATTTATAAATAAAGATTTGCCTTTAGGAATTTTGAAGTTGAGGATAGTGGCATGACCTTAATCTGGGGAAAAAAACCCTCAGATGTTATTGTATCCTGACTGCTATAGTCTGAATTATTTGTGTCCTCCAAATTTATGTGTTGAAATCTAATCCCAGTGATTGTTGGTATTTGAAGGTGGGGCACTTGGGAGGTGATTAGGTCGTGAGTGTGGAGCCCTCACAAATAGTATGAGGGTCCTTATAAAAGAGCCCCAAGAGAGCTCTCTCACCCTGCCACGTGGTGTTATAGGAAGAAGGTAGCTATTTATCAACCAAGAAGCAGATTCTCACCAGACATTGAATCTGGTGCCTTCATCTTGGACTTGCCAGCCTCCAGAACTCTGAGAAATGAATTTCTGTTCATAAGCTACCCAGTCTATGGTATTTTGTTACAGTAACCTCAATGGACTAAGACATCTACTTTACTTAGACAAAAAAGTGGGCATTGTAGGTCTTTTAAAAATAAGAATCACAAATGAGTTTAGACCAGTTCAGTTGTAATCCTGACAAAGGCTGGAAAGAAGTCATCTCAGTTAAGTCCATTTCAAAGCACTGATTGCATATTTCCAGTGTTTCTCCCTCCGTATTAAAACTCTGAGCATCTGGGTGCCACATTACTGAATTTGAAAAGCTACACTATGGTGATCCATAGCAAAAGATTCTATGAGTCAGGTGATGATCCATCCATCAGTCATAGGAAACATGAGGCACTAAAAGTTTAGTATGAAACCTCAAACCCACAAAAACTAGCCACAGTTTCCTATCACAGGGATGTGACTCATATCTCAGCAGGGGTACACATACCTTATTACAGTCACAAAAGAAAATGCTTCTCAAACAAACTTTTCCCCCCCCAACATCATTTGCACAGAGCAGTAATTTGGTGAAAATCTTTTGAAACTTACAAAGTAATTTATTTCTTTGTGGTTGGTGCATATTGCTATGCTTGGTTCTTACCACAATGACTCTTAATTTAGGGAACAAGATGATGGGCAATTAATCCTTTAACCATATTCAGCTGAACCCAAAGTCAAATTGAGGATGGATGGAAAGAAAAGGCCCTTGGCTGACCTAACCTTTGGACCTCCCAGAAAGTGCTCCCACACTCTAGGGATGCTCCCAACGACACCCATGGCCAGGAGTTCCGAAACTGGCCATCTCAGTCCTGAGTTCTCTCCTGTAAATACACTGCTTTTCTTGGTTGTGGATATGGAAGAGATGTAAAAGAGGGAGGTGTTGCTGAGAGAGAGATCACAAAACTACATGTTTAGTATTCATCTGAATTTATAGCAAACTGTTTTTTCTTAATACATCTTTAAAGTTGCTGTACAGAGTTCATGATTTTGTTTCAAAATAAAAAATGAGAAGAATGAATGTGCGGTGGCATGGAGACCTCACTCATTTGTTCAGCATTAATTCATTACACGTCTATTATACGTCAGAGATTTAATAACCAAAGAGCTAAAACATGAGCCATATCCTAGACAGAGCCAGAATCCAGTGCATGAAATAGCAATGTAAGCAAGGAATTACAGCAACATCATAGAATATTAATAAAAGGTCCCTAAGGGAGGATAAAAGGTAAAAGTATCTAATTCTGTCTGGAGGTCAGGGAGCACTAATCTGAAGGCGATGTTTGTAAGTTGAGTCTTACAGGAGAAGTCTTGAGTCCTAGAATATGAAACAGAGAAAGGAATTCCAGGTATAGGGAACAATGCATGCAAAAGCTGACAGTAAAACAGCATCATTCAACTTCCATATGATGAACTGAGGGGTCACAGCATGTTCAATTCTCACTGCTTTGACTCTGAGGATGTTTTGAGGCTAAAATTATTTTTTTTAAATAAGCATTTAAATGAAAATGGTAACAACATTAATGCATTTCTGTCAAAAAGGCATTTTCTGCAGTAATTTTCCTTAATTAGTTAAACCATTTCCAGTTACTTTTTTTCATTTAATATTTTATTTAAATTTTTATGGAGATTAATTCTTTCTTCTTTGGACTGATATTTACAAAATGTGATTTATCAATCAGCTCTTTGATCATAGTAATTCTATGGATTCCAGTTTTTGCTGTGGAGGGTGTGGGAATTACTTCAATAAATACAACATGCCTGGGACAAATTTTGTTACTCTAGATTTTACTAAGTATCTTTCTACTTGTTGATTTTAATTTGTGTTAATTATTCCTATTAATAGTATTATTTAGAAATTGAATAAAGTACATATCCAGACATATCTGGTTAATCAGCCAGAAAAAGGGAGAGAAATTCCTTTGAATAGCCTGGAATTACTCTACTATGCAACCTCCTGAACACTCCTGGCGGCTGCCATATTGATTATTAGCACCAATTAAGTGAAAGTGTTAGCTGCTCAGTCATGTCTGACCCTTTGCGACCCCATGGACTATAGCCTGCCAGGCTCCTCTGTTCATGGGATTCTCCAGGCAAGAATATTGGAGTGGGTAGACATTTCCTTCTCCAGGGTATCTTCCCAACCCAGGGATCAAACCTAGGTCTCCTGTATTGTAGGCAGATTCTTTACCATCTGAGCCACGAGGGAAGGCCCTGCTCTAATATGTTGGTCTTCTAATTTTTTTATAAACCCATCTTCGTTAGCAGTTCATTAAAGGTTCAAACAACTAATGATAAATGTTGGAGACAAAATGTCCTGCTTCAGGTAGAGTCCATCCATGGCAAGTCATAGCCCATATTAACCCATAGTCCAGCTACCAATGCCATATTGCCATTTGGGAATGTTATCATCCTCTAGAATGGTGGTGGTGGTTTGGTTGCTGAGTCATGTCTGACTTTTGTGACCCCATGGACTGTAGCCTGCCAGTCTCCTCTCCATGGGATTCTCCAAGCAAGAATACTGGAGTGGGTTGCCACTTCTTTCTTCAGGGGATCTTACCGACCCAGGTATCAAACCTAGGTCTCCTGCATTGCACGAAGATTCTTTACTGACTAAGCTATGAGGGAAGCCTGCCTCTAGAATATAATCACCCAATTAAACAGTGTGGACTGCTGGCAAAAGGATCCTTTAAGACCAATCAGTCACCATTCAATCTTAAACAAGGCACTCCATTCTTCCTCACATCTCTGGATTTGATTCGTAAACTCCAGGTGCCATTTTAATCAGCATTCTCCTGGGTTAAACCTTTCTGTGTCAAATGTAACCCTTCTTCCTTATCATCAACAGCTCTGTTCAAGCTTCAAGCTTCTTTCAGTTCATTTATTTCCGAGGGAACCTTTACAGCTGTACTATTTTAAAAATAGAATTGATACCCTTCAGAAGTTACATAGAATTAGTGGTCTTTAAAAACTGAGATAGGTCTTTTTTGCTTTCATCCTTTCAAGGATTATCACCTTCATACACAATTAAATGTTCATAGACAAGATCTCTTAACATTTAGCATTCTGATGAGTTATTGGTCATCATGCTATTGTTCAGTCACTAAGCCATGTCCGACGCTTTGTGACCCCATGGACTGCCGCATGCCAGGCTCCTCTGTCGTTCACTATCTCCCAGAGTTTGCTCAAATTCATGTCCATTGAGTTGGTGATGCTGTCTAACCATCTCAACATTGTTGGTCATTAAGAAAGGCTTTCAATGTGGTGAAGCATCCTTTCATGTGAATCTGCAGCCCATAAAGTGGTGGTTTTCTATGTCAAGATTTTACAGTATGATAGGATAATATATGTATATTAGCTTTTGCTAAATAATCAGGTCTAAAGTTAGAAGTCCAATTAGTTATATTTTCACTTAGAATTCTTGACATCAGACATTCTCATACCTCCGAGTTGGTGTCATAAGAAGAGAAAAACACCTTCTGAATTCATTAGATTTTTTGTCCTAATTGCATTTAAAGACACATTTCGGGCATCTCTTGCTCTCTCAGACCTTGCACACCCCATACTAGGTACCAACTATCTTAAGACTGATGGGTCCTGATGCAGAAAGGGCTCCTCACTTACAGTTAATTAGTCTAACACATAGACTTCATATAGCTTCCTTTTCTTAATAGTCTTCATTTAAACAAAAAAAAATCAAAGTTTCATCTTCAAAGTATTGTTAGACTTTATCTAAATGGTCTTGAAACCCTTAGGAAGAAAAAGAAAAGAAGCAAGTTGATAATTTTCCAAACCAAGCAGCATGGCTGTATCTGCATTTTAAAGGCATTTCCTAACTAAAGAGCGAGAGGGTATGTTGGTATCTGTATGTTAATTAAAAATTTGAACCTTGACATCTTTCAGAATATCCTAACAGGTTGTGTTGGCATGAGAAATGTCAATGTTGTATGTTCCCTTTCTGCTACAGAGGGAGATTTTCACTGATCATTCTCCTGGGAGCAAAGATGGAAGAGTTTCTGCAGAGGTGACCTTGGTATTATACAGACATTTACATATACACATACACACAGTTTTGTGTGTGTGTAGGGGGATAGTGAGAAATGGAGGATGGTTCTCATTTCTTGTCCTTTTGTGTTGTGCTGGCACATCCAGTAACCCGACTGTCTGCAGGTCATCTTTTATCTGCATGGCTCTGAAAGGGCAGCAAGGGTATCTGCAGTTTACGCACATAGGAGTTGGGAAGGAGCAGTACACAGCTGCCACAGTGTTAGAAGCTGTAACACTTTATCAGCTACTGCAGGGTAGGGTATGAGATAGCATTCTGATAAGAGCTCAATCTCATTGACTGCAGCCAAGGTTCAATGAGTAAATAGCTCTAGAAAAACAGGAAATACATCAACCTAAAATCAGGTTAGTCGAGTTGTCTGCATGCACACAGGGTCTCCATAGTTAATAGCAGCGACTTCTGAACAAGAATATTTTTCAAAAGAGAGAAGGAGTGCGCTTTGATTTATTTCAGGCTCAAACAAAGGTCAGTTTTTCAAAAATAAATGAACTTCTAATTTTAGAATAATTTTAGATTTACAGAAAAAATTTGAAGGTAGTTTAGAGACTTCCCATGTTCTTCATGCCTGGCTTCTCCTATTCTTAACATTTTTACTTTAGTAATGGTACATTTTGGCTTCCCTGGTGGCTCAGAGGTTAAAGCATTTGCCTGCAATGCGGGAGACCTGGGTTCGATCCCTGGGTCGGGAAGATCCCCTGGAGAAGGAAATGGCAACCCACTCCAGTATTCTTGCCTGGAGAATCCCATGGATGAAGGAGCCTGGTGGGCCACAGACAGGTTGCAGAGTTGAACATGACTAAGCAACTTCACTTTCAATGGTACATTTGTTCTGATCAGTTAACCAGTATTCATCCATTATGTTGTTTGTTTAACAAGCTTTCAGAAAAAGAATCATGATCAAGTTTGTCAGTCGGGCTGTTTTATTCCCCTGGCCAAAAAGATGGTCCTTGGGAGGAGGCACTCCAGGGACCCTCACAAGGAAGTTAGGGACTTGAAATGAAATAATTTATCAATTATTTGAAAAGAGACTAGCAGTAATAAAAATACCAATTTACCTCCTTGTTGATAAACAATATAAATCAATCCATTAGAAAATACTTGTGAGATAAACTTTGATATTTCTGCTTTCATCATTTTGAAATTTATCAGAATAATTTTCCATTCAATTGCGTTTTTTTTTTTTTTCTTGACCTGAGAAATCAAGTCACAGCAAATGACTCTAATGACTTTGAACAACATTTCCAGAGATGGTTCAAAAGCAGGGGCTCTCAAACTTAAGCCTGGATCATAATTGCTGGGAGGGTTTGTTAAAACACAGATTGCTGGGCCCTTCCTCCAGGGTTTCCGAGTCAGTAGGTCTGGGGTGGAGTCTGAGAATCTTCATTTTTAATAAGTTCCCAGGGACCCCACTTTGAGCGCCACTGCCCTAGAACATTCACAGGACTTTTTACATGCATATTATTTAGACTCGCACATCATTTGACAGAAAGTGAAAGTGTTAATTGCTTAGTCATGTCCAACTCTTTGTGACCCCATGTACTGTAACTCTCTGACTCCTCTGTCCATGGGCAAGAATACTGGAGTTGCGAGCCATTCCCTTTTCCAGGGGATCTTCCCAACTCAGGAATCGAACCTGGGTCTCCTGCACTGAAGCAGATTCTTTACCATCTGAGCCATCAGGGAAGCCCTATAACAGAAGAGGAATCATTATATTCATCGTTACAAAAAAAGAATCTTATTTCTTTTTATAGCACAGTATAAACTAGATATCATTTTGGAACTGGGATTTTTGAGAGAGATTTTCAATTTGAACTTATCAAAGCACATACCTGCAGATCCCTCCACGGGCACAGAAATCACCCAAGGACCTTACTAAAACAGAAATGCTCCATCTGGGTTTCTGGGACAGGGCCTGAGAATTTGCGTTTCTGGCAGGCTGCCTGTAACAAAGCCAGCCCACAAAACAAGGCTAGCCCATATAAATTCTTGGGAGACAAAAGGTTTTCTGCATTTCTAGTCCCTGCCTGTTGGTGAAAAGATCATTTCCTCAGAGTGAATTAATGGACGATTTGGAATTGGCCCATTGCTTTCTTGCACTCTCCTCTCCTTAAGAGCTGGTCTCAGCCTTTCTTTTTGGCAATTTAGTTCAGGTTCTTCAACTTTTAATTTAGGTAGAATCTTACTGTGACAATTATAATTTAGGTTGAAATTCTAACTTTCCGAACACTTTGTGATCAAAGAAACTGGAGGCTGGGGATAATGCATCCAACTTCTCTGGTGACTCTTTGCCTTTACACATGTCCAAGTGGCCTTATTTTTTAATTAGGTTAGTTTAAGTTGTACGTAAAGCCATCTTTGCCCTCCTAGAGGCCATGCCACTGCAGCTCTGGCAGCTGCTTCTCCCTCTCCCATTTCCACTCTGTCTTTTAATTTTACCCTTGTATTTCAAGAACTTCTGGTTTTGGTTACTGTCTCCGATGGGTAAAGTAGCTAGATTTCCTTAAGCAGTTGTGTTTATACAGTTTGGAAGTAGACTTGACTTTTCAGTCAAATCCCTACTTCCTCACTCAGTGACACACTGTGGTCCCTGTGGGCTGTGTGCTCAGCTGCTTCAGTCGTGTCTGACTCTTTGTGACCCTATGGACTATAGCCCGCCAGGCTCCTCTGTCCATGGGATTCTCCAGGCAAGAATACTGGAGTGGTTTGCCATGCCCTCCTCCAGGGGATCTTCCCCACCCAGGGATCGAACTCTGGTCTCTTAGGTCTCTTGCATTGGCAGGTGGGTTCTTTACCACTAGCACCACTTGGGAAGCCCATAATGGCCCCCTGTTGCTGCCGTATCAAACCTGTACTCCTCTGCCAGCATTTAAAAGCAATAATTTCTGGTGTTGGCTTCCCTGGTGGCTCAGCAGAGAATCCACCTGCCAAATGCAGGAGACAAGGGTTTGATCCCTGGGTCAGGAAGATCCCCTGTAGGAGGAAATGGCAATCAACTCCAGTATTCTTGCCTGGGGAACCCCATGAACAGAGGAGACTGGTGGGCTGCAGTCCATGGGGTCGCAAAAGAGTGTCAGACATTCCTTAGCAGCTAAACAACAGTTTCTAATGACCTGACATCTAGCAGGCTATGGATTTTTACAAGCATCTTTTCTTTATTTTTGAAAGATTTTTTGATGTGGACAATTTTTAAAGTCTTTATTGAATTTGTTACAATATTGCTTCTGTTTTATGTGTTAGATTTTTGGTCCGGAGGCATGTGAGATCTTAGCTCCATGACCAGGGATTGAACCCACATCTCCTGCACTGGATGGGTGAAGTCTTAACCAGTGGACTGCCAGGGAAGTCCCCAAGCATCTTTTCTAATTGAGACCAGCACCTACAGTATCAAGCTAGTAATAATACAGCCAGCCTAGGTCAGTGTTCTTTTGGAGCGAAAAGCTGAATGATTTAAGAGAAGAGCTCAATGGGAGTTCTGTATCACAGAGCCATAGCTGGCCATCCTTTCTTGAAATTTTTTATTATTATTATAATTTTTATATTATTTTATATTAATAAGAAACAGACCAAATTCTTTAATCAGTCTCCTTGAGTGAGTGAAAATGTTCCAGTTCAACATAACAAGGCTACATCTCTTGTAATAAATGAGTGGGAGTTACATGAAAGCAAATGAAACTAGTACATCCGATCTTGTGATTGTTAACATCTATGGATATTCAGCTCAGTGTTGAATTCAATTTGATGTTGAATCACTTCAGGAAATCCAAAGCATTCTCATTACACATGGGTGAGTGTGTTTCCTTAAGGAGGTACAGTACTTGGCATCTCTGAGATGAGTGTGAATCACCACTCCGTCTGGCTGCCATACAAGTACGCATTGTTTTATTGAATAAGAGGGTAAAAAGTCACATAAAACACTGCATACTACAAATGACTGGGGAATAATTTGACCTGCCTTGGTGCAACTTAATTTACACTTTAGACTTCTGGGAAAGAAAAAAAGAAAGAAAAAAAAAAAAGATCAACTCTTCCATAAATACAGCTTAGTCTGGGCACATTAAACCATGAATGGCTTTGATTATTATTTTTTAGTTAAATTCCTCTGGCCTCCTTTTTTTGGATTATAATATTTAAAAGATATAACTACTTGAAGGCAGGGAGAAAATGAAACAGAATGAAAATAGGGTAAGGTGGGTTTGCAGGAGGCAAAAAAGAAGACGACTATAGATTTTTCTCAGATTTCTGAAACAAAATCGTGTATTCCCAACTCTAGCAAATACAGCATACTTCGTTCTTGCAGGGCTGAAATTTTTCCCCCCAAACTTCTGATTTTTAGCCATATTTAAGGCTTGGCATATTGTCTCCAGAAAGAAACTATATAGTGAACTTGTATTTCAAGCTCAGACAACACCCAGGGGATATTGCTTTAAATAGAATGCTCTTGCTGATTTTGTAAATTATGTTTTTTCTATACCCTGTCACCATCTCTGGAATTGTGTATACAGGAGGATGTGTGGATAAATATCATATGCGGAGATCCTGATTTGAGCTTTTGTATTAGTAAAGGGAAAAATTAGACTATAGCTAGAACATTGGTGGTGGTGATGGTTTAGTCGGTAAGTTGTGCCCAACTTTTGTGACCCCATGGATTGTAACCCACCAAGGTCTGCTGTCCATGGAATTTCCCAGGCAAGCACACTGGAGTAGGTTGCCATTTCCTTCTCCAGGGAATCTTCTCAACCCAGGGATAGAACCCTGGTCTTCTTCAGTGCAGGCAGATTCTTTCCCTCCTGAACCTACTGGGAAAGTCCAGTAGCTAGAACATTATCTGACATTTCCGAACATCGCATGCCTTTGTCCTGAAATGTCCTGCTAAGCAATGCTCGAATGTCTTCTGAGGGGAGGTCTGAGTTACTTGGAACATTTGCAAGTGAACAATGGGTATGGATATACACAGAACCAGTTTGAATGGTTTCTACTCTCAGAATCAGAATTAAGGAAAAGGGAGAGATGGGCACAAAATTTTGTTCTGGAGCTGTTCTTCATTCCTCACCCTCCTGGGGCTATAGAAAGCCTTGCTGTCACCCAGGGTTCTCTATCTAGCAGAACTGAAGGTATGGATTTCAATCCTCTTTTTGTTTTCAGCAGTTCAGTGCATATTTTTTATTTCTACACATCAGTTCATTGTAACCTCTTAGCTGTCTTTCTGGAAGGTAATTTAATAGCAGACTGGGGCTTTGGTATGGTTTCAGGGAGTGCTACTTTTTCTGAGATATCCTTTGGGTTGTAGATTATTCCAGCTCACATGGCCCCGTCAGGTGGGGCTGCTTGGGCCACACGGAGGGCCGAGCAGCCTTTGGTCTTGAATCCAGAACTGTATCACCTCACAGCTACTTTCCATCATCTCCTTCCTGACCTCTAGGTGGTAAAAATCCATCTTCCTCCCCTCCCCCCGACTCTAAAATGTCTTTCTAGTCTAGCTGAAATCTCTCCCTCTTCAAACTCTCTCCTGTTACATGGCTTAGGCTTAGAAATAGAACCTGAGAAGTCCTGTTTTGGATCTCTCATAAGCAAGGAAGCCCAGTTCAGAGTCTTCTATTAGCTTGAATGCAAGAAGAGAAAATGCATAATATCTCAAAATTAAACGGCCACACATAGTGTCTTGTTTCTGGACTCTTCAGTTCCTGGATCTGGACCATAATATCCAATTTTCACAACACAACTTGGATATGAAATGCTCCTGGGAAGCCAAGTTTCCAACATTTGGTTAAGAAAGATGAACGTCATGTACATGGACTTGGAGCTAAAGATAAGAGTTTGAATCCTGCCTCTTACTGTTACTCAACTGTCATGGCAGATAATCTTCTTAACACTTCCCCTTCTCATTCTTTTTCCCTCGTCAGACCACCATTGTCTTTCACCTGGACCACCATAAATATCTCCTAACTAATCCCTTATCGCCAATATTACCCTCTCCCTTTCTTAATCTTATACACAAATATGGTCATCTCAGGTCCTTGATCAAAAACTCTCCAGTGACTCCCTGTTGACCAGAGGGTGAAGTTCAGAATCATAGCAACTTGTGATTGGTTTTTTCATGCTACTCAGTGGCGGGTACTCCCAGTTGTCTTCCAAATTCCATTCTCTCTTCTTCCCTATATTAACATCATCACAAATGAATAACTAAACACACAGGTCAGAAAAGAATCTATTAGTCTTTAGTGGTAGACGTGGCCATGTGACTAGTTCTAATGAATGAGTTATGAGCAGAAGTGTCCCATGGCAGCTTCTAAGAATTTCCCTTAAAAGAAAGCTAGCCTATGCCTTTGTTCCTTTTTTGTGACTTTTCCTTCTTTTTGCTGCTCAGAATGTGGATGGGATGGGTCAATCAGGAGTAGCCATTTTGGACCACGTGGAGGTCGTGCATGGTGAAAAAAGATCAAATGAATCTGATTTCCTGAAGATTTCTTTTCACCAACTCATCATATACCCAGAACCTTCTTGCTCCTCACTGGTCACGTGTTCCTGAGGAAAACACTTCAGGCTCTTTTTCCTCCCTGCTGTACTCACAACCATGCTCAACTGTTTGCAGTTCTTGCACTCATCTTAGGGTTGCTTGCCTCTGTACCTTGCCACTTGCTGCTTCTCTGTGCTATGCTTTATCGTTCCTGGTGGATTTCTTCTCACTAAGACCCACTTTAAGAATCTTCTCCTTTGAAAAGATTGTTCGTTCATAGCTGGACAAGTTTGATAACTCTTTTTTTGCCATCTTTATATTTACATAACGTACTTATTACATCCCACTGTCAATGTTTTATTTGCCTACTTGTTTTACATAATATACAATGAACTTCATAACGTTTTTTCATATTTGTATTTCCAGTGCCTAGAAATATCAATAACCTCAGATATGCAGACGACACCACCCTTATGGCAGAAAGTGAAGAGGAACTAAAGAGCCTCTTGATGAAAGTGAAAGAGGAGAGTGAAAATGTTGGCTTAAAGCTCAACATTCAGAAAACAAAGATCATGGCTTCCAGTCCCATCACTTCATGGGAAATAGACGGGGAAACAGTGGAAACAGTGTCAGACTTTATTTTTCTGGGCTCCAAAATCACTGCAGATGGTGACTGCAGCCATGAAGAGCCATCAAAAGAGGCTTACTCCTTGGAAGAAAAGTTATGACCAACCTAGATAGTATATTCAAAAGCAGAGATATTACTTTGCCGACTAAGGTCCGTCTAATCAAGGCTATGGTTTTTCCAGTGGTCATGTATGGATGTGAGAGTTGGACTGTGAAGAAGGCTGAGCGCCAAAGAATTGATGCTTTTGAACTGTGGTGTTGGAGAAGACTCTTGAGAGTCCCTTGGACTGCAAGGAGATCCAACCAGTCCATTCTGAAGGAGATCGGCCCTGGGATTTCTTTGGAAGGAATGATGCTAAAGCTCAAGNCTTACTCCTTGGAAGAAAAGTTATGACCAACCTAGATAGTATATTCAAAAGCAGAGATATTACTTTGCCGACTAAGGTCCGTCTAATCAAGGCTATGGTTTTTCCAGTGGTCATGTATGGATGTGAGAGTTGGACTGTGAAGAAGGCTGAGCGCCAAAGAATTGATGCTTTTGAACTGTGGTGTTGGAGAAGACTCTTGAGAGTCCCTTGGACTGCAAGGAGATCCAACCAGTCCATTCTGAAGGAGATCGGCCCTGGGATTTCTTTGGAAGGAATGATGCTCAAGCTCAAGCTCCAGTACTTTGGCCACCTCATGCGAATGGTTGACTCATTGGAAAAGACTCTGATGCTGGGAGGGATTGGGGGCAGGAGGAGAAGGGGACGACAGAGGATGAGATGGCTGGATGGCATCACTGACCCGTTGGACGTGAGTCTGAGTGAACTCCAGGAGTTGGTGATGGACAGGGAGGCCTGGCGTGCTGTGATTCATGGGGTCACAAAGAGTCGGACACGACTGAGCGACTGAACTGAACTGAGTACACATATGGGTCCAAAATTAAAATTACTGAATGGGTGAACAGTTGAATGAAGTTTGCTGCACTCAGTCATCTATAAAATGATAATACTATTAATTCCCATCCTATAGAATTTTTTCAATTACATGAGGTGAGAAATGAGAAGATTCTTCGCAAATGATGTTATCCAAAAAAGTAAAATAAAGGTATTGTGTGTTTCAACTATGTGTTCAATCATCTTGCACAAATATAATGTGTATAGAATCCAGGACTATTGACCTACATTAAACCTACAGGAAATGGAAGCAAAGGATGAATCAGAAAGAGAGCACACTTCTGATTTAGCAATGGAAAAATTAGTAGTTTCTTTCTGGATAAAAGTTTCTTTTTCCAGAAGGGGAAAGGTAATATTTTAAGAAACTCTCTTGATTGAGTTAAGGCATATAAGTCATTAGAAATTAAAAAAAAAAAAAGACAGATAATTCTGCACTATATATGAGTGATAACTATAGATAAATCATACTTGTATAATAGTCCTTAGTTAGGTGGAAATAGTAGTACTTAAAAAAAACTTTCTTGATTTCAATTTTAAAGCTTTTGATTCATAAATTCCAAGCTAAGTACTAGAGCTGTCAGGCCCTCCAAATCAATCACTGCATAACCAAGTGTTCTTAGGATCAATTTAATACCTATAGCTTGATAGTTAAGTTTATTTAAGCCCACCTGTCCTACAAATGCTTAGCTGTAAGTAACCTCTTTAGCCACAGCTCCATGCAAAATAGTTCCACTTAAAAAAAGTAAGACATATCAAGCAGCTTGCACTTCCTGAGATCACCTCGGGAACATAGACTAGGCCTATAAGCCAAGGGCTCAGCTGCTCTAAGCGAACATGGGACAGTCAGAGTTGGAGCCCGAGATAAGATGCACTCGTTTCTGCCGTATTAATGGAAGCAGCCAGGAAACTCCAGACATCTTGGATGAAAATGGATCCTATGGGAGTAATGGACCTGCACAACTCATGCTCACTTCTCTCTTGGGACCTGTATTCTAAGCTCAGCAGCTTCATGAAGTCATTAACCAGAGCCACTCTGTGACGTGGATTCTGCTCTGGTGCTTCAACCATCTGCTGTCCCTGGATCCTTGCTTTGGTCCCTAAGACTTCCCAGCACCAAGATCTCATGTCTGGGAGTCTAAAAGCCTCTTTTTTTACAGCCCTCAATTTGCTCTCACGACTTCAGTGGAATCCAGTCTTGTTTTTGCCTCTAGGTTCCTGTCTGTGGGGGTGAGGGGCATTGAGGGGGGCATAGATTTAATGTCACCTCTTATATTATGAATCGGTGACATAGGCTTTTAAAGCCAAAAGTATTTGTAAGATCTTTTTAAAATATAAAAGATTTAGCTACCTTCACTTTCCTATTTAAACTGATTTCAGAAGGAAACATAGGGTTCAAAGCAAAGTTCAGGCTCTTCTCCTCTGTATATTTGCAAATGCACAAAGCTGGGTCTGTTATGTCCTGTCTGAAAGGCTATCTATTTGTACAGCTTTATGCATCTCTTCAAAGAACACCCATGAAGTTACAGCTCATATTTCTGCTTTAAATATTCGATCTTTTGGCTTTAAACACCCATAAGGGTTATTTGTCAAAACGGATCTTAAACCTCGCCCCACAGCTCTGCAACAGATCTTTAAAGTCATGCTGTAGGGGTGGGAAGGAAAGGGTGGGGGAGACGGGAAAAGTCAGCCATTCAGCAAGCATTTATTGAGTGCCAAGTACGCGCAGAGCATATGGTATCTAGTAATAGGTGCTGTGAGGGGGATAAAAAAGAAATGGAATACGCGCTCTTGCCCTCAAGACGAAGGAGACAGAAACATAAGCACCGTCAGTTTAGTCCTAGATCTAGACATTTCAGCCTTGTTTTCGAAAGATGTTTGAATGAAGAGCAGCGACCAGCAACCTGGGGCATGTAAGAACCCTTTAGCTGCAGAAGTGTGTACGTGTGTGTGTGTGTGTACGTGTGTGTGTGTGTGTGCATGGGTACATAGGCATGACTGGGGAAGGGAAAGAGAGAAAGAGGAAGGAGGGAAAGGGTATATAGGTACAGTGATGGGACTGAGGGTGAAGAAAGAGTCATGCCTTGTATTGGAGGCCCTTTCCTGGGTTTTCTCAATCAACTTCTGACCCAAGATGGCTTCCGTTAGTTTTCTGAGACCCCAGCAACAAGCTTCCATGTGCCCTTTTTACAGCAATGCATGCGTTCCCACCATCTCCCTCGTCCTTGGGACCCAGGCTTTCTGTTTTTCTGGATTTGTTTTGGTCGTATCTCAAGATCAACTTGCCTTGCTCCTCCTGTCCATTCATTTCTACCATCAACCTCTGTGGTTCTAAACTGTTGGAGACCAGACTCAGAAGAACATCTGTGTCACCCAGGAGGCCTGTCTCCAGGTGCTTAACCACAGGTGGACTCCTCCTGCCCACAGGGGACCCTGCCATGCTGGTACTCCTACTGGGAGTGGAGACATGGAAACCACTACAAGGTACTACTGAGCCCTTCGAAAAGTGTGCAGTGTAGTGAAGAGTCAGGTGGGGCTTGGACTGGAATCCTGCTTGCCCTATGAACTACCTTATAAAACCATATTGAGCTTCAGTTTCTCCATCTGTCAAATGGAAGTTCTCTCACGTTATTATGATAGACAAATGAATTAATGCATATAAAGTGTTTGCTGCTGCTGCTAAGTCGCTTCAGTCGTGTCCTACTCTGTGTGACCCCATAGACAGCAGCCCACCAGGCTCCCCTGTACCTGGGATTCTCCAGGCAAGAACACTGGAGTGGGTTGCCATTTCCTTCTCCAATGCATGAAAGTGAAAAGTGAAAGGGAAGTCGCTCAGTCGTGTCCGACTCTCAGCGACCCCATGGACTACAGCCTACCAGGCTCCTCCGCCCGTGGGATTTTCCAGGCAAGAGTACTGGAGTGGGTTGCCATTGCCTTCTCCATAAAGTGCTTACTTAGCCTATAGTAAGCACTCAATGAGAATTTTGGCTAATATGATAACATTAACATAGCTTTTTTACAAAAAATTATATTTAGCATTTGCCTTGAGGGTTTGAGGCCTTAGAAAACATTTTTTTTTTAAATCCTACAGAGTATATGACTAAGAGGAAAACAGGAAATGTGACTTACTCTATCCATTAAACAAGGATTTTTTTTTAAGTGCTGACTTCATTGCCAAGTACTGTATCAGATCCCTCCCTTCCTTCATTCTTCTACATTTACTGTGTGTCTTTGAGGTGCTAGGCATTGCATTACATTCTAGGAAAATAGCAATGAGACAGACAGATAGGTTTCCTTCCATCGGAGAATTTATGATTCATGGGGGAAAGACACATATTACACGGTACACCAAGGTGTAGAACCAGGTGTAAGTTATGGGCTCTACTAGTGCTCATGGAATATGGGGAATCTAACAGGATCTGCAAGATCAACAAGACCATCCTAAATTTCCATTTTTTGAGGCCAGTTCTCAAAAGAGTTGCAAAGAGTCGCACACGACAGAGCGACTGAACAAAAACAACTCAAAAAAGTAAGTGACTTGATTTCCAATAGATCAGTGATATTTTCATTATGTTTCCCTAGACAAGCTAGGCATTTTCTAATGTGATATCAACCAAATCCATGAATTTCCAACTTCATACTTTAAGTGACATAAAGTCTCTTCATTGGAATATTTGAACATAATGGCTATTAAAAAAGGAACATATAAAGAATCAAGAGGCTTCCCTGGTGGCTCAGAGGTAAAGAATCCATGTAGCTGAGTCAGTAAAGAATCTCTCTGCCATGCAGGAGACCCAGGTTCATTTCCTGGGTCAGGAAGATCCCTTGGAGAAGGAAATGGCAGCCCACTCCAGTGTTCTTGCCTGGAGAATCCCATGGACAGAGGAGCCTGGCAGGCTATAGTCCATGGACTTTCAAGAGTTGAACACAACTTAGTGACTAAACCACCACCACCAGTTCAGGAGACATGGGTTCAATCACTGGGTCAGGAAGATCCCCTAGGGAAGGAAATAACTCATTCAGTATTCTTGCTTGGGAGATCCCATGGACAAGGGAGACTGGTAGGCTACAGTCCATGGAATTGCAAAAGAGTTGGACACAACTGAGTGGCTAAACAAACAAACAAACAAAAAACCAAAGAATCAAGATTTAAATTAAGGACTTCATAGGTACAACCTGGTGTGTGCCTTACTAGTAGTGTGATGTGTTTTTTCTCAGTAGTTTTATTCTGAACCTAGTACCCCAGTCCAGACTTAACTAGAGTATTTCTTTGTGCATCATCTTCCACTGATAAGACAAAAGTCAGACTATCAATATGGTTCTAAAACTTCTCAAATCATATCTGTAACTTTCTTCTGCAGCTGATACTTCCATACCATGATAGTGAGGCCTTAGAAAACATTTGTTTTCTAAGAGATGGGGAACTTATGTCTGCTGATGACCCATTGTGTGAATGTCAAATGTAATCTCATGTGATTCTCACAGAAACCTTGTGAAAGAGGTCTTATTTCCATCTCTTTTTACATATTAGGAAATTGAGGCTCAGAGAGGTTAAGAAATTTGTCCAAATTTGCACACAAGGCTTTGTTCAAAGCCAAGACTACTTGATTCCCAGGGATGCTCTCAGTTCAGCCATGTGTCAGCTGACCATTCACAGAAAATCACACAATAGAGCTTATTTTCACTGTGCTCAGTATGTTTCAATTTATGTAACCACTGTAAGCCTGAATAGTCACAGTTTAATTTATAAAAATCCAGTTGTAGTTTTTGTATCACAAATTGTGTACAGTTTATTTTGGGCTCTAGGAACTCTCTTCACTTTTTTTCCCCTAAATCTGTATTTTTTTGAAATTCTTTTCAGACATTATAGTTTAAATTTACAGGATGCTTAAGCCCTTTCAAGATGCTACAAATAGGAAGAAGGTCCTACATGTATCATTCTTTCTGAGATTATAATTTGAACTTCCCATAATCATAGAATGATCTCTTTTCAGCATAGCAAACTTAGAATATTTGTCCTCATTTGGTGTGCCTAAAATGAAACCAAACGTCTTCCATCAAGACTGGATTAATCTTCCCTGTTCCCTACTTTTTTTCCTGGAGCCTTTTGCTTTGGCAGGCACCTGGGGTCAAGTCTTTGGAGTCCTCTCCAACTCCTCACACCTCCTCATTCTCACACATTGAGATATTATTTGTAATGAGAACAGCTTCCAAGGACTTTCCTGGTGGTTCAGCAATTAAAACTTCATGCTCCCAATGCCAGGGGGCCTGGGTTCCATCCCTGGGGGCCCAGGTTCCATCCCAGGTTCCACTCCTGCCCCAGGTCCCACCCCTAGACCTGGCATGCTGCTGCTAAGAACCTACATGTGGCAACAAAGATCCCATGTGTCACAACTAAGACCTGGAGCAGCCAAATAAATTTTTTAAAAAAAGAGGCACTTGTTTAAAAAAAAAAAAAAGCAGCTCCCACATCAAATTCACTCTCTCCTTTGACTCAGTCTTCATAGCAGCAACAAATACTATTGTATTTTGTTTACAACTATAGTTGTTACCAATTCCATTTGACCAATAAGGAACCTAAGCTTCAGAGGAGTCAGAAGCTAATGAGTGAAGATTTGAACGAGTGAAGATTTATGGATCAAAAATACTGTCTGTACTTCTTTTGTCATTGATCTTGTACTCAGCTATTTCCTTTTGTTTCCCTTGAATGCACCCAAGTCAGACCGCATTTCTTTATGTTCAAATTAATACTACAGTTTCCTAATCATTCCCTTTCCTCAATTTCAGTCTAAATTCTGTGCCCCAAACCAGATATATCTCTTCAACCACATACTTTTTCCTTCATCTAATGCAGTAGTTCTAACACTACTAAAATTCAAATAGTAATGGTGTTTGACTCTTTTATAGAAAAGGAAATCTTTAGTTCTTAAATAAGTATCTAAAATTTAATATTTTAAATATCTCTCTGAAGCTTTTTTCTTAAACTTTTTTTTTTTTTTTGGCCACACTGCATGGCATTTGAGGTCTTAGTTCCCCAACCAGGGATCAAACCCATGCCCCATGCAGAGTCTTAGCCACTGGACCACCAAGGGAGACCCCTCTTTTTTTTTTTTTAAACTTTTGTCCTGATCAATGGCTAATACATAGTTACTTCATGCGTGTGCTAAGCCACTTTAGTCATGTCCAGCTCTTTGTGACCCTGTGGACGTAGCCTCCCAGGCTCCTTTGTCCATGGAATTCTCCAGGCAAGAATACTGGAGTGGGTTGCCATGACGTCCTGTCGGGGATCTTCCCTATCCAGGGATCAAATCCGCGTCTCTTACATCTTCTGCATTGGCAGGCAGGTACTTTATCACTAGCACCACCTGGGAAGCCCAGTTAGTTCATATTGCCTAAAAATACCATGGTTTCTAGTTGTGGTGGTTGTTTAGCTGTGTTGGTGGTTTCTAGGGACCCTGTCATTTGTCAATTTGAGATCCACAGTTTTAGACAGTAAGTGCCAAATTGATGGTCAAGACTCTAAACTCTGTCCCGAGGCCACATTTCCTCTACTCTTTAATCCAGCATTCTTCCTTTCTATGTAGAGGTTTGAGCCTATTCAGTCAGGGCTCCCAGCCCATTGCTCAGAAAATGGGCTCTGCTGTGGGGCATTCCTGTTCTTTGCTTCTTCAGGGGCCCTGGCTCCCAATGTCTTCCTTTCCTCTCCTTTTTAATCATGTTTTAAAAGATAACAGTTCATATCTCATGCATGCTCCTGATGCTCCAGACCCTACCCAAGGACATTACATATATTAACTCATTTAAGCGTCTCAGTACCCTGTATTGTGGGAATGGCAAGATCTCTTTCTGGGCTTGTTTCTGAATTTGTAAAAGAAAGATTAAAATAATACTTCCTCAGGATTTTTGTGAAGGTTCAGTGAGTTAACAATGAATTGCCTACGATGTGGTAAGCACTTAGTAAATATTAGCCATTATTTTATTATGCACCTTCCAGTTGTGGAAATTAAAGCTTATGTTGAGTAACAACTCTAGTTACCAGTGAAGCCAAAATTTAGACTGTCTGAATTTTGTCCATGCCTAAATCGGGCATGTCTCTGGAATCTGAACTCTGCAACGCTGAGTTTCCCGACCTTCCTTGCTCTTTTTCCTACTTACTCGAATATCCCCTCCTCAACTCCTCTGGAAGCTGTGGTCACTCTTTTATGTTCCTAGTAGCTCCTTTGAAGACATCAGAGTATGGAGCATAGTACTGCTCACTCACATAAGACCTATATAAAATTTTTTCTACCTCGGTTTCCATTGTATTAACAGTTAGAGATAGACCTGTGCAAATGACATAATTTTCCATTTCTTACTTGTGCTGCAGCCCTCAAGACCTCTCTCAGGCTCAGTGACTCTAGGAAAACTCAGGGGATTCAGCTTAAAAGTCATAGTCGTAACTAAGATTTATTATAGCAAAACGGTACAAAACAAAATCAGCAAAGGGAAAACATATACAGGACAAACTCTGGAGGACATCAGGCACATACTTCAGAGAGTCCTCACCCAGGGGAGTCACACAGGATGTGCTGCATGCCGCTGGCAATGAGTTTTGTTTTTGTTTTGCTAAATAGGTTCTCATTAGCTATCTGTTTTATTCGTGGTGGTGTATATATGTCAATTCCAATCTCCCCATTCATCCCCCCTCGTAACGGTAAGTTTGTTCTCTACATCTGTGACTCTGTTTCTGCTTTGCAAATAAGTTCACCTGTAGCATTTTTCTAGGTTACACATATAAGTGACATTATACGGTACTTGTTTTTCTCTTTCTGACTTGCTTCACTCTGTATGACAATCTCCAGGTCCATCCATGACTCTGCAAATGGCACTGTTTCCTTCCTTTTAATGGCTGAGTAATATTCTGTTGTATATCTGTACCACATCTTCTTCATCTATTCCTCTGTTGATGGACATTTAGGTTGCTTCCATGTCCTGGCTATTGTAAAATAGTCCTGCAGTGGATATCAGGGTGCATGCATCCTTTTGAATTCTGGTTTTCTCCTATTATATGCCTATGAGTGGCATTGCCAAGTCATATGGTAGCTCTATTTTTAGTTTTTTAAAAGAACTTCCATACTGTTCTTTATAGTGGTTTATATTAATTTATATTCCCAGCAATAGTATAGGAGGTTCCCTTTTCTCCACACCTTCTCCAGTGTTTATTGTTTATAGATTTTTTTGATGATGGCGATTCTGATTGGTGTGAGTTGATACCTCACTCTAGTTTTGATTTGCATTTCTCTAATTATTAACAATGTTGAGCATCTCTTCATGTGTTTCTTGGCCATCTGTATGTCTTCTCTGGAGAAATATCTATTTAGGTCTTCCTTGGCAATGAGTTTTGACAACCCATGAGACTTGTCTATCAGGGTTGCTCTTTAGAGACTCAGTGCCCAGGGCTTTTACTGGTGGCTGATCACATTCTCTGCTGAGCACGTAAAAAAAATATCAGACTGTGAGTACCTTTCCTTAGTCTTCATGGGAATAGTGAAAGCTGCTGTTCAGCATGAACTGCATTGCTCATACAATTTAGATACAGAGGGTCACTCTTATCAGTTCTGGAACCCCCCTGTGATGATTGACTTGATGTCAACTTGGAGGGTGCTTTAGAATTAGGTTAACATTTTAATGTGTGAATTCTGAGTGAGCAGATTTTCTTCCATTATATGGGTGGGCCTCATCCAATCAGTTGAAGGCTTACATAGGACAGAAAGATTGGTCTCCCCAGCAGAAGGGAATCTTCAAGCAGACTGCCTTTGGATTTCAGATCATCTCTCCTGCATCACCAGCCTGCTGTCACACATTGCAGACTAGACTTGCCAGTCTCCACGAGCCCCTGTCCTTATAATAAATCTCTTTCTGTCTATTATACACACATATTTTTTTGGTTGTGTTTCTCTGGAGAAACCTGACTAATCCAAGTTCCCAGATGCCAGCTAATGGTCACCCTTGCAAGCAGGACTCCTAAGGACAGCAGTCTCAGGGTAGCTCTGTTCTTCACATTACTAGCCTTTGTAGCAGCAAAAGCCACAAACAGTAATATCATGGAGCAGCAGGGCTTATGAAAAATAAGAAACTATAAGGTAGAAAGAAGAGTGTGGAGAGAAGTTGGCTGGTGGTGGCAGAGAAGTGGAAGCAACAGACAGAGTGCTGGGGTGGAGGCTTCGTGTAACAGTGGAACATTCAAATAGGAAACAGGAGGTGTCTGTAGCTGAGGGAGCCAAAGGAGCAGGTAAAAGATACTTCTTTATCCCACGAGACCTGACTGCATAATTGTGGTTTGTGGTGGGTTAAAGACAGCCAGAGTTTCTTTGCCACTCCTTATGTGAAGATGAAGAATCTGTTTCTTCTCTTCTTAAGTCTGGGCTGGAATGTGATATGCTTTAACCAGTGGAACACCACAGAGTTGGCACTGTGACTATTCTAAGCATAAGCCTTAAGAGGGCCTGGAAGCTTCTGCTTTTGTGCTTCGGGGGGCCATGGGTCACTATGCCATGAAATTCATCTATTCTGCTTGGAGAAACTTGGAGAGAGAGAGAGAGGGAGAAAGAAATGCCCAGCCAGCTCCCAACTGTTCCAGCTATCCCAGCTGAGGTCCGTGCATGTAAATGATGTCATTCTGGATGTTCCAGCTCAGTTTGAGACTCCAGATGATAGCACCTGCATGCATGACCCCAGGTCAGACCAGCAGAAGAGTCACCCTGCTGAGCCCCACTCAAATGACAGAATCAAGAGCAAATAATAAAGTGCTGTGACCCTAAACCACAAACTGTTAGGATGTCTTATTCCATAGCAATAGATAAGTGATGTGGTGAAGCAGCTGAGATGGTCTAAGCACAGTGGCTTCATTGTAAGGCTAGGCACCAGAGGAGAAAGCAAGAGATGTCTGTGGCTGGGCAACAGGGTGATTCCATGAGACGTGACACAGGCACTCTTTTCCAGTTTCCACTGTTTCACAACACGGACATGTGTCATTTCACAAAGGAAACAGTCTGTACTCTTCTGAATTAAGCTTTACCCGAGAATCTTTTCCAGACCTTCCCAACCCTCAAACCGAAGTTTGTGAACAGTTGATTGAGATCCCATGCACCATGAGTCATGTTTGTCTTCAGAATGCCTGTTGCCTTAGTGGAGGTCTTAGATCATCAAAAGTCCCATGCCCTGGAGCTCATTTCTTCATTTGGGAGGCCAACATACAATGTATAACTTCATCTCCGGCAAAACTTCTCAACATGGGCCTGAGCCTGTATATGCAGGATGCCAAATCAGTGAATCCAAAACTGTAACAGTTACCCCCTAAAAAAAAAAAAAAAAACAAAAAACCAGTCTGGCTGATTTTACTGACAGATTTAATGGGTCATTTACTTGTGGCAGAAACTGGGCCTATGACCAGTTGTTGCAAATATTTTCATCTCTCTTTCACGGATGAGGATACCAAGAGGGAGAGACACAGAGAGATCCCATGAATTACCAGAGCCACTCAACAAGTCAAAATTGAAGGCAAGGACATTATCCAGGGCTCCCAGATCTCTCTTCAGGGTTTTCTCCACTCTTGGCAGTGTTAGTTTTCATTGATGTGTTTGTATATTTCTCTGCTGAAGAGGGCATAGCTGCAGCCCAGCATTTTTTTTTTTATTACCTTAAGCAAAACATATTTCCTTTTTGTGATATCACTGTTTCACCCTGGACACTTGATTACTTTCTTATGGGCAGTCTCAGCTATCTTTTGGAGAAAAAAAAAGATTCAGTAAGAAATAACCTCCCCAAGGACCTTGTGTTGAGAAAGAATGCATAAGCCTAGCCAACAGGGTGAGTGTGGAGAGGCTCTCCCTGCTGATAATCTTGGGAGAAAGTATTGCCTGACTTAGAAATATGACATTTTTCTAGGCCACCTCATTTCATCTGATAGAAAATGATCACTTTCCAATATGTTCTTATTAAAGAAAATGAATGAAAACATGGCCAGGAGGTGACCTAGAATGGTAAATCAGAGTGACTAAAGTCTACTTGTCCATATCCAGTCAGTAGATACTCTGTTTTATTTATATCATATGGAGAATTCATTCACTCATCCATTCATCCATCCATCCGTTCATTCATCCATCCATCCATCCATCCATTTGGCAAATGTTAATTGAACACCTGCCACAGCAAAGCCCTATGGAGACATATTGGGTACAGACCATACCTCCTGATCCTGCATTTTACAGCCTCATAAAGGAGATAAGAGAAGACGTGAACACAAAGAACTATGATCAAGGTAATAAATGAGTAAGTACCATAGGAGAGAAAAATAAGGTGAGATGAAAGTTCAGAAAAAGGAGACATCACTTCTGGCCAAAGGAAACATAGAGTAGAATGATTTCTTAAAAGTATAATCTATCACCCTCCAACTCCTGGTTTAAAAGCCTCACACAGTTATTAGCTATATGACCTTGGGCAAATCATAAATTTTCTGTGTCTTAGTTTGCTTATCTTTTAAAAGGAAGGGTTGGACTAAATGATCTTGAGGGTCCTTTCCGCTCTAAAGTCCTAGGATACATAATTTTTCATGAGAAGGCCCAGCTTAATATGTGACAATCTATTCTTTATACAACCAGAGTAACTCTTTAAACCTCAATAAGATCATGTTACCCATGGCTTAAAACCCTTTCGTGGCTGCATTTCAAAGAAAACCCAACTCCTTTTGTTGGTGTGCAAGGTCCCACAGCATCTAGCCCTGCTCTTTTTCTAACCCCATCTCCCAGACCACCTCCTCTTGGTCCTTAATACATCAACCAAAGCCTTCACACACACTGTTCCCTCTGTCAGGAATGCCTGTCCTTGTCATTTAGTAGCTAAGTCGTGTCCAACTCTTGCAACTCCATGGACGGTAGCCCGCCAGGCTCCTCTGTCCATGGGATTTGTCATTTCCTTCTCCAGGGAATCCTCTAAACCCAGGGATTAAACCTGTGTCTCCTGCATTGGCAGGTAGATTCTTTACCACTAAGCACCAGGGAAGCCCTAGGAATCCCTTCCCTCTCTTGTTAAGATATATATATGTGTGTGTGTGTGTGTGTGTGTGTGTGTACAATTTTTATGAAAAAAAGAAATATATAAATTTAAAATAGTCAAATGATATTATGATATTATAAGGTTATAACCCAAACCCAGAGAGTTAGGAGGCTGGGAAGGATAGAAATTATGTTCCAATATGTAGATTTGTGCTTAAAAACTTGTTTCCACGCATCTTCACCCTACTTCCTCTGGGCCTGGCATCCTGGGTATGAAGCCACTCAGACATTTTATGCAATAAAAATCCTCAAGCATCCTCCAGGATGAGGGAAGGACAATTGCCCTGGATAAGTGGAACAGAGCAGAGAATCTGGGCATCTGTGTGTGCTTTATTCTGAGTTGCAAACCATTCTGATTTCTCACCAATGCTTTCACCCCTTTATGCCGCATATCATGTGCCTCCAATTCCCAAGACTTTTCCGGGGAGTTCATTTCTGTGACTAGGCTCTTTTAATAGCAGCATCCCCTCTGTAAGAACTTGGTATTTTGCTTTCTTAGTTTTGCTAACTTTCCCTTCAACTTTTCATCTTCTGAAACTGTGATCATTCTTTGCAACCATAATGATATCTCTCTTCACCCATTCTCCTTGTCTTTCTGAGTTTCTATCTCATTAATTCTTTTAATACTCAATTTGAATAGGAATTATAGAAGGGGTCCAGATTAAAGAATGTTTTATAACTTCCATGTTTACCTAGAGTGCCTCTTCTGTTATCTCAGCTTTAGAATTTATATCATCTAGATATCAGGTTCAAAGTCAGAATGAACTTCCCAGACCACATGTCTAAGGAGTTCCTCTTGGGTTTGTCTATTAGAGCACCGTGTTTGCGTCTTTTGTAACACTGAGCACAACTTACAGCTGAATCCTTATTTATTGACTTACATATGTTTATGACTTTGTTTAAAGTCAATTGCTCTCACTAGAGTGCAAACTCAGGGAAGACAGGAGCCATGGCTGTTTTCTTAAATCAGTTTATACTGAGTGCTCAGCACAGTGCCTCACCATAGCTGATGCTCAAGAATTCTTACCCATGATGGGACTTCCCATCCAGTGGCTAAGATTCTGCGCTGCTAACACAGGGCACCTGGGTTCGATCCTTGGGCAGGGTGCTAGATCTCCAGTTCCACGACTGAGAGTTTATATGCCACATCTATAGAGCTGTCATGCTGCAAGTAAAGATCCTGAGCGCTTCAGCTACGACCTGGAACAGCCAAATAAATGTTTTTTAAAAGAAGAATTCTTCGCATGTTGACAGACGTAAAGACCAAATCTTAGACTCCACTGACAATACCACCAACACAAGGACAATCTGAAAAAAAAAAAAAAAAAAAGACAAAGATGTAGCACATTGCTCAAGAGGATGAACTCTGGAGCCAGACTTTCTGTGTGCCAGTCCTAGAATGACAACTCACTTAGTTGGGCAGATCTACATTAGAAAGAAGACAATAATAGTACACTTACTTTATGAGATGCTTATAAAGATAAAAGTGAGTCAGCATCTTTAGAACTCTTAGAACAATGGCCAGCACATAGTCAGTGTTTTATCAGTGTTGACTGTTATGTATCTGAGTATTCAGCCTGGGAAGATCTTGGCTGGGTGAGGATCACACTCCAAAGTTTTGCTTCAAAAATGTAAGTCTAAACTTCCGTGGAGTACAAACACATTGACTTTATAGGTTCAGAATGTTTAGAATCCAATTTCAGATCTTGGGTTCCACCTCTTGGGTTTTCAAGATGTGCCATTTATTCCAGTAATTTATAAAGCAGGTCCTTTTGGGGTAGCCCTGAACAAAAGATTCCTCCTTGGGGATAACTTATGGAGGGGAGGATGGGGTGATGGATTAAAGGAAGGAGGTAACTGGATAAGCTTAAAAGAATAGAAGGCCTGGAAGGATGGGATATGAGGGTGGAGAAAAGTGTTTGGGCACTAGGAAGGCTTTGGCTGAAACGCCAGCTCTACTTTACCAGCTATGTGACCGTAAACTACTTGCTAGACCTCTTGGTGCCTCAGTTTCCTTGGTATCACAAATATGAGATGCTGCTGCTTGTGGTTAGTCACTCAGTCATGTCCAACTCTTTGCGGCCTGCTCTGTCCATGGAATTTTCCAGGCAAGAACACTGGAGTGGGTAGCCATTCCCTTCTCCAGCAGATCTTCCCAACCCAGGGATCAAACCCGGGTCTTCTGCACTGCAGGCAGATTCTTTATCATCTGAGCCACCAGGGAAGCCCCAGTACATAGAAGACTTAGATGAGTACCTGATAGAGAGAAAAATACTCCAGTATTTAAATTATTTTCACTATGATTAGAATTAGTCAGGAAACCTGGTTTTAATCCCATCTCTGAATCTGACTGGCCTTGTGGCCTTCAGTTCAATTCAGTTCAGTTGCTCAGTTGTGTCTGACTCTTTGTGACCCCAAGGACTGTAGCACGTCAGGCCTCCCTGCCCATCACCAACTCCCAGAGGTTACTCAAACCGATGTCCATCAAGTCAATGATACCATCTAACCATCTCATTTCCCGTTGTCCCCTTCTCCTCCTGCCTTCAATCTTTGCCAGCATTAGGGTCTTTTCCAATGAGTCAGTTCTTTGCATCAGGTGGCCAAAGTATTGGAGTTTCAGCTTCACCATCAATGAATATTCAGGACTGATTTCCTTTAGGATGGACTGGTTGGACCTCCTTGCAGTCCAAGCGACTCTCAAGAGTCTGCTCCAACACCACAGTTCAAAAGCATTAATTCTTTGGTGCTCAGCTTTCTTTATTGTCTAACTCTCACATCCATACATGACTACTGGAAAAACCACAGCTTTGACTAGATGGACCTTTCTTTGCAAAGTAGCGTCTCTGCTTTTTAATATGCTGTCTAGGTTGGTCATAACTTTTCTTTCAAGGAGCAAGGGTCTTTTAATTTCATGGCTGCAGTCACTGTCTGCAATGATTTTGGAGCCCCCCAAAAATAAAGTTTGTCACTGTTTCCATTGTTTCCCCATCTATTTGCTATGAAGTGATGGGACCAGATTCCATGATCTTCATCTTCTGAATTTTCAGTTTTAAGTCAACTTTTTCACTCTCCTCTTTCACTTTCATCAAGAGGTTCTTTAGTCCTTCTTCACTTTCTGCCATAAGTGTGATATCATCTGCATATCTGAGGTTATTGATACTTCTCCTGGCAATCTTGATTCCAGCTTGTGCTTGTGGCTTTAGGGGATTCATTTTCTTTTTCTCTGTCCGGGGGGCTCATCTCTGAAACCAAGTCACCCTACTTCTTTGCAGTTTATGAGTCTGAATGCTGCCAGTGAGTACTTCTGAAGACTCCTTCCACCACCCTTATGCCTACACACACATACATACCTACGCTCACAAATTCCTGGGATCCTGGGCCTTTTCCAGCTCTTGCCAAGACAGTATTTACAAATCCTGGTCTGCAGCTGCACGAAATTAACCTATATTAGAGCATGAAGCGGAGAAGGCAATGGCACCCCACTCCAGTCCTCTTGCCTGGAAATCCCATGGAGGGAGGAGCCTGGTGGGCTGCAGTCCATGGGGTCGCTAGAGTCGGACACGACTGAGTGACTTCACTTTCACTTTTCACTTTCCTCCATTGGAGAAGGAAATGGCAACCCACTCCAGTGTTCTTGCCTGGAGAATCCCGGGGACGGGGGAGCCTGGTGGGCTGCCGTCTATGGGGTCGCACAGAGTCGGACACGACTGAAGCGACGCAGCAGCAGCAGCAGCAGAGCATGAAGAGTCAGTGGAAGCCAGGCTCCAAGAGGGTTCTCTCGAGCCCCATTTCCTGGTATTCACACCCTGTGTGGTCCTTTCCCACAGTGAAGAGAACTGACCAATGTAGCCAGTAGGTTATTTTTTTTTATTATTTCATTTCATTTTTTAAAAATTGGGGTATAGTTGCTTTTTAGTGTTATGTTAGTTTCTGCAGTACAATGAAGTGAATCAACTATATGTATACATATATCCCCTCCCTCGTAGCCCTCCCTCCCACCCCACCCCCAATTCCACCCTTCTAGGTTACCAGAG
>SJYA01000910.1:1106800-1188437 GCA_006410615.1 Neotragus moschatus
ACCAGAGAGCGTGAAGCTGAGCTCCCTGAGCTATGCAGCAGTTGGTCACCAGCTGCCTGTTACAGATGAGTGGATAAAGAAGATGTGATACGTGTGTACAGTGGAATATTATTCAGCCATGAAGAGGATCGAAATTGGGTCATTTGTAGAGACACGGACGGACCTAGAATCTGTCATACATAGTGACGTAAGTCAGAAAGAGAACAAACCTCATATATTAACACAAGTATGTGGAATCTAGGAAAAAATGGTATAGATGAACCTATTTGCTGGGCAGGAACAGAGATGCAGATGTAGAGAACAGATGTGTGGACACGGGATGAGTTGGGAGCCTGACATTGATCTACGTGCACTGCCAGTACGACTTTAAAAATGTCAGAGAGTGACACCAAGACCAGTTCATGAAAGATATTGAGGCTTTCCCGTTTGTTCTGGGCTCTCTCATTCTGGAGAAAGCCAGCTACCGTGTCAGAAGGACACTCAAGAAGCCCTGTGGAGAGATGCATGTGGTCAGAACTGAGGCCTCGTCTCAACAACCAGCACTAAATTGCCAGGCATGATCCTCCAGCCTCAGTGAAACCTGCATGTGACCTGTTCCAGCCAAATACAACCTCATGGGAGCCACCGAGCCAGAACCTCGTCAGCTAAACACTCTCCAAACCCAAACCTCAGAAACTGTGTGTGGTTATCATGCTTCTTCTTGTCTCAAGTCTCTATGTTTTGGATAATTTGTTATGCAGTGTAGATAACCTATACAGGGCTCCTTAGAAACATATTCTGGTTATATACCGTTGAGTTAGCTTACATGCACAGACCCTCCATCTAGTCTTCACATGGGCTAAAACCCTATGAACCTTTCTAAAACGTCACTTATTTCTCTTCCTCTCGAGGTAGCAGACTTGTTTGGTAGGTCTTAACAGTTTGGATTATGGTTCGTTTTTCCCTGAGTTTTCTTGTTCTTTGTTTGTTTTGCATATGGAGGCGTTGTTCAGAGGTTTCTTGAAAACACACTCTAGTGTCTGGTAAATTTCAAAGTCCTTCGTTTGCCGTTATATTTCAAGGCCCTGAGAGGGCCCTGTACAATGTAGTCACATAGTCATATGGATGATAAAATCTGTGGAGGAACAATAGTTGGTGACAGCCTGCGAGCCCATTCCCTTTCTATTTCACCTCGGTCATGCCTCTCCTTGGGTTCTGTGGCATTCAAGTGGCCATGGGCATTTTTGGCTTTCAGCTGAGGGAAAGTTGAGTTTAATTTGGATGTGGTAGGGTATGTTTTGTGGTTTACAGGCACTTCTGCACGGAGTTAAGCAATTTCTGACTTTCTCAGTGTTGGAATGGCTTCCAGCAATATTCTTGGAAATACTGCTGTGCTAACACAAAGGGACATGACCAGAAGCCCTATCACAGTGATATGTCCTGCACCGTGTCCTGGGGATTGAAGAGGAGAAATAAGCCTGGAAATATACAAAGCCAGAAGTTAGCCTGTGAAAACTTCTCCCCATCTTCAGTTGTTTAAGATAGTAAGCCAGAGATTGACTAGGTCAATGTCTAATCAAAAATACCAAAATTTAAACAATTAATCATTTGACAGACTAATGACTGAATAATTTTTCTATTCACTCTGTAAAGAATTATGCTACAAAGTCATTTTCATAGGAATAAATGAGTAACCTAAAAGGAAATATAGCTAAAAAGTAATAATTAAGAAAACCCATATAGATGTATATCCAAGAGTACAATTCTTATATTTTTCTGGTTTCACAAAGTCTGAGGTATTTGCTTTTAAAGATGTGTAATGCATTATGGAAAGGGGAATGGCAGCCCACTCCAGTATTCTTGCCTGGAGAACCCATGGACAGAGGAGCCTGGTGGGCTACGGTCCCAGGATCACAGAGTCGGGCACAATCGAGGGACTGGCATAATGCATTATGACCTCTTTCTAAATAAGTACGGACTTTCAAACCTAAGTTGCTATTTACAATTTTATGTTCTTCTAAGGAGACTCCTGGAAATTGATTGTTGCTTCAGGCTCCACAAAACCTGGCCCTCATCCTGGTCCTTCCCACCGAGCTCCAGATTCTTCTGGAAAGAGCTCCTTTATTTCTGCAGCCCTTTCTCCTGCTTG
Source organism: Neotragus moschatus (assembly GCA_006410615.1). NCBI lineage: Eukaryota > Metazoa > Chordata > Mammalia > Artiodactyla > Bovidae > Neotragus > Neotragus moschatus. Next base: position 1,108,929 of record SJYA01000910.1, read on the forward strand.
GCTCTGAGTTGAGTTGCTCTCCATTCTGCTTACCTGTTCTCAGTAGCTCTCATGAGGATCTTCTTCCTTTTGGTTCAGACCCCTTCATTTTCTGAGTGCCTTCTCCTGTCTCCACTGGCAAGTCTTGATTTCTGTCTCCTTGAAACTCAGTTTCCTCTAGAAGCCCCTGTGTACTTTTTCTTTGACGGGAGTTCATGGCAGCCTCAACTACCCACTGACAAAAAACACTCTCCCAGGCCTCTGTTACTTCCACCTGCCTCAGGGCCACCACTGCCCTCACCGTTAGCCCCGTGGTGTCAGGCAGCACATTGGAATCACTCAGTGTGTGATGAGTGCAAAACCAGGCACCACAAAGGTTTGTAGAAGAGACAAACAGGCACATAAACTATGTTATATCTCTACTGGCATAACCACGGATCTTCATCTAGGTGACCAGTCTTCAAATATTTTCAGTGCCAAGTAGGCAAATTGCCCTAAAATCAGTTAGCTTGTAGGGAAAGAGTATATTTTTGCCACAGGGATATGCTCTTTGTTTTCCATTGTTGCACGTTTATTTCTGAGTTTTCTTTTTCTTCTTCTTTTCTACCCTTTTCCCCTCACCTGTTACTTTCATCTAACACGTGTATGCACACACACACACACACACACACACACACACACACACACACAAATACTTATATACACTGGAGGAATTGATTGTGAATTACCTAAGGCTTGTGGTTAGAGTTATTTTATTTAACACTTAAATTTGTTGCCCAATTTGCTGTGAAACCTGGAGAGGGTGAGAACAGGGGAAATCCTGTGGTCAAGAGTCAGCCATGCCCCGTTCCAGCTGACAGTCTGCAGAAGATGAGGGACACGGATCTTAAAAGGGGCCTCAGGAGAGAAAACACAGGACTAAATCTCCTTTAACTTTTCAGAGTTGACAGGAAGGATGCCTTATTTTCCCAGCAATAATAGATTTCCTTCATTGAGATAAGTGACCTGTAGCTTTATTTCCTTGCAAAGTAGATTATAACCCTCTAAAATGAAACACCTCACCCTATGATATTTTCATGGAATGGAGTGGACAGCTGTTGCATTAGCTTGTCCAGCATCCATTACCTGTGATTCTGATAACAGTCCACTGGGTTTAGGATGGTGGGGGCTCACTCCATGCCAGGATCCAGGAATAAGAGTGTATCAGACATTCTTATCCCAGAAATTAAAATTTGAATAAACTGTCAGAAAATGAAAGTTGTAGCCATTCTTTTATCTCAGCCTCAGAGGCCAGAAGAAAGTGTCCTTGTATTCCTGGCCCTAGATCCTCGAAGCTGTTTCAGTAACACCTAGTTCTTTTTTAAAAAATTGAAGTATACTTGATTTACAGTGTTTCAGGTGTACAGCAAAATGATTCAGTTATATAGTTATATTCTTTTTCTGATTCTTTTCCGATTTAGGTTACTACAAGATATAGAGTATCGTTCCCTGTGTTATATAGTAGGTCCTTTTTTCTGTTTTATATTTAATAGTGTGTATCTATCAATCCCAAACTCCTAATTTGTCCCTTCCCCCCTTTCCCCTTTGGTAACCATGTTTGTTTTCTATGTCTGTAGGTCTATCTCTGTTTTGTGTATAAGATCTAGTTCTTTTATTTTCAGGGCTTCCCTGGTGGCTCAGATGGTAAAAAATCTGCCTGCAATGCAGGAGACCAAGGTTGATCCCTGGGTGGAGAAGACCCCTGCAGAAGGGAATGGCTACCCACTCCAGTATTCGTGTCTGAAGAATTCCATGGAGAGAGGACCCTGGAGGCCACAGTCCAAGGAGTCACAAAAAAGTCAGACATGACTGAGTGACTAACCCTTTTTTATTTTCACTTCTGGGCTCATTCTCTAAACTTTCTTTTCCTTCTTTTTTTTCTCAAGTGTTCCAGTGTGGGTTTCAGTAGCCTACAAACCTAGCAGATACAGATATCTGAAGTGGACCTAAGATGTCAAGAAGAACAAAATCTGGGGCCAGACCATAATTGTACATTTGAAAAACACTTATTTTTCTGACCCCCATTTCTTTTCCTTTTTCACTTCGATGTGAAGCCACTGATTTCCATCCCCATGCCGTCACCTCCACAACGCTCCATGCCATGATGCCTCTTCCAGTTTCTTCTAAACAGCACCTGGGCTCTGAAAAAGCACTGACACCAGCCGTCGTTTATTTGATCAATACAGAGCATCTACCGTATGCCAGACACTTTTCCAGGTGCTTATGATACAACAACGAAATCTCTGTTGCAATGAGAAAACAGACATGAGGTAAATGGGTAAATGAACAATATAACTGAACAGAGTGATAAGTATTATAAAGGGTGACGAAAGAGAATGGCTGGGTGATCTGGTCATGAGCGCTTGAGTGCTTAGTTGCTCAGTCATGTCCGACTCTTTGTGACCCCGTGGATTGTAGGTGTGGGTTCCTGTGTCCTCCTCCCAAGGGATCTTCTTGACCCAGAAATCAAACCTGTGTCTTCTGCGTCTCCTGCATTGCAGGTGAAGCTAAGAGCTGTTTCAGCCGTGTTAAATGTAAGTTTGCCCATCAGACAGCAAACTGGAACTGTCTGGGGTCCAGTAGAAGAGTTAGGGTTGATATAAAGCTGGGAGTTGTTAGGATAGGAGTGGTACTGCAGGCTGTGAGACTAGGTGAAATATCTAAGGGGTATATCACAAGAGAAGAAGGTCATGGACCAAACCTTGGAGCTGTTGGTTACTGCAACCTTGAGGCATCATTATTCATTTAATTAATAATCTTAGTCAATATCTTCAATCTTTCCCAGCGTCAGGGTCTTTTCCAATGAGTCAGTTCTTCGCATTAGGTGGCCAAAGTATTGGAGTTTCAGCTTCACCATCAATGGGTATTCAGGACTGATTTCCTTTAGGACGGACTGGTTGGATCTCCTTGCAGTCCAAGGGACTCTCAAGAGTCTTCTCCAACACCACAGTTCAAAAGCATCAATTCTTCGGCGCTCATCTTTTTTTATAGTCCAACTCTTACATCGACACAAGACTACTGGAAAAACCATACTTTTGGCTACATGGACCTTTGTTGGCAAAGTAATGTCTGCTTTTTCATATACTGTCTAGGTTGGTCATAACTTTTCTTTCAAGGAGGAAGTATCTTTTAATTTCATGGCTGCAGTCACCATCTGCAGTGATTTTGGAGCCCCCAAAATAGTCTGTCACTGTTTTCATTGTTTCCCCATCTATATTTGCTATGAAGTGATGGGACCAGATATCATGATCTTAGTTTTCTGAAGTTGAGCTTTAAGTCAACTTTCTCACTCTCCTGTTTCACTTTCATCAAGAGGTTCTTTAGTTCTTCTTCGCTTTCTGCCATAAGGGCGGTATCATCTGCATATCTGAGGTTATTGGTATTTCTCTCAGCAATCTTGATTCCAGCTTGTGCTTTATCCAGCCCAATGTTTCTCATGATGTACTCTGAATATAAGTGAAATAAGCAGGGTGACAATATACAGCCTTGATGTACTGCTTTTCCAATTTGAAACCAGTCTTTTGTTCCATGTCCAGTTCTAATTGTTGTTTCCTGACCTGCATACAGACTTCTCAGGAGGCAGGTCAAGCAGTCTAGTATTTCTGTCTCTTTAACAATTTTCCACAATTTGTTGTGATCCACACGGTCAAAGTTTTGGTGCAGTCAATAAAGCAGAAGTAGATGTTTTTCTGGAATCCTCTTGCTTTCGGCAATTTGATTTGGCAATTTGATCTCTGGCTCCTCTGCCTTTTCTAAATCCAGCTTGAATATCTGGAAGTTTATGGTTCACATACTGTTGGACCCTGGCTTGGAGAATTTGGAAAGATTGACGGCGAGAGGAAAAGGGGACGACAGAGGATGAGATGGTTGGATGGCATCACCAACTCAATGGACGTGAGTTTAAGTAAACTCCAGGGGTTTGTGATGGACAGGGAGGTCTGGCGTGCTCCAGTCCATGGGGTCTCAAAGAGTCGGACACAACTGAGTGACTGAACTGAACTGAACTGAATCAGTATCTTAATCCACATCTTTGACCTTGATGAGTTTACAGTCAATGATAGTATTTTTAAAGCATTTTTTTTAATGGCAGGATATTCCTCAACAGAAATTGTGTGGCTCAGTCTAAATCTACAGTTGGAAGTGCTCTGGTTGTTGCTGGTTGGGAGTAGGGGCTAGCCCCAAATCCTGCACTCTCAGTGTTCCCTCCCCTTTCGCAAGCCCACACTTACACTCAAAGTGATCTCTGAGGACTCACTGTGGAGCTCGATGGCTACATGGAGAATGGAGCAAACCATTTCTGATCTTCAAGTCTCTGATCAAAGGTCATCTCTTTGATAAGAGAATATAGAAAAATTACCAATTGTCCAAATGCCTACCCTTAGTTCTCTTCTGATACTTTTAGCCTATTCTTTACTTTTTCATTTTATTGTTTTTAAAGATTTTTTAATATGGAACATTTTTAAAGTCTTTATTGAACTTGCTACAATATTGCTTCTGTTTTGTTATGTTTTGGTTTTCTTGGCTGTGAGGCATGTAGGATCTTATCTCCTTCATCAGCCATTGAACTTGCATCCCCTACATTAGCAGGGGAGGTCTTAACCACTGGACACCCAGGGACATCCCCTACTCATTATATAACTCACATATAAAATACTAACTGGGGATTTCCCTGGCAGTGCAATAGTTAAGACTCTGAGTTCTCAGTGCAGGGAGTACAAGTTCAATCCCTGGTCAGGGAACTAAGACCCCACATGCTGTATGGCACAGCCAAAAAAAGAAAATGCTAACATATTATATGTTTCACTTATTTTTATTGTATTTTGAATTGTCTCTGCTAGCAAATAAGCTCCACAAAGCAGTCATTTTTTTCCCCTGTTTACTGATGTTTCCTACACACTTATCAGTAGTGACTGGCACATGGCGGCCCTCAGCCAATGATCTTGGAATGGTTGAATGAATGAATGAGCCAATGTTACAAAAGATGCAGTTCCTTAGTGAGCACAGTATTTTTTTAATCTTTCAAATATTTAATGAATATCCAGATAATCTACTCTGTGCCCAATATTATAGGAAAAGGAAAGGCATTTAGAAAATTAAATTTCAAATAAGGATTTATCTTATTCTAAGTATCTTGGAGAACTCGGTGGTATAATTTCTGACTCTGGACAAAAGTAATATTTCCTTTCTATTTGAAGTTGTAGATTGGAATGCTGGTCTCAATTTTCCACTCCTACCCTAGAAAAGCATTCTGATTCCCTATCACTTGCCATATAACTTTGTGGTGCCTCTTTGTAGAGCAGGTGGGACATTCATCTCTGACTTGGGCTTTGCCATGTTACTTGCTTTGGCTGATGGAAAGTGACCAGATTTGTTTTGGGAGGAGGCTTTCATGATAAGGCTTGTCCTGGGCTTTTGCCATCTGCCAGGAAATGAGCAAGGTCCAGTCAGCCACTGGTCCCAGAATGAGAGACCAGGAGAGAAAACCTGAATCCTGCCCAAAGTCTGACACTGAGCCACCTGCCAATTCACAGACCCATGAGCCAAAAGTTAATATTGTTGCTTTTATAAACCACTGAGATTTGGGGGTTGTTTATGCCCCAGAATTAGCACTTAGAAATCTGACTAATATAATCACAAGTAAATATAATGAACTTTATAACAGTGGCTCTCCTTGATAGAATTTAAAATGGAAAAAAAAAAAAAAATCCACCTTCCATTAATCCAGGAAGGCATTTCCTGGATTTTCTTAAAACACTAATAAGCAAAATCGAGGCCTATTTCCTAAGGGAAATGTGATTTAAGGTGTGATTCTAATGAAGGTAGAATGATTTGGCAAGAAAAAAAGCAGAAAGCTGAGTCCTGGCAGATTATATATGCCCTTCCCCTGTGTGAGACACAAGAAGTCTAGTAATTCCTGAAGGGTTCTGCCTCTAGAAAATGAGGGCAGCCAAGTAGATGATTGCTAAGGTAACGTTCTCCCTAACATCAGATTCCCCATCCTTATGCGGAAGTAGAAGAAATGTTATTATGCAGTAATAGAAGTAAAGTACTCTATTGATGGATGGAAACAAGAATTTTTTTTAAAAAATCCATGCAATTGATTTATTTTATTGGGTTGGCCAAAAAGTCACTCAAGTTTTTTTATTTGTTTTACAAAAAAACACAAAGGAACTTTGGGCCAACCCAATACTATTGTAAATAGAACTTTAAAAGCAAATGGAAAGTAGAAAGTGAAAGTGAAGTCACTCAGTAGTGTCCAACTCTTTGCAACCCCATGGACATCATCCATGGAATTCTCCGAGCCAGAATACTGGAATGGGCACTCTTTCCCTTCTCCAGGGAATCTTCCCAACCCAGGGATCAAACACTGACCCAGGGATCCCCCACATTGCAGGCACATTCTTTACCGGCTGAGCCAAAGAGGAAGCCCAAGGATGCTGGAGTGGGTAGCCTATCCCTTCTCCAGGGGATTGTCCTGACGTTCAGGAATTGAACCAGGGCCTCCTGCATTGCCAACTGATTCTTTACCAACTGAGCTATCAGGGAAGAAGACAACCTCAAATCGAATCACATTGAAAAGATACAACTCTAGTCAGTAAGAAAGGTTGTTCTACAGAAAGGCCCATGGACATTTTTCTTTGATAAGAAAATAAGTAGAAAAGCACATTCCGTTTTCTCGTAACTGTTTTGTCAAACTGATGTACTAGCTTGGCAGATCCTCACTCCAGGTTGTTGTCCAATGTCTTGGACAGAGGCAGAGTGGTCAAAATGTTATCCTCAGAAAGGCAAACTTTATGGGAGGAATTCCTTTTTAGCTGTCTCCCTGCCCCTCCTCGACTCTTCTTTGAGAAAGATTATCTGTCTCAGTAAAGAGTCCTGTCTTTTCCTGATCACTTTTTGCAGTCTGCCTGCACCCGGCAGTCTGCTATGGCAATCTGCTTTGTTCCATCAGGAGCTCTGTCATCTCTCAAGGCAGAGAGAGTCATCAATGGCATCTCACTTCAACAAATTAGCCACAGTGTTTACACTGCAAGTCCTGGGCTTTGAGCTTTCTTGAGTCTCAAGAAATTCCCAGGATTCTAATGTTTTTCCAAGCGGGGGGGGAGGGTTTGGAGCCAATGCGTTTTACCTCTTTTGCTTAGCTATTTTTCCATTATTCTTTGTGATCCTACTGAAGGCTTTAGGCTGAGATCTTGGGAATACACACACATACACACATTCATTAAGTGACGCAAATAAAGAAGCCTGTACAGTGCAAGGGAAAGAAACTGACGTGAGAGATAGGAAGCCCAGAGTCTTATGTTCTAGTTCTCACTCAGGTTAAATACTTCTTGTGTGACTTTAAAATCATTTCTCCCCTAATATTGTGTTCCTTCTACTGTCACGTGGAGACTGATGGGGTTGGGCTAGATTATTCCAGCTCTAACATTCTATAACTTTAGACTTCTAACTTGTAGCTTGATAGGGATGACCTTTCTTAAGGCCAGATCATAGGAAACCATCATGAATCAGTAAAATGATCAGATTTTGTCTCAAGCAGGAGGTATTCTCATGATAGGGATATACTGAAAAGACGGCCCCGAGGGACCACACATCCTTGCCTCAATGCCTATACGAAGTTACTAACACAGCTACAAAGCAGAGATGTGACAAGGCTGCTGAGGTCGATGCCACCACTCTGTTTTATTGTACTGGTCTTCTGAACCCAGAGTTCTCAGCCTTGGAAGAGCTCATGTTATAGGGCCAAGGCTAAGGGAACAACATAGAAAAACATCCCAGTCAAAGGTGACCTAACTAACTTCCAGAGGTTCCTTTTAAGGCTCAGGGTCAATGTATGGAAGAATGGGCGTATTAATCAAAAATGCTGATCTGCTNTAGGGATATACTGAAAAGACGGCCCCGAGGGACCACACATCCTTGCCTCAATGCCTATACGAAGTTACTAACACAGCTACAAAGCAGAGATGTGACAAGGCTGCTGAGGTCGATGCCACCACTCTGTTTTATTGTACTGGTCTTCTGAACCCAGAGTTCTCAGCCTTGGAAGAGCTCATGTTATAGGGCCAAGGCTAAGGGAACAACATAGAAAAACATCCCAGTCAAAGGTGACCTAACTAACTTCCAGAGGTTCCTTTTAAGGCTCAGGGTCAATGTATGGAAGAATGGGCGTAATAATCAAAAATGCTGATCTGCTCAGTGTCTAATTATACCTGTCACTTGTGCAGCCCATATTCCAGCCTGACGTGGTTTCCTTCTCTGAAGTCACATAGCTGTATTTGCAGACCAGTTTTTAGTTGCTCTGTGTATTTTCTGTGTGACATGTCTCTTCTGTGTGACAGTTCAAAATTGTCCAGAGAAACCAAAACCTCCCTATAGAGCAACCCAGCCACCCGGACCACACAAACCCTCTCTCTCCTCCTCTGACTCCCCAGCCCCCAGCCTCCCATTGAATTCCCAGCCATCTCTCAAGGCCAAGCTCAAATCCTTCCTCCTCCAAGAAGTCTTTCTTGATCCCCTCCCCACCAGACTTAATCCCTCCCTTCCTTCTACCCCCTAAGCACTTTGTGCTCTTATTATTCTAGCACTTACTTACCTGAGTCTGTCTTATATTAACATTGTTTTATGCATATGTCTTTCCCATGTCACTTTGAGCTTCTAGAGTGCAGAAATAAGTTTTCTGTTTTCTTTCCATTATTTGCAGTATACAGTAAAATGCTTTGCACACAGTGGGCACTTAAAATTGTTCCATGGAGTGTGAGGATAGAAAATGAGTGAAGTACAAGGCATGTCTTACCTAGTATTTTATTTTCAATAGCAAAATGCTCTCTATGTAGTGAACTCTTAAAATTGTTGGGTCATTTACAAATGCATTAAGCTACACAAAAATGCTAAGGTAGAAAACCAATTAGCTTCGTAATTTGTTCGTATTGCATATTAAAATAAATTCAGTCTATGTAATCGATGTCAAGAATGAAATTTGCCAGTCATATTCATTTGGAAGTAAATGCTCCTTTCATTCACCCAGTGAATTTATTTATAACGAGTCTCTACACACTTTAATTTGGAAGGAATGCATACTTTTAATGAAACACTCAGAGTATTTAATTAATCATTTACAACAAGCCATACAAGACATGAAAAACCATCTTTCCATTTAAATGACTGTTTCCTAGGATAACAAACCTCTCCACTCCTACTCAAGGCAAGTGCAGTCATTTCTATTACAGCATTTTACATTTGTCAAGTTTGCCATCTCCTCACTCTTTTTGTCCTTTCTTTTCTTGTTTGCGCTCAATCAATTAAACTAAATCAGAGGCTATTAAAGTGATCTTGGTCTATCTGAGCCTCTTTCTGTCCCTCCCTCCACTTCACCTAATGTCATAACATCTTTCACATACACTTCTTAGAATTCTCAAAAGTATCCTCTGAAGTTTGAGCTTTATAGACTGGTAACAAAAATGCAGTATCTTGCCTAATTGCCATGTTTTCCACACCTCTTTTCCATACAGGGCTCTGCGCAGTTCACTAAAATCCAACTGTCTTTGGATAACTTGTGTTCCTTGGGCGAAGTTAAGCAAGCCATGTGCTCATTGTCTGCGACAACTGTGCTTTGTCCCTCCCCACAATAATGCTGTTATAAACGGTGACGTTTGATGTAACCCAATGCTGAATCTGCTAGTATAGAACAGCTCCACTGGAGGGACTTCCATTTTGTTTTATACAAAAGACAGAGAAATGTGCTTCAAATTTTTCACAACGACCATTCATTCAAACAAACATTTGCTCCTAGGCTACTGAGCATCTGTTATGATAGGTGTTGTTCTAATAGGGTTTTCGTCTTGTCAGGGAGATAGATTAGCATTAAGCTTTTCAGTGCAGTGCAATCAGCGCTACAATAAAGTACATGGTAGAGTCTCCCACAGGGGAACAGACAAAACAAGATAATCGATAGAATGGGACCAAGGAACTATCCTGGGGTTTTATGGAAAATCAATACAGAGATAAATTGGACCTTGAAAAGTGTAGACATGCTATATTTAAAATAAGTAACCAGTGGGGACCTACGGTATGGCACGGGGAACTCCGATCAATGCTATGTGGCAGCCTGGATGGGAGGGGAGTTTGGGGGAGAATGGATACATGTATATGTTTGACTGGATCTCTTTGCTGTACACTCGAAGCTATCACAGCATTGTTTGTCAACTATACTCCAATATAAAACAAAAAGTTTAAAAAAAGGTATAGAGTACAATATGAGAGTTAGGGCTTGTGCTGACATAGCAATGACATGGTAGGGAACCTATTAGTATTAGAGGAAAGATATAGTCATGCTTTCTTAGGTTCTTCGCTCGTGGTTCAGACGGTAAAGAGTCGCCTGCAATGCAGGAGNCTATTACAGCATTTTACATTTGTCAAGTTTGCCATCTCCTCACTCTTTTTGTCCTTTCTTTTCTTGTTTGCGCTCAATCAATTAAACTAAATCAGAGGCTATTAAAGTGATCTTGGTCTATCTGAGCCTCTTTCTGTCCCTCCCTCCACTTCACCTAATGTCATAACATCTTTCACATACACTTCTTAGAATTCTCAAAAGTATCCTCTGAAGTTTGAGCTTTATAGACTGGTAACAAAAATGCAGTATCTTGCCTAATTGCCATGTTTTCCACACCTCTTTTCCATACAGGGCTCTGCGCAGTTCACTAAAATCCAACTGTCTTTGGATAACTTGTGTTCCTTGGGCGAAGTTAAGCAAGCCATGTGCTCATTGTCTGCGACAACTGTGCTTTGTCCCTCCCCACAATAATGCTGTTATAAACGGTGACGTTTGATGTAACCCAATGCTGAATCTGCTAGTATAGAACAGCTCCACTGGAGGGACTTCCATTTTGTTTTATACAAAAGACAGAGAAATGTGCTTCAAATTTTTCACAACGACCATTCATTCAAACAAACATTTGCTCCTAGGCTACTGAGCATCTGTTATGATAGGTGTTGTTCTAATAGGGTTTTCGTCTTGTCAGGGAGATAGATTAGCATTAAGCTTTTCAGTGCAGTGCAATCAGCGCTACAATAAAGTACATGGTAGAGTCTCCCACAGGGGAACAGACAAAACAAGATAATCGATAGAATGGGACCAAGGAACTATCCTGGGGTTTTATGGAAAATCAATACAGAGATAAATTGGACCTTGAAAAGTGTAGACATGCTATATTTAAAATAAGTAACCAGTGGGGACCTACGGTATGGCACGGGGAACTCCGATCAATGCTATGTGGCAGCCTGGATGGGAGGGGAGTTTGGGGGAGAATGGATACATGTATATGTTTGACTGGATCTCTTTGCTGTACACTCGAAGCTATCACAGCATTGTTTGTCAACTATACTCCAATATAAAACAAAAAGTTTAAAAAAAGGTATAGAGTACAATATGAGAGTTAGGGCTTGTGCTGACATAGCAATGACATGGTAGGGAACCTATTAGTATTAGAGGAAAGATATAGTCATGCTTTCTTAGGTTCTTCGCTCGTGGTTCAGACGGTAAAGAGTCGCCTGCAATGCAGGAGTCCCAGTGTAGCCCTAGTCCCTGGTTTCTCCCCTCCGACCTTGTCATCTGCTGCAAATTGTGACAAAACTTTCATCAGAGATCACTTTATTGTAATCCTCCGTAACAGCCAGGGAATAAACGGGGAATGGCACCCCCTAAGCGATTTGCTCATATTCTCATTTTCTTCCATAAACATACATCTCACATTGTTCATCATAATTAAACAGCAAATGTACCAGGCAGGAACTCTGTTTCGCAAAAGAATCTCTATGTTCTTGGCTTTCACACTTTAAAAACAGAAAAGAGAATTTTAGCACAATAGTACACAGTCTGGACTTTAACTGCTGTGCTGATGATGGTGGCCACTAGCCACATGTGGCTATTTAAATGTCAACAAGGTTAAAATGAAATAAAATTAAAAATCAGTTTCTTAATCACCCTAGCCACATTTCAAGTGTTCAGTAGCCACATGGAGCCAGGGACCAATCCTGATGGGCAGTGCCAATATACAATACTTCTGGCATCACAAAAGGTTCTATTGGACAGTATTGCTTTAGAACCTTTTGACTCAGTGACCTTGGGCAAAGTCCTCTGTGCCTCAGTTTCCTCGTGCCTATTTCACAAAGATTAAATGAATGAATGTTTGTAAAGAACTCAGAACAGTTCACAGCACATGTCAAGCCCTGTCTAAGTGTATGTTAAACCAAGAAAAACACACTTCATTTATACATCTGAAATGTGGCGGCCAAATCCAAATAATACCCAATGTGAATAAAAGCTGGTGGGTGAAGAATCAGTTCCTATTGTTTCCCACCAGCTGAGGTTCTCTTCCCACCTCTTCCCTTGGCCTCTACTCATGTTTGTTTTGTTCAGCTGGGAAGACCACCAGGCAGGAGCTCTTTTCTATTGCACAGTGAGTGCTTCATAAATATTTATACTAGAAATAATAATGATGTATATGGAAAAGAATCGTTCCATCATCTTGGAATCGTAGCCACTGCCAAAAAGTAGATGACTTCAAGCCCCCTCGGCTGTGCTCCATAGCAGATTAGGAGAGGAAGTGAAAAACTCAACTTGTTTGGGGATTTATGATGAGAAATAGTTCTGTTAACCAAAGTCTCTTGGATCCAACCCAGGCTGGTAATCCCACTTGGATATATATTTGGGTGTTTTATCATAAATACAAAAAAAGTGCCTGAGACACTCAAAGTGTGTGTTGTTGAATGAAATTCTTCCTCACTCCCCACTTCACAGGGATGATGGACAGATTGTGAAGAGAGAAACTGATGTCATCAGTGTATGTACCCAAACTGCAGACATCCGTTTCTCCTGGCCTGGGAAATTTTTGTTCCTGTGCTTAACATGGCATATGACAATGACTTGCATGGCCCTCATTATCAAAAATTTGCCTTTTCTCCTGCCATCTTTGTACCAGCTTTGCCCTCTATCTCACCTCTTATTATCCAAATTCTCTTCATCCTCTAGGTCCCTATGAAATATCCTCCCTCTAGGTGGCCTTCTCTGATCACCCCAGCTGGGCATGCTCATGTCCGCTTCTGAAACCTTTGTGTCATTAACAAATTGCTGCCATATGTGACATCTATGTGCTTACATGTTTATTTCCCCTGTTGATCTAATGTCTTTGCATCCTCTGCACTGAGCACTGTATTTTCAACATAGCAACTGTTGCTTAGTGTCTCAGACTGCTAGCTGCCTTCTTCAACATCCTGTTCCCCCTTTTATGAAGAAAAAGAGCCCTGATTTTTAGCCAGGCTTCTATTTTTTTTTAAATCAGTATAAATTAAAAAACTAAAAATTTGCCGGACTCCCTGATGGATTAGTGTGGCCATTTGTCTGAGTGCCGGACCAATGAGATTGAAACAGAAGTACAATATAAAATGTCCATAAGTCTCCTTAAAAGGGAGGAAGCATGTCTTCTACTTTGCTTTCTCATTCTCTGCTTCTTGGAAGGCAGATGTAATGGCTGGGGCTTTGGCAACCATGTTAGGCCATGGGATAGTAATTAACTGCTGGTGTGAGAGCCTCAGCAAAGCCAGAAGCCTTGGTCTACAAAGTCTTTATGGTGCCACCACTCCAGCCCAGGACTGCCAACATCTATTCTTATTTTACATGAGAGAGAAATATTCTTTTATCTTTTCTAAGATTTTGTTGTTTTCTGTCAGGTATAACCCTAAAACTTGCAGTCATTGTTGATCGCATACTTTATTCATTTATAAGTGGTTATTACATAATTATACCCACTTCCTACTGTATAATGATTTCGGTTTTTTAATTTATTTTCAATTTTAGATTTTATTTTTTAAAAACTGTTAGTTCACAGAATTTTAGATTTTATTTTTTTTAAACTATGTTGGTTCACAGAAAAACTGAGCAGCAGGTACACAGTTCCCACATAACCCGTACCCCACGCTCAAGCTCCCTGACCATTAACATACTACACTCTGTTTCGTTACAATCCTTGAAACAACAAGGACACATAACTAGCCACAAAAATTTGCAGTTTATTACGGATGACTCTTTAGTTATGCATTAGTTATATTGTATGGCTTTTGACAAATGTATAATGATATATATTCATCCTTACAGTATCATACAAAATAGTTTCACTACCTTAACAATCCCCTGTGCTCCACCTATTAATCTCTCGTTCCCTCCTCTGAAGCCCTGGCAGCCACTGATCTTTTTACTCACTCCATAATACTGTCTTTTCCAGAATGTCATATAGTCAGAATCACACAATACCAGCCTTTTCAGATTAGCTTATTTCACTCAATATTTATGCCCTTAAGGTTTCTCCATATCTTCTCATGGCTTGATAGCTCATTTCTTTTTGCATTGAATAATATCCCATTGTACATGTAACCAGAGAAGGAAACGGCAACCCGCTCCAGTATTCTTGCCTGGAAAATTTCATGGACAGAGGAGCCTGGGGGACTACAGTCCATGGGGTCTCAAAGAGTCAGACACAACTGAGTGAATGAATACATGTGGGTAATACCACAGTCTATCCATTCACCTACTGAGGGACATCTTGATTGGTTACAAGTTTTGACAATTATGGATAAAGCTGCTATGAACATCCATGAACAGTATTTTGTGTGCATGTAAATTCTCAACTCCTTTAAATAAGTACCAGGGATCAGAATGCCTGGATAATATGGTAAGGATATGTTTAATTTTGTAAGAAACCATCAAACCATCTTCCAAAGTGGTGGTACCATTTTGTATTTCCACCAAAAGTGAATGAGAGTTCCTGGTATTTTGTTGTTTTAATTTGCCATTCCCTAATAACAATTGGTATTGAGCATATTTTTATAATTACTTAAAATAATGATTTCTTCCTACAACATTGTGAGGAAAGGTTACATTGATACCACCTGTACTTAGTAGCAGAGGAGATAGACCCAGGAGACTTTTCCTGATTGTCAAGTATAATCTTTATAGGTAAGGAATGAGAAATCATGGTGAGAGTTCTGAGCAGTCCAGATAATGGAGGCTTCATTCTTGCATCTCTTGAGTGTTGCTCCCTCTGTTTAATGGGAGCCATGAAGATTTCTCCACACTTTGAGCAGTGGCTACATTTGGCCATGCCTGCGTAATACAGAAGAAAGGCAATGCTTGGCAAACCAGCACCTGAAAAGAAAGAGCAGTCATTGACTAGCACACACTTGGCTGCCAAGAGCAAGTCATGCCAGGCAAAACCATGCTTGCTTCTTTTCAGGCAAACCCCTCTTTCTTTCCTCTGAGAAACAAAAACAAGCAAACAAAAAAAGAGCCTTCAGGCAAAACAAAACAAAAGCGACCAACAAGACTAAAAAGACCCAGCAGAAATCATATCAAGTCCCTCACACCTGAAGCACATTTTATCGGACCCAACAGAGACTCATGGCATTTGCAAACAATACTTTTCTGGCAGACTTTGATTTTCTCTTACACAGTTCAGGTGGAATGCTAAATTTCTGAATCCCACAAAAACTGAATTTCCTATGCATTACTTTCATACCGACATTTGAATGCCTTGGTTACTAATCAGCTCTCTCTGAACTTTGAGCTCAGGATGGTGTTAGTATTAATCAAGAATCCAATAGATGCAATAGAGAAAAGTATTTATCTTCAAGTTAAATTACAGAATATAGACACAGCATAATTCCCTGTTCATCTATAATGAAAATCAAACTCCTCAAGAATAGAAATAAGGACAGGAGCTTTTGAAACACAAATTTTGGGATGGATATGTTCCCTAGAGCAGAATTTCTTCCAGGGCGTTGGGTTATACAGTTTTGTAACAATAGTTTAGATTTTTAATTTACAGTATGCAGAGTGGAAGATATTCCAGTCTGGCAAGTTACTTAGTTACCAGGACTAGAGGATATAAAAGTTGGGCAGTGATGGTGGTGAGGAGTGGGGAGACTGGGATTCCATTGGAGATTAACTAAATTTCTGCTTATTCGATAGAGCATGTCCTAACATTCCATATATACATTTTTGGCACCATTCTGAGTCAATCAGCCAGCTTTCTTTTTATTGCTTTACCATATTGAAGAAGTAAGTAACTTCAGAATTGGCAAAATAAAAAAGTAGAAGTTGTTCCCTGAAGTCAAAGTGAAAAACAAAGTAAAGATAAGATTAAGGAAAATGAGAAAAGAGGTAAAGAAACATTGTGTGAAATAGGGCATAAATCCTCCATTCCTTTCTCATATTGAATTGTAACATCAGTAATTCTTGCTTCCTTGGTAATAAGCAGAGTGTTCATGGCCTTAGGCTCTGCCAAGATCAGCCAGTGAATTCTCAGATCAGAGTCAAGCAAGTTCTGGTCTTCTACTTTTTCCAGGAGGAATTTGCCAAACTACATCTATGAATACCAGAGATTCAAGATAACCAGAGGCTGCAGACTATGTGTTTTTTGTTTGTTTGTTTGTTTGTTTCAGGTTTCTGTGCTCTGTTGGAACATAAGGCCACCTTTTCACTGGATGTATTTAATTGGAAGACTTTGGATTTTAATAGAAGATCCATCTGAAAATGACTTCCACAAAAAATCGGGAGGTACCTGACACAGGATTGTAAGTGACTCAGTGATCCAATCACATCAAGACGTTTCTGTCCTTTCGTCTGGTCCATCCCACTGAGGTATCTTTGATCCTCAGGCTTGTCATGTCAGGGTCACAAAACCGCAACATCATTTTCTTTCACAGTTACATCAAAGAGAAAAAGAAGTGGCAGGGGAGACAAAGCAAAAAACAAACAAAACTCTCCTCCCATTTCTCTCTCCTTTTCTCAAAAAGGAAAAACATTTCCTAGAATCCTCCAAGCCAGAAATGGCCAGAACTGAGTCACGCAGCCAGTCTTAGGTACATGATATAGCTGGAGCATTTTATGCCCATCTGGAACCTGATGTTTTTGTCACTGGAAATAGGCTCTGCTAAGGAAGAAGGCACGAGTGGAGTTGTATAGACCAGGGGTCCCCAACCACCACCCCACCCCGCCTTGGCCTGTTCGGAACTGGGTCACACAGCAGAAGGTGAGCATCAGGCGAGGGAGTGAAGCTTCATCTGTATTTACAGCCACTCCCCATCACTCAAATTACCCCTTGAGCTCAGGAAAACAAGCTCAAGGCCCCTACTGATGCTGCATTGTGGCGAGCTATAAAATTATTTCATTATATATCATAGTTTAACAATAATAGAAATAAAGTACACAATAAATGTGATGCTCTTGGATCATGCCCAAACCATCCCCTCCCTCCTCAGTCCATGGAAGAACTGTCTCCTGTGAAAACAATCCCTGGTGCCAGAAAAGGTTGGAGACTGCTGGTAGAGACAACAGGGTCTGCCATTGCCATAAGTTTAGAAAGACTGCTGGGTATCCAGAGGAAATATCCCTCCTGACACAAAAGATAGAGTTCCTACTGGGATACAGGTCTGTCACACAACCACATAATTCAGACTTGGGGGGAAATTCAACAAGGTCCTGCAGTGAAAATCTACCAGCCCTCATCTGATTGATTCTGTATTATAGCTTTAATCAAGAAAACCATAACACTGAGGAACTGACTGATTATAAGCCGAAAGACTAACTTTTGTACCATATGACTGGTATGCTGTTCCTCTGTATCTTAATTCTTCTGGTCCCAGATGGGACTCACTCTATAAAAGTTAGCTTTCACTGATTCCCTGGGGCCCAAATGTTTTTCATTGGACATTGGAGTTGAATATTTTCATGAAATTTCCCATAGAGAGATGATGGGTGAAAACCCGCCCAGCCCAATAAAATCTGCCATCTCCTCCTCCAGGACCTTTAATCATGACCAAGCTCCAAATACTGCAGCTCAAAAAACACATTTTATTTTCCTGTTTAAGTTGAAAGCTCTATTTTGAAATAGCCAGTACTTCAAGATTGGGTTCATCCCTGCTCAAGAGTCTCAACTAATTAAGATGATCTCAACTTACCTTTCGGAAACTCTGCTATCATTTTTATTTGCTTGAACAATGTGTTGGTTGGGAATTTTAAATTCTCCACATGCTAAGAGTGCAAATATCCTTAGCTTTCATAAAATAATCTTCTTTTAATAAAAGAACAGAGAGATCACCCACAAAACAAAATACTTAGTCTGGGTTCAACTTGAAGAATCAAAAATATTTATATTATCTTGATTTTCAATAGGAGTTGCCCTGTGGGATCAAATCGCTGTTTGTCAGGGCTAACATCCCCACCCCCTGTTTAGCCAGAATCAGAGGTACTAGAGAAAAGGAAAGGGAAAATAAAAAGGGAAAGTCAAGATTATTGCACCTGGCCCATTGCATAATATTCCCACCCTGGACTGCGAGGTGGGAATTCCTTCTTGCCCCTCCCTCCACATGTGATCAATTTACATCCTGGGACAGGAGACTTCATTTCCTTGTATCTTTTCTGTTCTCGCTCACAGATTTGTAAGTGCTGCTGCTGCTGCTGCTGCTGCTAAGTCGCTTCAGTCGTGTCTGACTCTGTGCGACCTCATAGATGGCAGCCCACCAGGCTCCCCCGTCCCTGGGATTCTCCAAGCAAGAACACTGGAGTGGGTTACCATTTCCTTCTCCAAAGCATGAAAGTGAAAACTGGAAGTGAAGTCGCTCAGTCGTGTCTGACTCTGTGCGACCTCATAGATGGCAGCCCACCAGGCTCCCCCGTCCCTGGGATTCTCCAAGCAAGAACACTGGAGTGGGTTACCATTTCCTTCTCCAAAGCATGAAAGTGAAAACTGGAAGTGAAGTCGCTCAGTCGTGTCTGACTCTGTGCGACCTCATAGATGGCAGCCCACCAGGCTCCCCCGTCCCTGGGATTCTCCAAGCAAGAACACTGGAGTGGGTTACCATTTCCTTCTCCAAAGCATGAAAGTGAAAACTGGAAGTGAAGTCGCTCAGTCGTGTCTGACTCTGTGCGACCTCATAGATGGCAGCCCACCAGGCTCCCCCGTCCCTGGGATTCTCCAAGCAAGAACACTGGAGTGGGTTACCATTTCCTTCTCCAAAGCATGAAAGTGAAAACTGGAAGTGAAGTCGCTCAGTCGTGTCTGACTCTGTGCGACCTCATAGATGGCAGCCCACCAGGCTCCCCCGTCCCTGGGATTCTCCAAGCAAGAACACTGGAGTGGGTTACCATTTCCTTCTCCAAAGCATGAAAGTGAAAACTGGAAGTGAAGTCGCTCAGTCGTGTCTGACTCTGTGCGACCTCATAGATGGCAGCCCACCAGGCTCCCCCGTCCCTGGGATTCTCCAAGCAAGAACACTGGAGTGGGTTACCATTTCCTTCTCCAAAGCATGAAAGTGAAAACTGGAAGTGAAGTCGCTCAGTCGTGTCTGACTCTGTGCGACCTCATAGATGGCAGCCCACCAGGCTCCCCCGTCCCTGGGATTCTCCAAGCAAGAACACTGGAGTGGGTTACCATTTCCTTCTCCAAAGCATGAAAGTGAAAACTGGAAGTGAAGTCGCTCAGTCGTGTCTGACTCTGTGCGACCTCATAGATGGCAGCCCACCAGGCTCCCCCGTCCCTGGGATTCTCCAAGCAAGAACACTGGAGTGGGTTACCATTTCCTTCTCCAAAGCATGAAAGTGAAAACTGGAAGTGAAATCGCTCAGTCGTGTCTGACTCTTCGCAACCCCATGGACTGCAGCCCACCAGGCTCCTCTGTCCGTGAGATTCTCCAGGCAAGAGTACTGGAGTGGGGTGCCATTGCCTTCTCGTTTAATGCCAGTCACCCTCATAAAAGTATCTACTCCTTCCTCAAATTCTACTTTCCCCTCCCTCAGCAGCCCCAGTGGTAGTGACTGTCATAGGCTGACTGTGTTGGTGAGGTTGAATAGAAGGTGGTTGATTTGCATCTCTTTATACTGTTTAATTGCATTTTTCTTTTTAAATTTTTATTTTTTTAGCTAAAGTGGTGCTTCATTGCTGTGGGGGCTTCTCTCTAGTTGTGGCGCTCAGGTTTCTCACTGTGGGGGCTTCCCTTGTTGCAGCACCCGGGCTGTAGAGCACTCCAGCTTTGGTAGCCGTGGTGCCTGGGCTCAGGAGTTGTGGCTCCTGGGCTCTAGAGCACAATAATTGTGGTGCACAGGCTTAGCTGCTCTGCAGCCTGTGGGATCTTCCCAGATCAGGGATCGAACCGGTGTCTCCTGCACTGGCAAGCAGATTCTTTACCACTGAGCCACCAGGGAAGCCCTATTTGTATTTTCTGTCTTCAGTGAAATTTCTGTCTTCAATGAATGTGCTTTGTTCTTATTGGAAATAAACTAAAAAAAAAAAAAAGCCTTTAAAAAATCCCCTCGGAGTCACCTTTGATCTTGGTTAAATGGGCTTGTTCAAGAATTTTGTTGTTCCCAACACTAACGAAGAAATAAACGCTGAGAGAAAGGGAACAGATGAAAGTGGAAGCAGGTGCAGGGGAGAGATGGGGGATGTTTGGGCACTCTCTACTCCTGTGACTTCTGCACCGTGAGAGTTCCATAGCCACACATCGGGGATACATGGAGTACAACCTCCATATGAGCTTCTGAATCAGAAGTTCCAGACTCTGAGAGCTTCGAACGCTCTTGGTCACATTTATTTAACCCAATGTTTCCCAAACTCATTTGTCCTTGAAACTCTATTTTTGGGGACACGTACTAATTTCTTATAGAACCAAAGTTTGAGAAATACTGCCTAAACAATTTAAGCAAAGTATCTTCTTTTGTATAAGTAATTAAGTCAGTCTCTGCTGTGAACTCTAGCCATGTTTATGCCCAGGGGCAAAGCGCCGTATGTAGTAGAGGAAAGGGCACAGTGTTTGAAGTCAGAAAAATCTTGGTGCTTGCTTATGTCAAAGGATGAAGTTCAACGTCTTAAATCATGATACAAGGATAATTATATTACCACTCACCAAGATTTCTAAGAGAAGTGAAGAAAGGGTCTTGTGGAAAAGTAAAGCTTTAGACAAATTTTTTTTTTTAAATAGCCTGTTTGACACCTAGAATATATTATCTTGAATTATTTAATATTTATATATGATTTCCTATTGTAAGTTGGACTAGGGTTATCGCAGAAACAAATGATCTTCAAATCTCATTGCTGTTACATAATTAAGAATCTTATCTCTCTCCCCAACACTGTTCATTTCAGGCGTTTCTGTTCAGGTAGTTCTCTTGGGCGGTTTGCCTCTAAGCAGAAACTCAGGGACCCAGGTCCTTTCCATCTTGTGGCTCCACCATATTGTAGTGGAGGCCTGGTTTATCCAGCCTTCAAGGGCACCCTGGCACTATCCAGCGAGCAAACAGACAGCAAGGGAAGTAGGATTTCATGAAGAAATACACAAAATTATTTAGGGCCTGCAAGTATGTATACCACTTCTTTTCTCATATTGATCAGAAGTAGTCATGTCACCCCCTCCTCAATGCAGTGGGCTTTGGAAACATTATATTTCTGTGCTTTGGGAGGAAATGAGATACCTGCATAAATATATAAAGTCGTCTCTAGACATAAGCCTGATTCCCAACTGGTCTATCATCTCCTCCTTTCCTCTTACTTGGACCCCAGCTCCCAATAAATGTTAGTGCTAATAATGAAGCAATTTAAACATTTGTTTTTCTCCCTGAATTATTTACAGTGACCTCAATTAGTTGGCATTTGGGACAAAGAGATTCCAAATCACTGTGCACAATTACAGGGAAGATAGTCTGGTGAAAATGCAGTCTGATGAGGGAGAGAGAACCCACATAAATATATCCAAACACCAGCCACAGACTCTGCCAAATACTTAAAACCAAATGCAGCTGTGCAGAGGACACATAAATCTGTGGAGAGTGAGCAGGGCAGTGCTGGATGTCTGAATGAATTAGAACCAGGAGATCATCGGAGAGGGCTAAAATGTATACAGTATTTTTCAATAGCATATAATTTTTCCAATTTAAAANTCTGCCAAATACTTAAAACCAAATGCAACTGTGCAGAGGACACATAAATCTGTGGAGAGTGAGCAGGGCAGTGCTGGATGTCTGAATGAATTAGAACCAGGAGATCATCGGAGAGGGCTAAAATGTATACAGTATTTTTCAATAGCATATAATTTTTCCAATTTAAAAGGTACAAAATTTAGAAAACACCAAAAAGTAAAACGTTTAAAAGAAATCCCCCATAATCCCAGTACCCACCCACACTTCATATACATTGTCTCTGTGGAGATGATTACAGTTTACTTTTCAATAGTCTTCCAATCTTTTTTCTAAGTATATCGTCTTTTTCTTAAGTATACATTCCCCTTCAATACCATATTCCACAGGTTTTAAGGTTAGTTGTATTTCAAAACTCACCATTATAGTCTGAATAGATCCCAATATTCAGAACATGACTTCTGACTATTTGTATATTCAGTTAGTGCTAGTGTTAAGCTGCTTTAGTTATGTCTGACTCTGCGACACTATAGACTGTAGCCAGCTAGGCTCCTCTGTCCATGGGATTCTCCAGGCAAGAATACTGGAGTGGGTTGCCATGCCTTCCTCCAGAGGATCTTCCCGACCCAGGGATCGACCCTGCATCTTACATCTCCTGTACTGGCAGGTGGGTTCTTCACCTGTAGCACCACGTATTCAACTACGGTTGGGAAAANCTGTCCATGGGATTCTCCAGGCAAGAATACTGGAGTGGGTTGCCATGCCTTCCTCCAGAGGATCTTCCCGACCCAGGGATCGACCCTGCATCTTACATCTCCTGTACTGGCAGGTGGGTTCTTCACCTGTAGCACCACGTATTCAACTACGGTTGGGAAAAAATTGTTTTTAATTTTTTACTCTTATAAAAATGCTGAGCCGAATGTCTCTTTGTATCCATCTCCAATTATTTTGCCCTCCAAATGAATTCTCATAAATGGGAGCCAGCATTCATTGAATTTTATGATGTTTACCCAGAATTAAGTTCTTTATAGGTAATATCTCATTCAACTCTCAGAACAACTGTTATGCCAGCACAAGAAGTATCCTATTCATTTTACAGGTGAGAAAACAATGAGTTAGAAAGGCTCAGTCACCTGCTCCGGGCTTCCCAGGTGGCTCAGTAAGGAATCTGCCTGCCAGTGCAGATTGAGCAGATCCCCTGGAGGAGGAAATGACAACTGACTCCAGTAATTCTTGCCTAGGAAATCTCACGGACAGAGGAGCCTGGCAGGCTACAGCCCATGGGGTTGCAAAGAGTCACACAATTTAGTGACTAAACCACCACCACCACAATCACTTGCCCACATGGCACAGCTTGTACATGGCAGACCTGGGATTCGAACCTGCACTGGCCGATTCTGAGCCCGAGCTCCATCCACTCTGAGCATACTCTGCCCCAGAAGTCCACTTAAATTCTCACTAGTAGCTTAACCTCCATGGAAATTTGACAGCATACTGAATATGGCTTGAGGAGGGGAATGTATAGTCAGGAGGAATGGTTTATATGATGGCTTAGAGAAGAGAGAGAGGGTAAAGTTTTATGAGGGATAATAACTTTTGCCAGGTTGAAGTAAAAAAAAAAAATATGAGCTAGTATGTCTAGGGAGGTAAATTCATTCAAAGGAAGGTCTCCAAGCCAAAGTTCAGAAGTGTTGAAAAATTATTTAAAGAGACAAGGGGAGTGTCTGTCTGGTATACAAAGGGGAGTGATGTCAAAGCAATACTTGATAAAGATGTCCTTGGTTTTATTCTTTGATTTAGGAAGCTGACTTTTGACTTGTGGAATGAGATAAAACCCAAAATTCAGAAGTCCTTTTGGAGACTTTTTGTCATAATTTTTTTTCCCAAGTCTGATATGTTCTCTGTGGGAATGCAACTTTCTTCACAGTAGGTATAGAATTTTAAGAGAGCCTAAAATCCTGACCTTGGACGCCTCTTCCATCTCCAGCCTTTACACACAGCCACTTTTCTGAGTCATTCCAAAATCTAGATGGAATCAGGGCAGGAGCGAATGCCACAAAGAGATGAGATCTTTGATCAGAGGGGCAGAGGATGGCATGCTAGTCATGAGTGTAAACTCCATATTCTGATTACCTGCATTCAAACACCAGCTGCCAACTTACTAACCATTTGACTGCGGGCTATTTACTTATCTTCTCTGTTTCTGTTTATTTAACTGTAAAATGGGGTGATAATAATGCCTACTCTTTAGGGTCATTGTGAAGATTACATGAGTAAAAACAAATCATAAATGTTAGCTATGATTAGCTCCACAAGGTAAAGGATATAATAATTTCTGCAGTTGGTTTTCAGTCCCCAGTTCTTGGAACACTCAGATCCTCAGTAGATGTGGACAGATTCAAACTGGGAGGCCAGTTCTTCCTAAGTCAGATAATTCTTGCCCCTGAAGAACAAACATCTGTTTGCCAAATATCCTCAGCACCAGGGTGTACAATCATAAAACAGACTACCTCTAACATGGTCCTTTTCACTTCTGAGCTTTCTGGACAGTCGCACAGAGGCCCAGGGCCAGCTCTACTGTCTTAAGAACAACACAGAAAGCTCTCAGACCAATGCTCCCTCCCTCCCTNTGATCCACACAGTCAAAGGCTTTGGCATAGTCAATAAAGCATAAATAGATGTTTTTCTGGAACTCTCTGTACTGTAATAGACTTATAATATTTTCACACAAATACTACGAAACAGACAAACACAAAAATTAAAAGATTGTTAATCTCACAGTACAGGACCTTGAGAAGTAGAGTAGAGCAGTACAGTTGCTGACATTTAGGGATACGTTTGCATCTTTGAAAGTTCACAGCTTAAAGGTAACTTCAGGGTACTGTAGTTGGAGTAGGTTTACAGCAGATGCCAAGTAGCTGTGACAAGAGTGAGCCATATCCGAATAGAAAGAAGGAGAAGTGCAGGTTATTGAGTGCACTGTTAAGGGGCTCCTACCAGTTTGGAGAGTGCTATGTCTTTAAATACCAACTTCTTGGAAGGCTAAATTAAACACAAACTTGTTTATGAATTCAGAAAGGTGAAAGTGTTATATTTACTGAAAACATTTCCATATGAAGAGCGTCCCTGATAGCTCAATTAGTAAAGATTCCACCTGCAATGCAGGAGACCCCAGTTTGATTCCTGGGTCAGGAAAATCTGGTGCAGAAGGGATTAGCTACCCAATCCAGTATTCTTGGGCTTCCCTTGTGGCTCAGCTAGTGAAGAATCCGCCTGCAATGCAGGAGATGTGGGTTTGATCCCTGGGTTGGGAAGATGCCCTGGAGAAGGGAAAAGCTACCCACTCCAGTATTCTGGCCTGGAGAAGTCCATGGGGTCACAAAGAGTTGGACACTACTAAGCAACTTTCAGTTTTCCATATGAGGTATTGGGTCAAAAGAGAAAAACATAATGAAAATGAATATTAATAAAACACCAAAGGACCATTTTGAAATTCATTTTGACCTTGTCCACTCCTAATAGATCTATCACTTTCCAAAATGTCTAGCACATAATAGGCATTCAATAAACTTAGTTGAAAGCTGGATCAATGTTTAACAGAATCCCTGTTACACAGAGGCAAAAGCCATTGGTAAGTGTATATTTCAGTCACCCACAGTTTAAGGCAAACTGGTTTATTGGCATCTTTCTTAAAAGCCTTCATTGACTTTCTGTTCTCTGCTTCACTCAATTTCAATGTGTCTACCTATTTTTTTCTACTTCATATAATTTCAGTGCTTCTACCTATTTTAATTCCTCCTGATTCTACAAATTTGTTTCCTTCTCCTGCTCTTTAACATGAACTGCCCTTGCCAGTCAGGTTGGTTTGTTTATAGTTCCAACACCACCAACTGCATTCCCACAAGCAAAAATTCTCACTATNAATGTGTCTACCTATTTTTTTCTACTTCATATAATTTCAGTGCTTCTACCTATTTTAATTCCTCCTGATTCTACAAATTTGTTTCCTTCTCCTGCTCTTTAACATGAACTGCCCTTGCCAGTCAGGTTGGTTTGTTTATAGTTCCAACACCACCAACTGCATTCCCACAAGCAAAAATTCTCACTATTTTTCAAGAGCAATTTTGAAATTTCTGCACTTACCCTGACCAATCTATTTCCTATCTCTCTCTCTCTCTCCCCCTCAGTCCCTCCTTCTTTCAACTTCAAGCTCATATAAACTCTACAGTCTTTATCAGACCAATGACTCTTATATAACCCTCTGACATCTTTAACTTTTATGGATGTTACTCTTACCTTCTCAACTAGACTCTAGATTAATGGTTATGTTTCATGCTTCATTATTTATCTGTATAAAATACCTGCTTGGCTGGGACAGAGATTCTGAATAATACAAGGGTGCAAGATAACAATGTAAGGAAAACTGGGTCCAAATCATGGAAAACCTTGAAAGCCATGTTAAAAGATTGACTTTAGCCTTTAGGCAGCAGTCAGAGCATGTTCCACCATGTCCATCAGAGGAAAGGCAAGCATTCTTTTCTCCATGGATCATCGTTACTAGCCAAGTGCTTACCAATCATTCATTACAAAGAAAAGCCCTGGAGAAGGAAAAACTTCTGGGATACTGTCTCTGATTCTTAACATCTTGATTATCATTTTCCACAGTTTTCTAAAAGCTATTATGTGTGTTAGGTAAGAAGTTAATTAAATATCCTGCACTTGATTCTGCCTTCCTTTTTTATTGGAATAGACTGAATCTGTGGTCTCCTTGAGATTTCTAAGCAGCTGTGTTCCACTCAGTTGAAATAGGTGATGATACTACTCTTGACTAAATTGGAAAAGCAGTCATCCAGTAGCATTTGAAAGAAACTCACAAAAGAATTAAAAAAAAAAATCAAGTGTTACACTTGTAGAATCTTTTGTTTAATGAGCTCTTCTCCTGACAGGCAAAAATTTTAAGAAGTTAGTTAAAATTAAATTTAGAAACTCTGAAAATAAATGATCTTTGTAAAACTCCTCTTCTATATGAAATAATGCTATAAACCAAGAGCTGTGCCTTTGGACTCAGAGGACTTAAATGAGCAAAAATTAAAGGAATGTATTTAGTCATAATTTTTTTTTTTCAGTCAAACATTTAGGCTGAAAGAACAATGTTTCATTTTTCTGCTGAAATATACTATTTCTTTGCCTGGACTAGCTTAATAACTATGTCAGGAGGGAGTCAATCTACACTATTCATAGATTTTGTAATTACAGATTTTCCAACTTGCTACAATTTATTTGTAACCCTAAAATCAATATTCAGAGCATTCGGCAGTCATTCACCATCGTAGACAGAGTGGCAAAAAGTTTGATTTGTTCAAAACACATATTCCCAGCTGAGGTTAAACAGGACTATACCCTGAACCTTCTGTTTTGGCTCCATACTGTGGGAGTCAGTGGTATAATCACTGCCATGTGTTTGTGTGATTGTGCCTTTTGTTGGAAATTTTGCTTTTTAAAATGCCTCTCCACCAAATGTAATGCTATCTATTGTTCCTAAGGGCTGGAAAGCCATGAAGTGTCTTATGGGGAAAACATGTATGTTAGATCAGTTTCACTCAGGAATAAGTCATAGTGCTTTTGGACAAGAGTTCAATGTCAATGGATCTGTTCAGTTCAGTCTCTCAGTCATGTCAGACTCTTTGCAACCCCATGAATCACAGCATACCAGGCCTCCCTGTCCATCACCAACTCCCAGAGTTCACTCAGACCCACACCCATCGAGTCAGTGATGCCATCCAGCCATCTCATCCTCTGTCGTCCCCTTCTCCTCCTGCCTCCAATCCCTCCCAGCATCAGAGTCTTTTCCAATGAGTCAACTCTTCGCATGAGGTGGCCAAAGTACTGGAGCTTCAGCTTTAGCATCATTCTTTCCAAAGAAATCCCAGGGCTGATCTCCTTCAGCATGGACTGGTTGGATCTCCTTGCAGTCCAAGGGACTCTCAAGAGTCTTCTCCAACACCACAGTTCAAAAGCATAAATTCTTCGGCACTCAGCCTTCTTCACAGTCCAACTCCCACACCCATCATGACCACTGGAAAAACCATAGCCTTGACTAGATGGACCTTAGTCGGTAAAGTAATGTCTCTGCTTTTGAATATGCTATCTAGGTTGGTCATAACTTTTCCTCCAAGGAGTAAGCATCTTTTATTTTCATGGCTGCAGTCACCATCTGCAGTGATTTTGGAGCCCCCCAAAATAAAGTCTGACACTGTTTCCACTGTTTCCCCATCGATTTGCCATGAAGTGATGGGACCAGATGCCATGATCTTCATTTTCTGAATGTTGAGTTTTAAACCAACTTTTTCACTCTCCTCTTTCACTTTCATCAAGATCTGTAGCATATACTAAATAAGGTATCTTTATTTATTTTTTTATTGTATTGGTTTTGCCATACATTGACATGAATCTGCCACGGGTGTACATGTGTTCCCCATCCTGAAGGCCCCTTCCACCTCTCTCCCCATCCCCTCCCTCTGGGTTATCCCAGTGCACCAGCCCCGAGCATCCTGTATCATCCAGTGAACCTGGACTGGTGATTCGTTTTACATATGATAATATACATGTTTCGATGCCATTCTCTCAAATCATCCCACCATCGCCCTCTCCCACAGTGTCCAAAAGACTGTTCTATACATCTGTGTCTCTTTTGCTGTCCCACATACAGGGTTATCATTACCATCTTTCTAAATTCAAAATTTAGAATTTAAATAAGGTATCTTTAAACAGAAACACATAGAAACAAGATTATGTATAGATCAGTTGACAAAAATGGTATGATCAGAGACTCACACAAACCTGACCCTTAATTTCCTCTGGAAGCAGTGATTCAGGATTTGCTAATTTGGTGTTTGTGGTGACTTTATAGCATACACATATGTAGTGCATGTTAAGTTGCTCAGTGGTGTCCAACTCTGCAAGGCTATGGACTGTAGCCTGTCAGGTTCCTTTGTCCATAGAATTTTTTAGGCAAGAATATTGGAGGGAGTTGCCATGCTCTCCTCCAAGGGATCTTCCTGACCTAGGGATCAAACTCACGTCACTTTATGTCTCCCGCACTGGCAGGTGGGTTCTTTATTACTAGTGCCACCTGGGAAGCCCTATAGCATGTAACTGTAGTGAATAATTATAGGCTTAACTGCGCATGGATTAAGAAGCTCCATAAATCTTGAATCCCCACAATCAGGACTAAGCTCTTGACAAACTGTTAGTCCACACAAAAGATAATATAGCATCTGCTTTGATGTCAGATGGATTTAGGGTTGAGACTCTGTCTACCTGTTAACTGAGTGACTTGATGCAAATCATTTTGCCTTTTTAAGGCTACATTTCAAGATTGTTAGAATTCAGTGGGATGGTGTACACAGAGCCCAGCACAGTTAGCACGGGGTAAGCCCCTCATGTATGGATGTGAGAGTTGGACTGTGAAGAAAGCTGAGCGCCGAAGAATTGATGCTGTTGAACTGTGGTGTTGGAGAAGACTCTTGAGAGTCCCTTGGACTGCAAGGAGATCCAGCCAGTCCATTCTGAAGGAGATTGGCCCTGGGATTTCTTTGGAAGGAATGATGCTAAAGCTGAAACTCCAGTACTTTGGCCAACTCATGCGAAGAGCTGACTCATTGGAAAAGACCCTGATGCTGGGAGGGATTGGGGGCAGGAGGAGAAGGGGACGACAGAGGATGAGATGGCTGGATGGCATCACTGACTCGATGGGTGTGAGTCTGAGTGAACTCCGGGAGTTGGTGATGGACAGGGAGGCCTGGTGTGCTGCGATTCATGGGGTCGCAAAGAGTCGGACACGACTCAGCGACTGGACTGAACTGAACTGAACTGAACTGAAGCCCCTCATACATTGTTACTATCAATTGTTCCAGTTTTTCTCTCAGTAATTCAATCACCATTTTAATGGCTCATGAAATGATAAGGATGAAAATAACTTTCTGTGGACAGTATTCTTCACTCTGCAGAGAAGCTCATAAAATTCTACTTACATAGACTTGAATGGAAAGAGCCAGATGAGTGCATTAGCCTCTCAGTTGTGCCTGACTCTGCGACCCCATGGACTGTAGCTCACCAGGGTCCTCTGTCCATGGGATTCTCCAGGCAAGAATACTGGAGCAGATTGCCATTGCCTTCTCCAAGGGATCTTCCTGGCCCAGGGATAGAACCTGGGTCTCCTGCATTGCAGGCAGATTCTTTACCATTTGATCTCCAGGGAAGTCCCTAGATAACTCCTGAGAACCTACTATATTCTCTGTGGTGATCTAAAGGAAGAAAACTCAAAAAAGTGGGGACATATGTATATGTATAGCATATTCACTCTGCTCTACAACAGAAACTAACACAACATTATAAAGCAAGTATACTCCAATAAAAATAAAGAAGATTAATAGGGAATAAAAGTACATTGCTTAGAGATAATAGATCTAAAGTGAACAGAACTCTCTACAACAAAAAATATATAGTTTTTTTGTGGGAGGGGGAGAAAGGCTTGAAATAGATTGGAAAACATTTTCGCATTAATTGTTCTTTTCATATGCTTCAAATTTGTACTTAATGCCTTTTTCCTCCTGGACATCAGAAAGAACACCTGGATATTCTGGGAGAAGTTTATACTTTTCCAAATCAATTTCTGGAAAAAATGTATCACTTTCAAATTCCTGCGTGATCCTTGTCACAAATAGTCTAAGATGGCCGGGCTTGTTTATGGATTCCTTGCAGACAGAACTTCCTCCCACTATCCAAACCATGTCTACTTTATTATAGGAGACTGGAAAACTCACTTCCAAATGATCTGCTTATGGTTTTGACCTATTCCCAAGCAATCTTCTGTCCAAAATGTGACCTTCTAGTTACCAGCGCCAGGCACTCCAGGCACTGTCCTCAACCCTATATACATTCAGCTCATTTAAACATGTTGCTTTTGTTGCTAAGTTGTGCCCGACTCTTTTGTGACCTCATGCACTGTAGCCTGCCAGACTCCTCTGACAAACAACAGCCAAGCTGTCCCACAGTTAACATCCAGTCTGCAAGCTGAGAATCCTGAAAATTGTTCAATCTGTCCTTCAGTTCAAATTTAAACATTCTGTCTCAAACCCA
Source organism: Neotragus moschatus (assembly GCA_006410615.1). Classification (NCBI taxonomy): domain Eukaryota; kingdom Metazoa; phylum Chordata; class Mammalia; order Artiodactyla; family Bovidae; genus Neotragus; species Neotragus moschatus. Next base: position 1,140,046 of record SJYA01000910.1, read on the forward strand.
TCCAGGGTTCACAGCACTGGAGACTTAGGAGGGGCTCTTCAGGATTATTCAGCTGGCCCCCTTGCTTTCTCCCTAAAGGGAGAACTCTGGCCTCCAGGGAAACACCACCTGGCTGTGCCTTTGAGTATTAGAAAGGGCTCCTGAGACCAGGTCGCTCAGATAGTTGCTCGTATGACCATGGATAGTCATACCCAGGTAGCTCCAAATTCACTCCTCCGTGGAGAGGTGGAAATGGACTTTAGGTTTTGCTGAGGAACAGAAGGAGGGGCACAAATCCTTTCTGACACCTTTTTCACTGAGAAAATTAGCTTCCAGTTAGCATTTTTCCTTTACTTCCTCATTCTAAAAGGATAGATGGGTCCTTCTCAGCCTTGAGTTACGTTTCTAAAGTGCCTCCTCTCTCATCTTGCCTCCAGAGGAGAGTTGCCAGGAAAGGGACGGAAAACCTATTCCACCTTGCTTTTCAGAAAATTGCTATGTGTTCATTTTTTAGAATCTTGCTTTCTTCTAGCTCCTCTGGTACAATGAAATCTCACCTCTTATTTGAAGGGGAAAAAAGAGAAATTGAGCAGATCCTGAAAATAAGGAGAAATCGCACTTACAATCCCAGAATATCTACTGGTTGGACACTGCTGGGGATGTTAATTATGAGGGCTTATTTTCGAAAACCATCAGAGCACATCTAGAAATTAAATAAAAATAATAGGAGGTTTTAAATCAATTGACATTTTCCAAAGAATTTTTCAAGACAGTAAGATACTGCCCACGAGCCACACATAAACTTTCATTCTTCTCTACCTAAACAAGGCTTTTAAAATGGTATCAAAATTCACCTCAAATAGTTTGGTTTTCATTAACTGCTCTCTCTTGAGGGGCTTCACTTATAAAACTGAGATCTGCCTTCTTTGTTTCATTTGATTTGTTTGTGTCCAAACTAAATGAATGAGTAGCTATTTCTAAGTGGTCTTTTTGACCCTGCATAATTCGGACAGCACGAGTTACTCCGAGCTCTAAGGATGGAGACTCTTTGCTGTGGGAGGTGAGGATTGGATGAACACATCTTTCTTGAGAAATACTCTGATTAGGTGACTCTCATCAAAGGGCCAAGGTCAAAATCAATTTTGGATTAGCCTCCCCCATGACAAAAGGGAAGCATTCATTCGGAGACGATCTTCTTTGTTAGCAAGATGGTTGTTAGANGAAGAGCTGACTCATTGGAAAAGACCCTGATGCTGGGAGGGATTGGGGGCAGGAGGAGAAGGGGACGACAGAGGATGAGATGGCTGGATGGCATCACTGACTCGATGGGTGTGAGTCTGAGTGAACTCCGGGAGTTGGTGATGGACAGGGAGGCCTGGTGTGCTGCGATTCATGGGGTCGCAAAGAGTCGGACACGACTCAGCGACTGGACTGAACTGAACTGAACTGAACTGAAGCCCCTCATACATTGTTACTATCAATTGTTCCAGTTTTTCTCTCAGTAATTCAATCACCATTTTAATGGCTCATGAAATGATAAGGATGAAAATAACTTTCTGTGGACAGTATTCTTCACTCTGCAGAGAAGCTCATAAAATTCTACTTACATAGACTTGAATGGAAAGAGCCAGATGAGTGCATTAGCCTCTCAGTTGTGCCTGACTCTGCGACCCCATGGACTGTAGCTCACCAGGGTCCTCTGTCCATGGGATTCTCCAGGCAAGAATACTGGAGCAGATTGCCATTGCCTTCTCCAAGGGATCTTCCTGGCCCAGGGATAGAACCTGGGTCTCCTGCATTGCAGGCAGATTCTTTACCATTTGATCTCCAGGGAAGTCCCTAGATAACTCCTGAGAACCTACTATATTCTCTGTGGTGATCTAAAGGAAGAAAACTCAAAAAAGTGGGGACATATGTATATGTATAGCATATTCACTCTGCTCTACAACAGAAACTAACACAACATTATAAAGCAAGTATACTCCAATAAAAATAAAGAAGATTAATAGGGAATAAAAGTACATTGCTTAGAGATAATAGATCTAAAGTGAACAGAACTCTCTACAACAAAAAATATATAGTTTTTTTGTGGGAGGGGGAGAAAGGCTTGAAATAGATTGGAAAACATTTTCGCATTAATTGTTCTTTTCATATGCTTCAAATTTGTACTTAATGCCTTTTTCCTCCTGGACATCAGAAAGAACACCTGGATATTCTGGGAGAAGTTTATACTTTTCCAAATCAATTTCTGGAAAAAATGTATCACTTTCAAATTCCTGCGTGATCCTTGTCACAAATAGTCTAAGATGGCCGGGCTTGTTTATGGATTCCTTGCAGACAGAACTTCCTCCCACTATCCAAACCATGTCTACTTTATTATAGGAGACTGGAAAACTCACTTCCAAATGATCTGCTTATGGTTTTGACCTATTCCCAAGCAATCTTCTGTCCAAAATGTGACCTTCTAGTTACCAGCGCCAGGCACTCCAGGCACTGTCCTCAACCCTATATACATTCAGCTCATTTAAACATGTTGCTTTTGTTGCTAAGTTGTGCCCGACTCTTTTGTGACCTCATGCACTGTAGCCTGCCAGACTCCTCTGACAAACAACAGCCAAGCTGTCCCACAGTTAACATCCAGTCTGCAAGCTGAGAATCCTGAAAATTGTTCAATCTGTCCTTCAGTTCAAATTTAAACATTCTGTCTCAAACCCATCCAGGGTTCACAGCACTGGAGACTTAGGAGGGGCTCTTCAGGATTATTCAGCTGGCCCCCTTGCTTTCTCCCTAAAGGGAGAACTCTGGCCTCCAGGGAAACACCACCTGGCTGTGCCTTTGAGTATTAGAAAGGGCTCCTGAGACCAGGTCGCTCAGATAGTTGCTCGTATGACCATGGATAGTCATACCCAGGTAGCTCCAAATTCACTCCTCCGTGGAGAGGTGGAAATGGACTTTAGGTTTTGCTGAGGAACAGAAGGAGGGGCACAAATCCTTTCTGACACCTTTTTCACTGAGAAAATTAGCTTCCAGTTAGCATTTTTCCTTTACTTCCTCATTCTGAAAGGATAGATGGGTCCTTCTCAGCCTTGAGTTACGTTTCTAAAGTGCCTCCTCTCTCATCTTGCCTCCAGAGGAGAGTTGCCAGGAAAGGGACGGAAAACCTATTCCACCTTGCTTTTCAGAAAATTGCTATGTGTTCATTTTTTAGAATCTTGCTTTCTTCTAGCTCCTCTGGTACAATGAAATCTCACCTCTTATTTGAAGGGGAAAAAAGAGAAATTGAGCAGATCCTGAAAATAAGGAGAAATCGCACTTACAATCCCAGAATATCTACTGGTTGGACACTGCTGGGGATGTTAATTATGAGGGCTTATTTTCGAAAACCATCAGAGCACATCTAGAAATTAAATAAAAATAATAGGAGGTTTTAAATCAATTGACATTTTCCAAAGAATTTTTCAAGACAGTAAGATACTGCCCACGAGCCACACATAAACTTTCATTCTTCTCTACCTAAACAAGGCTTTTAAAATGGTATCAAAATTCACCTCAAATAGTTTGGTTTTCTTTAACTGCTCTCTCTTGAGGGGCTTCACTTATAAAACTGAGATCTGCCTTCTTTGTTTCATTTGATTTGTTTGTGTCCAAACTAAATGAATGAGTAGCTATTTCTAAGTGGTCTTTTTGACCCTGCATAATTCGGACAGCACGAGTTACTCCGAGCTCTAAGGATGGAGACTCTTTGCTGTGGGAGGTGAGGATTGGATGAACACATCTTTCTTGAGAAATACTCTGATTAGGTGACTCTCATCAAAGGGCCAAGGTCAAAATCAATTTTGGATTAGCCTCCCCCATGACAAAAGGGAAGCATTCATTCGGAGACGATCTTCTTTGTTAGCAAGATGGTTGTTAGACGGTGCAAAGGAAGAGAAAGGAAGTGACTTCAACCTTCTCCTTATCTGTGAAACGCAGTGATTACTCCCTGTGGTTTGGTACAGCCAGCTTGTCAGGAATCATGGAGCTGGGCCAGTTGGAGGCAAGTGTGGGGAAAGAGCCAAGTCTGGTCTTTGCAACCCCCTTCCATCCCCTCCGCTTCCTAGCTGTCTCTCCATCCTCCTTCCCCTTCAGGTACCCCCTTCAGGAACCTTTCACAAATCGCCAAATTCTCTGGGTCCCCCAGCTCACTTTGAGTAATCTGAGTGTTATGAGTTGAATGTTGTTGTTTAGTTGCTAAGTCATGTCCGACTCTTTGCAACCCCATGAACTGTAGCCCACCAGGCTCCTCTATCCATGGGATTTCCCAGGCAAGAATACTGGAGTGGGTTACAATTTGCTTCTCCAGGGGATCTTCCTGACCCAGGTGTCAAACCACGTCTCCTGCATTGGTATGTGGATTCTTTAGTACTGAACCACCAGGGAAGCCCTATTAAGTTGAATTCATATGATTAAATCCTAACACCTAGTCCCTCAGATCTTATTTTGGAGATAGGGTCTTTAGGGTGAGCCCAAATCCAGTATGACTAGTGTCCTTATAAAAAGGGGACCTTTGAAGACAGCTCTGTATAGAGTGAGAACATCATGTAAATAAGAAGACAGTTGTCAACAAGCCAAGCAGATCTCTGCTTCACAGCGCTCAGAAGGAATCAACCCTGCTGACACCTTGATTCAGACTTAAGCCTCTGGAACTGTAAGACAGTAAATCTCTGTTGTTTAAGCCACTCAATTTGTGGTACTTTGTTATGGCAGCCTTCGCAGTCTAGGATATTGGACCACACTGTTCCTCTTGCTGTATGTTTGGTTCCCAAAGTGTGAGCCTCCAACCTGAATGAGCCTTACAATTCTTGCTAGAGACTGTAAGATTTATACAGTCATTTTTTCCCCTTAATTTAAAGCCAAGTAAAGACGTTGTGTGAATAACACATGTAGATTGCCCAGTGACTGTCCTTTGCATTCCTTTCTGGATTTAACTCTCATCACTTTCTCTTTCTCCTCACTCTATTCTAGTTGCACTGATCTACTCATTTCCTGCAGGGAAACCTGTTCTCTCACCTCAGAACCTTTGCGCATGCTGTTTTCTTTTCCTTAAAATATCCTACATTTGCAAAAATCTGGACACAGGCCACTAATACATTAGTCTTGGCTGAGTTGCCACATCTTTGGGGAAGTCTTCCCAAACTGGGTTGGATGCCTTCCTATGTGACCCCCATAGCACCTGTGCTCATGTCTCTTCTACCAGTAAACCAGTAAACATCGCCTCTTGACTTGGTCACCTAGCCCATGAGTCTATGGGAGAAGCTGCTTCACGCTCAATTTCATATTCACAGCAGAAAACACGGCAGGTATCACAAAACTCATTTTTACATATTGTAATAATATGTCAAAATGTTTTGTGAAATTTTCTTAATCAGTAGATGAGAAGATTCTACATTGAGAGACTTCACTTTTTTCTACATTGCAAAGTTTGGAAACTTTTGCTCTAATCCAGAGATCCCACAACAGTGGCCCCAGGGCCTAATCCAGCCAGCAGATGGGATGGTTTGGCCATTCCCATGTTCCAGATGTGGACACCCTTCCTTGGGATTGGGCTCTCGGCAGTCACCCCAAGCAACCTGTTTCCACTGTCTGGCATTCACTGCTTTCCTCATTACAGTCAGTCCCCTACGTAAGGACCTTCAAGTGGCGAGCTTTCAAAGGTGGAATATGCTTTCCATCAATGTCAGGCGTGGGTGACATTGCAGCTTCCCCTCCATCTCCTGTTGCTGATGACCCCTCAGCTCTATCATCTCCCACCTCCTCTCCATCCTGTAGTCAGTCCCTCTTCTTGCCTGTCCACTTAGTGCCAATCCCTGTATGCCAGCTGTCCTGCTGTCCTACTGTACTTTCCAAGATGCTGTACTGTAAGATTAAAAATGCTTTGTGTTTTTTTTTTGCATGTATTATTTGTGTGAAAAGTGTTATAAACCTATTACAATACAGTACTGTTTAGCCAATTGTGTTAGTTGGTTACCTAGGCTAACTTTATTGGACTTACGAACAAATTGGACTTAATGAAAGCACTATCGGAACAGAACTCCTTCATATATAGGGGACTTAAACTGCACTGTTGAGCTCCCCAGGTGGCCCAGTGGTAAAGAATCCACTCGCCAATGCAGGAGACGCAAGAGATGCCGGTTTGATCCATGGGTTGGGAAGATCCCCTGGAGGAGGAAATGACAACCCACTCTAGTATTCTTGCCAGGAAAATCCCAAGGACAGAGGAGCCTGGCAGACTATAGTCCATGGGGTCACAAAGAGTCAGACACAACTTAGCACACACACACACACACACACACACACACTGTACTATTACTTCTCTTTCTCCTGAGGCACTGGTTCCTAGGAAACATTCCCCCCAGATTCTTCATCAAAATTTACTTTTCTGATATCCCCCTGCCTCCAACATATTAATGTAAGTAAAAACAGAGATCTAATAGGTTGTCTTCCTCTGGGAAAACCTGTTTATCCAGAAATGGGGAAGGGGATTATTGGGGGCATACATGTGTACAGAGGTTTTTTGTTTTGTTTTGTTTTGTTTTTTCTGTAATCCTCCAAAGCAAAACACTCAAAGGAAGATTGGCAATTTTTCCCCTAGAGTTTCACCTTGTCTTGTAGAAAGTATACAGGGCCTGGAAACAAATTAATTTTGATCAGCCTTGGTCTTGCTTTCTAGACCCTGCCAAAGACACTAACAAGCAGATAAACAGCCAGATCAGGGGTAAGTTTGGAGATGGATGGAGTGGAAAGGGCCTTATAATCCTCAATCAGAATTGTGGCTCTCTAGGCAACAGAGAAGGGAATGGCAACCCACTCCAGTACTCTTGCCTGGAAACTCCTATGGACGGAGGAGCCTGGTAGGCTGCAGTCCATGGGGTCGCTGAGAGTCGAATATGACTGAGCGACTTCACTTTCACTTTTCACTTTCATGCATTGGAGAAGGAAATGGCAACCCATTCCAGTGTTCTTGCCTGGAGAATCCCAGGGATGGGGGAGCCTGGTGGGCTGCCATCTCTGGGGTCGCACAGAGCTGGACACGACTGAAGCGACTTAGCAGCAGCAGCAGGCAATGGAATATTAAATCACTGAAAGTGTAGTATAAAATGTTTTATGAATTCTCTTACGTCTTTAAACAACTTCCTGGGGAAAAGGTAGTTTCATCTTAGAATATATCTCGATTGCTCTGGGTTCATGCTATGGTAAGTTTTAAATCAAGGAGAACTGCTTAATGTATTTGTTTTGGAGTCTCAAAAAAAAAGGGGAGGGGGGAAGAAAGCAAGAAGTGTGCTACGCAGCTCAGACTGACAATCAGAACATGATAATACAGAGCCCTTCCGAGTAGAGGTGAAATTCCCACAAAAAGACTCTGTCTGCTTGTGGCCCAGTTCTTTCTGGAGTTCCCACCCCCCACCACCCTAACTCCTTTTTATATAAACTCCTAGAGGGACATCTTTGGCATCCTGGGAAAGCCCTGTCCATCTGCCAAATACAGCTTCTCTCCTGATCTTTCTTACGATACTGTTTTCAAGGCTGACACATTTCTCTTCATAGTTACCCTTTCTTTCCTCCCCTTTTGCCAGTTTTTAGTCTAATATGCCAATTGTCCTGCACTTCCATGACTTCAGACCTTAAACATTTTCACTAACAGTGGAGGATTCTGTAGAGCACTCTCTGAAAAACTTGGTCTCTCATCTCCTCCCTCCCCCCAGCCAGCTCACAGGGGCAGTGATTTCCTCAAAGAATTTCAACAAATTAGTTCTCCACGACGTCCCTTCCTGAAATGATGTTAGCTGTCTTTAATCACGCTTGCTATTCCAACTGTTCTTGATTTGATACCTTCAAGTCATTACAGAGTCCTTCTCTTGAACTGAAGCTAAACTGACTGGCTTATCTTCTGATTTCCAGCATAGCCACAGACACTGATAATATTTCAGAGAGGGGGATGTGGGTGATGAAGAGGAAAAGGGTTGATTACATCTTTTAACTTATCCTACTCTTTTCATAGACACTTTTTTTTTTTAAGTAAGTCCCAAAGTAAGTTTTTAAAATCAGAATCCCAGAGAGAGGCATCTCAAAATCAGTCTTGGTGCTTTAAAAATGTTAGTACTCCTTTTACACGTTTGAACAAATGTTTAAAGTAAGGCCACCTTCATTATCTGGTGCCAATGGCATGAATTTCCTACACTAATCATGGCTGGTATTTACTTGGTGTTTGTAATGCCAAATCTCAACTTCTGAAGTCAAGAGGTTAAGTTATAAATACCCACTATTAGATAGCTGTAAAATATTTGCCTGAAGCCTTTGATAGTTTAAAGCTTTCCATTATACGTATATACAGATATGTATATTCTTGTAGCTTATGTATATTTTAAGACACATATGTATCTCCACAACACCTCATGTGTGGTCATGATATCCATCACATAAACTTCTGCATTTTCCAAACCCTGGGATACAGTTTCAAACCATATATAAACTGACTTTATACTGCCCATATGCACTGCATTGGGCCCTACCACACGGATGGCATCATTATTTCCACACAGTCTGATTCACAGTCCAAACCCAGGAGAGGGTCTCAAGGAAAAGACATTTTAGGACCAGGTTTCCAACTTGAAACTCTCCATGGGAATTTCCAGAATAACTCTGATACTTCAAGGAGGGAGAAAAAAGTGAAGAAGGACTGAAAACCAGAACCAAAACCAAACAAAAGGAGAAGCATTAAAAAGTTATGTGATGAAGTGGGATGCTATAAAGTTTTTATTATGACTTGTTTGGAAAGAGCTTGCTTAACAAATGCAGTCATCCTCTATTCAAATGCAAAGCCATAAAACATTTTATAGTCCACTATCACATGCCATAATGTGTAGGGAATAGTTAAGCCCAATCAGATCTTAGAAAAGAATGCTGTGTTTGCTCTTCTAGGAAAGCTTGCCCTTTAAAAGAGAAGGGGGGAAGTGAAGGAAGAAAGGGTTACAGAGATGGAGAATTGTCTGGAAATTATATCAACTGAGGAATGGGTGCAGAAAGAGGAGCTATCTTTTTACCTGGAAGAGAGAACACTAGTGGGGGAAATGAGAGCTGTCTGCACATATTGTAAGGGAAATTTTGTAGACATGTTATTAATTTTAGAGCTATGATGTTTAGTTATAAAGGACAGAACTAGACCCAGTTGATAACCATTGGGGTGAAGGGAGGGGGATAGATTTGACTCAATAAATAATCTTCTGACATGATAGCTTTTCACAAAGAGATGATCTGCCTTGGGAATTACTGAGTTCCCCATGTGTAGAAGATTAAGCAGAGGCTCAGTTAGCATCCAATAGGGATGTTATACAGGTTCCTGCAGCAGATGGGCTCTGGATGAGTTCACCTATATGGTACCTCCCCAGTCTAGATGTCTGTGATTCTAAGATATGCATAGAATTCCAAACTGGTGGTTGGAGATATTTTATGTGCTTGCGTGCTCCTCCACAGATCTGAGTATGCATTGGAATAAGATTTTCATGAGAAAAATTTTTTAAGTATAAATTTGTTCTCATTGGTTAGTGCTGTCTATGAAAAAAGAGGTTTCTTTTATAAAGTGAGAAATGTCAGCAATAAAGTCTTTCTGATCTCAGATTTGGAGCCTGGAGTTTTTCTATTGTTCATTCATAACCCTTTTGTCAAATGTTTTCAAACTGGGAAGCACGATATGTTGAAAGGCTGTGGGGAAATTCCAAAAAGTTTAAAGAAATCAGAGCTGTCAAGTTCTGAACAGAAATTTGATGTAAAGTATATTAGTTGATTCCTTTCCTTCCACATTATCACCCTTATTCCTGTTTTTTTTTTTTTTTCCCAAATCACACATCTGCCGGAAGCCGCCTTTCCTTCTGATTCAGCCTCCTTCATCTTCACCTCCTGTGTCCTCTTACATTCTGTTCTTGCCTCTCACAGCCTATTTTCTTTCTGAGGTAAAACAAAGGAAACCTATTCCGTTATTCCTTAATAGGAGAGACCAAATGGGCCCTCCGAAGGGGTAGGGAATGAGAAAGTTGGAGAATCGCTGAGCTGGTCTCATTGTCTCACTCCTTGTTTATCCTCAAACTTGCCAGAAATTGCCCAGGAACAGACTTCCTGCTCCATCATTTAAAATGACTCTCTCTCTTCTACTTGCTTGCCAAACTTACTTCATGATACAAGAGACTGAGATGGAAGAGGGCAAGGTAATAAGCTCAGGATGAATTTTATCCTTATTAAGTACCTTTCATTTCTCAGAATCCCTGAAGGCCTGACAATCTATATTTCATGCCCTTCAACCTCACCACAGAAAGTTGGACTCTGCTGCGAAGGGCATGCACAATAAAAGCCGAGGTAAACCCTCTTCAAGCCCGATCATCACTTCCATTGCGCGTTAGCATTTCTGTGACACCCTGTATCGGTCAATGTTATATTACTCAGTCTAGACAGGAGGGAAAGGGGTCTTCCTGTAAATGGTATTTCCACACATTTTCCTTCTCTTTACTCGCCTTCCTTCTCAGGTTCCCTCTTTGGGTGCTATATTTTCCCTCTCACAGAGAAGTCTTCTATTTAAATCCTTCAGAATTCATCTCAGGAAGTTTATGAGGGAAGCATTTACCTCACAAAGCAAGAGGCACAGAGTGAACATTTTCTTTTTAAGTTTTTCATTAAATAGAAACGTGTTATGAAATAAAATATTAAATGTGAACAGCACGTGACCCTACCTTAAAGGAAAAGATAGCTCATTCACCAAGCAGAGGAAAGACAGTCTTAACCACACCAGTCTACCATTAGTTGTGAAAACATGAAAATACCTGATCCATAAAGTGTGTGCTTAGTAGGTATCACCTGTTTTACATTTACTATCTCATTTATTTCCCACAACAACCTTATGAGGTGACACTGTATTATTTTCATCATGAAAGAGAAAAATGAAGCTTGGAGAAATTAATCAAGACGTGTGCAAGGTCACACCAATTCTTTAAGGAATGTGGATGCATGGATTTCTGACTTCAAAATCTTTCCTCCGAACCACCATTTTCCATCCTGCCTCAGGCATTACTTCCAGGAGGAGCAGGAAGATAGAGGTCATTTCATTTTGACTGGATCTTCCTGGCTGCCTCCATCTTGACTGAGGGTCAGTGCAGTCTTTCTTTCATTGTGACTTTGGGGTGAACCCTGAGCACTGGGAGCTCTCCATTACTGGGGAACTCTTGGTGGGTGGAATCTTCATTCAGATTTTCTTCCATTTTCTCTGTTCTTTCCCGCGCATTCCTCTGTCAAGGGTCTATGCTTGAACTTAAGGGGTAGGGGTGGGGGGGGCAGAGTGCAGTGCAAGCCTTTGCTTCTCACTGAAAGGGCAGCTGTCCACTGAGTTCACACAGTAACTTGAGTAGGTGTGTTACTTAATACACCACGAGAAAATGCCCACCCCGAGAGTCTAAAATTGTGGATTTAATAGGCCTCCTGCTGCTGCTCGGCTGCCTTCCAAAGGCCCGCTGAATTGCTTCCTCTGCAAGCAAGACCTTCTGCCAGCGGCGCTGGGGCAACCGCGGTTGTTGATCTGTGGCGAGAGGTGACAGGTGGTCGCTCTGCAATTGTGGGATGTTAAAACTGATATTAAAATTTTTTTCCAAGGGTTGAATGGAGACTGGGTAAAGAAAGAAAGGCTGTTTGATACTGCGCCCCCTTGTTTCTCTGCCTCCGGAGAAGGCGTGCTGGCACCCAACCAGCTTTCCACACTCAGAGACTTAAATCCTCTACAGACTCCTTCTGGGAAGGCCTTGGCACGAGGACACGGTGGGTACGCCCGAGCTGGGCCTTCACAGAGGTTCGTTTCACCAAGACCCCTCACCCAACCATACTTCCTCAGTAGTGCCGAGGAGGGGGCTCCGGGTGGTTAGAGCATAACTACTGCTTTCATAGAAGCTGTGGTCCGCCCTCCTCCCCCCCATTTTTTCCTTAAGAATAGTGAGCAACTACTACAGATGGTCTAAGACAGCAATCCCCAACCTTTTTGGCACAAGGTACCAGTTTTGTGGAAGACAGTTTTTCCATGGGAAAGGTTTCAGGAAGATTCAAGTGCATCAGATTTATTGTATTTATGCATTATATTTATTATTGCAAAAATAAAAATGAAGTTAGAAACAAATATTTCTATGTTGTGACAATCTCAGGATATTCCAACCTTGACTGTAGGGTTAGGGTTCATGCTCCTCTGAGAATCTAATGCCACCACTGATCTGACAGGAGGCAAAGCTCAGGCGGTAATACTAGTGATGGGGAGTAGCTGTAAATACAGATGAAAGTTCACTAGTTCACCAGCTGGTCACTCACCTCCTGCTGTGTGGCCCAGTTCCTAAAAGGCTATGAACTGGTAGCAGTCCGTGACCCTGGGAGTTAGGGACCTCTGGTCTAAGACATGACAATTCCAGAAGTGATAGGACTTCTTCTCTTGACCTATAGAATAGCCAGCTTCATAGAAGGACTAGGAGCTTTTTACAGCTCACCAAAGGAGTTTGTCACCCTCTTAGAACAGTGGAAGGCAGGAAGTTGCTCAGCCCATCAGAAGTGCTCAGTTCATGAACTTGAGGAAACCAAATGGCCTTTGGATAAAAATCACCTCCTCCTGGAGACAGTAGATGGGTCATTTCTGAAATATTGTTTTTTGGGGGAAAGAAAAGCAAGAGATGTTTTGATAGTTCAAATAAAATGTATCACATGTTTTAGATCAGTGGTTCTCCTTTATTTGGGTTTCTATTGTTTAAACCATCAGGGAAATAGCTATACTGTATTGCTTTCTCCTTTTCTTTTTTGCAACTCTGAATATAGCTTTATTTAATGTTCAAAGAATTTTTTTCTTTGACAGGGAGGCCTGGTGTGCTGCAGTCCATGGGGTCGCAAAGAGTTGGACATGACTTATTGAGTGAACAACAACAACAGTGTTCAAAGAAACAACTTCAGTTTCTGAATTAAATATATCATTTGCAATCATTTTTAAGGCAGTAAGAATTTAAATATATAGCACAAACATTTATTTATAACTGTGCATGCTAAGTTGCTTGAGTTGTGTCCAACACTATGTGACCTAATGGACTATAGCCCCCTAGGCTCCTCTGTCCATGGGGACTCTCCAGGCAAGGATATTGGGCAGCCATGTTCTCCTCCAGGGGATCTTTCTGACTCAGGGATAGAACCTATGTCTTGTATGTCTTCTGCATTAGCAGATGGGTTCTTTACCTGCCTGGGAAGCCCAATTTATAAGTGTAATTATCATCATTTCTAAATCATTAGAGGTGTTGTTGTTCAGTCACTAAGTTTTGACTAACTCTTTGCAACCCCATGGACTGCAGCACACCAGGCTTCCCTGTCCTTCACTATCTCCTGGAGTTTATAAATTCTGCTGCTGCTGCTGCTAAGTTGCTTCAGTCATGTCTGACTCTGTGCTACCCCATAGACCTACTAGGCTCCGCCNACTAAGTTTTGACTAACTCTTTGCAACCCCATGGACTGCAGCACACCAGGCTTCCCTGTCCTTCACTATCTCCTGGAGTTTATAAATTCTGCTGCTGCTGCTGCTAAGTTGCTTCAGTCATGTCTGACTCTGTGCTACCCTATAGACCTACTAGGCTCCGCCATCCCTGAGATTCTCCAGGCAAGAACACTGGAGTGGGTTGCCATTTCCTTCTCCAGTGCATGAAAGTGAAAAGTGAAAGTGAAGTCGCTCAGTCGTGTCCGACTCTTAGCGGCCCCATGGACTGCAGCCTACCAGGCTCCTGTGTCCATGGGATTTTCCAGGCAAGAGTACTGGAGTAGGGTGCCATTGCCTTCTCCATGATAAATTCTAATAAGCAGTTAAATCTATAAGATTCTGAAGTTTGAAGTGGTCTTCATGTGTGATAAATACTTTTTTTTTTATGAAACAACAAATTTTAGAGTTGAAATTCTAAGGCATTTATCTATGTATGTACTCTCAAAGATCAGAAATCTGACCCCTTACTCAAGTATATTCCTGACTTACTGTTGTTATGTTTCAGGATGTTCCTGAGAGATTGCAACTGTTCCTGAGACCAAGAACTCATTTCAGCGATTCTTTCTCTTTTAAGAGTTTCTTAGGGAAGGAAGCCAGGCTCAACCCTCTGAATTTGGAGCTGGCAGCTGTTAGCACTGCTCTGTCACAGTGGGGACATTTGTCATTCTTTTTGGTTGCCCAGCAAGTATTTAAACTCCTTACCCATCCGGGCAAACTTCCCCACCTTAAGATTCTTGGTGGGAGGCCATGTTATGAAGCAGCAAAGAAACTGAGAATGCTGTCTCTTCATTGTTCCTCAGATTTCTCTACAGTGAGGCCCAAACGTGTGACCCGGGCTTCTGCAATCAGGCACACCATCACAGACTGAGAATCTGGAATTCATGATGCAAGGAGCTTGCATGGTCAGGAAGACTCTGGCAGTGGCAGTAGCTGCAGGGTGACCAAGGCGCTGGACCAGCGGGGGTGAGAATGCCAGAGGCAGCGGCCAGTTCTCAGAGGCATGCCAGCTGCAGAGTCTGGGGTCACACATCACTGTACCATCCTGCCTGGAGCAATCCCATGGTTTGATTCTGGGCACTGTTTCTGGGTGTGGACTTGAGAATCATGTACTCTAAGTTACCTGACAAAGCCAGGAGCCAGTCTAAAGCCTTTTAATAAATTCTTCTCCTAGTTGACTTTCTGTTGGCTGCTTACAACTAAAACTCCTATCTTAAAACAATAGAAGTAAATGTTGACTAGATAAAAGTTTTGATTTCTTAAAATAACAGAAAGATCATCTTAAAGTGTAAAGCTGTACACTGGTATAATTCAGAGCCCATCGAACTCTATAAGGTGTGCATTATGAAATATTTACACATATTTACCTATTCATGCAAAGATATCTATACAGAGACATAAGCATATATGTGTGTGTATGCATGCGTGTGTGCGTGCGCATGTATGTGTGTGTATCCAAGTCACACAATTCAGTACGTCACATCTAGATGTGGAAGCCAGTGGCATCCAATGCCAAACTTTAAATTCCCTTCTATAGTCTAAGACCACCCTCCTGCTCCCTAGTCGATCGCTTTCTGTTCATTCCCTCTCTATTGAAAGAATGTATTTTATTTTTATCAAGCAGAACAGCGTTCTCCTCCTTTTCCAACCAATTTCAGCTGCGTTAATCACTGACACAAAATGAACTAAGACCAGCATGGGATACTCAGCCAACACCAGTCTCAGAGTGGCATTCATTTTGAGGCCGAAACACTGAGCATTAAAGTGAAATGTGAAGTTGTTAAAAGGGGAGTGTGTATCATATACCCTCGGGAATGTGTGCTGTACTTGTTAAGGAAATTTAGGGCTCTGAAATCTTGGTTCACAAAGCACTAACATTTTTTTCTTTTTGCAACAAGAAGTCAAATAATGCAGAAGAAACTGAAGCAAACTTCCCTGGAATCTCCACTAACCTAGCATTTTCCAGAGCTCCTAGCTAAAACATAGCAATGTTTTCAAAGCTTGTTCCCCTCTGTAGGTTATATCACTGAATCCTTGTCACGACTGTGGGGACTAAACCAAGGTGAGTATATCTCTGTCTTACAGACAAGAAACCAAAGGCCAGGTCACCCAGATTGCTAATGGCTGAGCCAGTACTAAATCATGATCTTCTGGCTCCTAGTTCATAGCTCTCTACTGTGGCATTTCTTAATATCTCGGGTGCTTGAGAGTTTCCTGCTTTTGGATGGAGATACACACCTAGACGCACTCACATACACATGCATGCAAGTGTACACGTATATTTATAGTATGTATGTTTACATATTCATGAAAATATTAAAATTTCCAAAATAAAATACTGCATAACAAAATGACTTACAGTCAAAGGAATACATCCAAGAAATTGCTTACATGCTCCTCGTCCAAAAATAGGAGGAGACTAGCCTTCAGATGAGCCAACCATGAGCTGGTAGTCTCATCTTTGGCATCTGTTTTCCTTCATAATGACTACTCTTGCTCCTCTTCCCCAAGATAACTCCTATATACCCTCCATTGTCCAGCATAAAGATCCCTTCTTCTGGGATGCCTCCTCTGATCCCCTCCATGAGGTCAAGATCCTTTTATTATATATGCTCCTAGTTTTGTGTTCCTTTTTCTCATTGTCATTCATTACATATGAAATAATACCTGTTTCTGTGTACCATTCTATCCCCAGAACCTAGCCCACTACCTGGCACAGTGTGAACACTTAATCATCTTTCCAGAAGGATGACATGAGCACAGGGAAAGGTGTGAATCAACAGTGGGAAGATGGGGTCTGCGGTCATTATACTTTTGCCTGAAGCCTGGCTCTGTGACCTCACAGCTGTGTGACTGAGCAAACTGCTTGGACTCTGCCCTGGAGTGGCTTCATCAACGTTTTGTTGATCATACAGTTGCATCTCTCAAACAGCTGCTTGACCATTAATTGAGTTTATACCAGGAAAGTACTCAAGACACTTGTGGTGTGTGATAAATGCTTAATAAATATTGGCAGTGCTTTGGGTTTTTTTTGGTCTGCTTCATTGCTGAGCACAGGATTTCTCTAGGTGCAGCGCATGGGCTTCTCATTGTGGCGATTTCTCCTGTTATGGCTCCTGGGTTCTAGAGCGTGGACTCCGTGGTTGTGGCACGTGGGCTTAGTTGCAGTGTGTGGAGTCTTCCCAGATCAGGGGTCCAACTGGTGTCACCTGCATTGACAAGCAGACTTTTATCCGTTAGACTACCAGGGAAGTTCAGCAGTGCTTATTTTTCATAAGGTGGAAAGAATGAGTGTGAATAAAAACAGGTTTCTATATATACATTACCATATGTAAAATAAATAGCCAATGGGAATTTGCTGTGTGACTCAGGGAACTCAAACCAGGGCTCTGTAACAACCTAGAAGAGTGAGATGGGGAGGCAGGTGGGAGGGAGGGTCAAAAAAGAGGGGACATAGGTATACCTATGGCTGATTCATGTTAATGTTTGGCAGAAACCAGCACAATATTGTAGAGCAATTATCCTTCAATTAAAAATAAATACATTTTAAAAAATAATAAATTTAATTATTGAGAGAGAGAGGGAAAAATTAGGTTTCTAGGTTCAATGATGGGAAATTAAAGAAAATCCAGTATGAAGCTTCTAATTTCTGGGCAAGTGAGAAGAGGAGAGGTGGTATGAGTGCCAGAAATCACAGAAAAGTGCCCCAAACTAACCTGCTGCCCGGAAATCCGGCCTGTATACCTTCTGTCATGGGGATTGCCTTTTCCCTCTATCCCAGGGATTCTCTGTGGACAGGCAAAGCCAGCTTGCCTCCCCCCAGGGCAGGCAATCAGAGGCATTTTCCTTATTCTACTTCAACAATGGATAGGCCTGACACGTCAAGGGCCCCTGAGCAACCACCCAGTCAGTAAAACCAAAGCCAGAGAGTTGCATGTGGATGTGGAAGGCACCAGATATACAATTAGGAAATAGCTTTTGCGCTCTGCAGGAATCTGGCCTCTTTGCAGTTAGTCCTTAGTTTCTTGAAGTTCTGAGATTTTATTGTATCCTTAGGGTGATCAACTGTGTTTCCTTAATGTGTGCAATTGCAGACATCCGTTCGTTGGGGCAGACGAGCTAACCCGTCACTGAGTGATGGATGTTTTCCTATTGCTCTGCTGAAGAGCATTAAGTTAAGCCTTCACTCCAGCTCCACAGATAGCTGAGACAACAGATGGCCTTTTTTTTTGCAGTTCTAAAGAACTGCTGCCATAGGAGGTTCAGAAGAGCAGCTTCTATATGTTGATGGCTTAAAATATACTTGGTAAATAAAGAACTATTATTGTTATGCCAAAGAACATAGAAGCCGATGAAGGTGGGGTTGGAAGAAAGGAGGGAAAACTTGGTCCAGTCCTTTTCCTGACCTTGCAGGATGCAGTAAATTTAGGCTATGGAAAAGATGGAGGAAATCAGAGGAGTTTTGAAGAAGTCAAGTTCTATCTATAATACTTGCAGATGTTCAATATCTTTTCTGAGGACACAAATGTCCTCTTAAGTACAACTAGAAGACAGACAACACAAACCCAATGTCCAGAATGATTGATATGCTTCAGTGAATATTTTAATATTCCATCCATTAAAAATACTTACAATCAAACCCTGGAACCTGTGCATTTTTTAAATGACAGTCTGAAGACATATGAACAAGCTTGATATAATTTATCCTGGTTTCTGGAATTTCTATGACCAGGGAGGACTTTAAAGTATCATGAAACAAAGATTGTTTCCCCTTCAATATATGTCTACTGCTTTTCTGACCATTTCTGGGATTCCAACATTTATCACAGTAAGAAGTGTTCAGCTTCACATAAGATTAGATTCTTTGATGAACTCAGGAGATTAGTCTGGCTTCTCTGGTGGCTCAGATGGTAAAGAATCTGCTTGCAATATAGGAGACCCAGGTTCAATACCTGGGTTGGGAAGATCCCCTGGAGAATGGAATGGCAACACACTTCAGTATTCTTGCCTGGAGAATCCCCATGGACAAAGGAGCCTGGTCTGCTACTTTCTTTGGTGAACTCATGGGATTATTAGCAGTGAATTCACTACCTGAAAATCATCTTTGTTCAGAGCTATCAGCCCCACAAAAGAAAGTCAAAGTTCTCATTGGAAGGATGCAATTTATATTGCATGTTAAAAGCTTACTGCCATCTGAACACTGCAATTTAGGAGCTTCTTGGATGGGATGTCACAGGAATATCTCATTTGGTCTGAAGCAAAATGTGCCCACTCATTGAATGGGATTTGATATTTGTAATGGTCTCACAAAAAACAGTGAGACTACATGGTTACATGTATTAGACATTAAAAAGTCTGCTTCTAACAGAAATGCTCTCACATGCAGTAGAGCGTCTGCTAATTCTAAGGGCAAGAAATGCAAACTCTATAATATCTGCAGATCGTCCAGGCACACCACCCCTACTCAGGTGGCAGAGGATTATTCTACAGTCTGCTCACAGATCAAGGATGCAGAGTGTAAATGCTTTCAGCAGATGCTTGGAATCTTTAAGGCATATGTTGTTAATGCTTCTTTAAAAGAAATTGCCAAAACTGCTGTACTAGTTCAAATCGTCTGGCATTTGGGAACCTCAGTTACTTTTTTCATGTGAAAGTAAAACCAAGAGTTCAGTCATAAAAAGACAGTCCAGGGCAGTGTGGTTGGCAGTTTATGCAATAGAACTTTAATTTCCTTAACATGAATGCAAGGTGAGGATAATGATTTGTGGGTGACACAGAGGAACACAAGCTCAACGGCAAACTAACACATCATAGTGTTTTTCAATGAAGAATTTAGCCTTCAGAGTGCAACACCCTCATAGCAGCAATGCTGCTGGAAAGATAAAGTGAATGTGCTTTTTGACTTTATGCCTAGAATGTGCTAGGCACAGTGATTGGCACTGGGGATACATAAAACCTCATAGAGCCAGAACCCCCTGCCCCAGACCCCATCAAATTATTCCCATTATTATAGCCTGGATGTAGTAAATTGCAATATATACCCCTAATGTAATCCCCAAAGAATTTGAGTTTCGTAAAAGGAAACCATAGTCATTTCATCTAGATTTTGTTATTATGTTCGTTCAACCGAAATCTAGAGCTAGACCTTTTGCTCTAACTAGGGAAACAGAAAGATTCGAATATCTGATTTAATGAGACATATCAGTTCAAGTTTTTTGGTTGTAATGAACAGAACGAGCTTCTGAGTAGAGAAGGGAATTTAACGGAAAGGTTTGGGGATGTTCAGTGGTCTGAAGAAACTTGTAAACCAGAACTTGAAAAGGATATGAACCACGGCAGTTTCAGCAGGAAGAAATGGAGCACCTGGGGAGGATACTTTCCTGGATGGATATTTTTTGTCCAATACTTTTAATACTTACTGGTAAAGCTGAGTATGGAGCACATTTTTAACACTGAAATTTTGAATGATTCATGACTACCATTTTTTTTCTTTTATAGGTTGTGTATGTGATGTTGCATCTACCTAAATATCTTTGCCTATGTTTTATACTTTTCTAGTTTTAGGCTTACATTTAAATCTATGATCTATAAGTTAATTAATTTGAGAATCTTGTTTTCATATGGTTCTAGGTAAGGATCCAAGTTTTTATTTCCAGCATCATTTGCTGAAAAGACAAGTTTTCCTCCACTGAATTGCCTTCACGCCTATATTGGGTATTACTTGTCCACATGTGTTTTGTCCATATAGCCATCAGTTGTTATATATTTGGATCTATTTCTGCATTCTCTGATATGTTTCACTGACCTACTTGTCTATACGTACAAAAATGTCACAATGTCATCATTACTTTACAAGTCTATATAAAGTCTTTATAGTAAGTCTTTATAATAAGGTAATATAAACCCTCTGACTTTTTTTTCAAAGATGTTTTGAGCTTTCAATGTTTTTTGCAATCCTGTATGAATTTTAGCATTGGTTTTCTAGTTTCTATCAATAAAAAGCTTGCTAAGATTTTTACTGGTATTGCATTGAATCTGCAGATAAATTTAGGGAGAATCATCATATTGAAAACTTTAAGGCCTATGAATAAGTTATATCTCTCCAATTATTTAGGTCAAAGTTCATTTCCCTCAGAAATATTTTGTAGGTTTTAGTGTACAAGCCTTGCCAATTTTTTGTCAGATTTATCCCTAAGAATTTTACATATTTAATGCTATTCCACATAGTGTTTTAAAATTTCTATTTCTGGTTGTTAATAGAAAAATATAGAAATACAACTGATTTTGATATCGATCTTTTATCCTTCAAACTTACTAAATTTGAAGTTCTGAGTGTTTTTGCATATGTTATCAGATTTTCTACATAGACGATCATGCATTCTGAAATAGAAATAATTTTACTTTTTCCTTTCCAAAAGAGACACTTTTTTTGTTACCTTAATGCTCTGTCTAAACCTCTAGTACAGTTTTGAATAGGAGTGTGAGAAGGCGCATCTTTTTATTCTTCTGAACTTAGGTAGAAAGCATTTAATCTTTCATCATTCAGTATTATGTAATGGCTGTAGGTTTTTCTTAGATGTCATTTATCAGAGTGAGCAGAAGTTCTCTCTATTCCTAGTTTGCTGAAAGTTTTCATCAGGAATGGATGCTGGATTTTTTCAAATGCTATCTCTGCATATATTCAGATGATATGGGTTTTCTTTTTCAGTGTGTTAATTTGATGAGTTATACCAGCTGATTTTTAATAGTAAGCCAGATTTGCGTTCTTGGAATGAACCTCACTTGATCATAATGTACCAAGCCTTTCATGTATGCTTGGATTTGATTTTCTAAAATTTGGTTTCAAATTTTTGTATGTATGTTCATATGGAATCCTGACCTATAGTTTTCTTATTTCATTAATATCTTTGTTCGGTTTTGGTATTAAGGTAATAGTGGGCTCACATAATAAGATAGGAAGTTATTTCCATCTCTTCAATTTTCAGGAAGAGTTTGTGTAGAATTAGTATCATTTATTCCCTAAATATTTGGTGGAGTTAATTAGTGATACCATTTAAATCTGGAATGCTCTTTACAAGAAGGTTTTCAACTACAAATTCAACTTTTTAAATATATATAATGCTAAGCAAGCTGTATATTTCTTCCTTTGTGAACTTTGATAATTTGTATCATTCAAGGAATTTATCCATTTTGTCTATGTTGTTGACATTATTGACATAGAGTTGTTGGGAAAATTCCCATATCATCCATATTTGTACTATGCTTCCATTTCTCCTTTATGATATTGTTTTTATCCATTTTACTTATACATATGCCATGAACCCCATAGCACATTACTGTAATTTTTGTTTAAATCATAAAACATTTTTAAGGAACGTAATAATAAAAAATAAATCATATATTTTCTCATAACTTCCATGTATGATTCTCTTCATTGTTTTAGTAAATCGAAATTTTCATCTGGTAACATTTTCCTTCTGCTTGAAGACCTTCCTTTAACATTTCTTATACTGAGAAGCTGCTGGGGATAAATTCCTTCAGCTTTTGTGTGATTGAAAAAGTCTTTTTCTCCCCTCCCCCATCATCCTTCCCTCTTGGCAGTCGCAAGCCTGTTCTCTGTGTTTGTGAGTCTGTTTTTATTTCATAGATGTGTTCATTTGTGTCATATTTTAGACTCCACATGTAAGTGATATCATAAGGTTGTCTTTCTCTTTCTGACTTACTTTGCTTAGTATGATAATCCTAGTTGTATCCATGTTGCAGCAAACGCCATTATTTTGTTCTTTTTTATGGCTGAGTAGTAGTCCACTGTGTATGAGCACCACATTGTCTTTATTCATTCATCTGTTGATGGACGTTTAGGTTGCTTCCATGTCTTGGGCATTGTACGTAGTGTTGCTATGAACATAGAGGTGCATGTATCTTTTCAAATTGTATTTTTTATCTGGATATATGCCAAGGAGTGGGATTCCTAGGTCATATGGTAACTTGATCTTTTGTTTTTTGAGGAACCTCCATACTGTTTTCAATAGTGGTTGCACCAATATACATTCTCACCAATAGTGTAAGAGGGTTTAGTTATTTCTCCTTCAGTATTTTGAAGATGTTTCTCTATTGTCATCTTGCTTGTAATGTGTCAGATAATTTGCTGTCTTTCTTATCTTTGTTCTTCTGTGTGTAATATGTAGTTTTTCTGGAGGTGTTTTTAATATTTTTCTACCTATCATTGCTTTTGAGAAATTTGATTACCATATATCTTGGTATAGTTTTCTTTTTAATTTATTTTTAATTGGGGGATAATTGCTTTACAATATTGTTACCAATACAATTGGTAACAAATTATAATACAACAGTATAGTATAATACAACAACAAATTACAATACAAACCAATTACAACATTGGTTTCTACCATACATCAACATGAATCAGCCATAGGTATACATATGTCCCCTCCCTCTTGAACCTCCCTCCAGCCTCCCAGCCCATCCCACCCCTCTATGTTGTCACAGAGCACCAGATTTGAGCTCCCTGCATCAATACAGCAAATTCCCACTGGCTGTCTATTTTATGTATGGTAATATATATGTTTCAATGCTACTCTCTCAATTCATCTCACCCTTTCAAATGGTGAAGGACAGGGGAGCCTGGCATGCTGCAGTACATGGGGTCACAAACAGTTGGACACCACCGAATGACTGAACAACAACAACACCTTCCCTCATTGTGTGTTTTCTCTATGTTTCTTGTGCTTGAAGTTCATTGGGATTCTCAGATATGTAGTTTTCAGATGTCATCAAATTTGGAATTTTCCAGGCATTTCTTCAACTATATTTTTTCTCTCACCAACCTCTTGTTTGGGGACTCAGGTTACAGTATATTAGGATGTTAAAAGTTGTCTCAAAGCTACGGAAGCTCATCATTTTCATTTTGCATTTCATCTCATATTGCTTCTATTGCTATGTTTACAAATTCACTAATTTTTTTTGTCTGTAATGTCTAATCTACTATTAATTCCATCCAGTGAATTTTTTAATCTCAGACATTGTAGCTTTATGCTTGAGTTATTTGATTTTTGTATTTGTTTTTCATATGTTCTATATCTCTATTTTGAGGCTTTCGGAATATGGCTAAAGTTATTCTTTTCATGTCTGTTTCTGCTGATTCTAATATCTGTTTCAGTCCTACATAGGTTTTCATTGATTGATCATTCTTCTTATTATAGGTTACATTTTTCTGCTTCTTAAGACAGTCTGTTATTCTTTTATTGGATGCCAGACATTGTGAATTTTACCTTGCTGGCTCCTGAATATTTCTGTATACCTATAAATATTTTTAAGCTTTGTTCTGATATGCAGTTGAGTTTCTTGGAAGAATTTTGATCCTATTGGGCCTTGCTTTTTAAGACGTGTTAGCCTAGACTAGCGCTGCATTTAATTTTGGTAATGTGTCCCTTAGTACTGAGGCAAGACTTTTCTAATACTCTATACCCAATACCTCATGAATTATGACATTTTACAGTCAGGCTGGTGGGAACAGACACTATCGCTGGTCCTTTGTGAGTGCTGAATGCTGTGCTTAGCTGCTTAATCATGTCAGACTCTTTGTGACCCCATGAACTGTAGCCCACCAGGCTCTATCCATGGGATTTTCCTGGCAGGAATACTGCAGTGGGTTGCCAGGCCCTCTTCCAGGGGATCTTCCCAACCCAAGAATTGAACCCGTCTCCCGCATTGCAGGCAGATTCTTTACTGTCTGAGCCACCAGGGAAGCCCAAGAATACTGGAATGGGTAGCCTATCCCTTCTTCAGGGGATCTTCCCAACCCAGGAATTGAACCAGAGTCTCCTGGTTGCAGGCAGATTCTTTATTGGCTAAGCTACCAGGGAAGCTCAAGTGTTGAATACTCTTTTGTTAATGTTTTCTCCAATCTTGGACAGTTTTCTCATATATGTAAGCTGATCAGTCTCTGCCAAATGGTCAAAAGGAACCCTCTGCACATCTTCAGAATTCTGTATGCATCTTTCTCCTCTGACCCAGGTACTTTGTCCTGCATATTCAAGCTGCCTTGGCAGTTGTTTAAGATAAGAAGGTAAATTTGATCTGTGTTATTCTATCTTGGTCACAAATAGAAGTCAATGATTTATTTTTAAATTACTTCAAACATACAGAAAAATTTCAAGACATATATAGAGAACTCCCACACCCTCTTTACTCAGAGTTCCAAATAATTAATATTTTATATTTATTCCACCTCTCTCTTTACACACACATATATAATTTTATCATTATTCTTTTTTAAACATTTAAGCAGTAACTGCAGAGCTGATGAGTCATCACTCTCACTTCCCCCAGTTTCTATCTTTCCAAAAGAAACACAGTCTTCTACACAACCAAAGTACAACCAAGCTCAGAAAGCAATATCAGTACAATATAATACTATCAATACAAAACAATCAATATTACCATCCAGTTCATAGAACACTTTTAAGTTTTTCCAACTGTGCCAGTAACATCTCTTTTTTTATGGTCCAGTAGCCAAACCAAGATCATTTAATTGTCATAGATTTCCAAAATCACTCAATCTGGAGTAGTTTTCTGTTTTGTTTCATTTTGTTTTTTAGTCTTTCCATCTTTTCAGTCTGTATGCATTTCTCTACCTAAGTTTGTCTCACGTCCAGAATCAGGTCATGTTTTCTTTGCAGGAAAATGATATGATATTATGTTTTCTTGAGATTTCTCAGTTCAGTTCAGTCACTCAGTCGTGTCCCACTCTTTGCCACCCCATGGACTGCAACACGTCAGGCTTCCCTGTCCACCACCAACTCCCAGAGCTTGCTCAAACTCATGTCCATCGAGTTAGTAATGCCATCCAACCATCTCATCCTCTGTCATCCCCTTCTCCTCCTGCCTTCAATCTTTCCCAGCATCTTCTCAGGAAACATAAAATTCACCATTTTTCCACTTGTAAGTGATCAGCATATTGTGGGAAAATATTTTGAGACTGCACCAATATTTAATTCTTAATCAAAATTTCACCCACCAGCCTTGCCCTCTATGGGTGACTCATGCTGAATCCATAGAACCTGGTCTTAACATGTAATTCATTTGGTTTTCCAAATGCATCAGCTACCCTGACAGAAGTTCAGATATTCCAGCAGTAACAGTTCTAATCTCTGTTGAAAACCAATATCAAAAGGGAAACCATACCTACCTTAGAGAAGTAGTTCTAGTCATTGAACAATCTATCCATCCTACTACCAATCAATATATCACCCATTCATTGTATTGAACGGGTATCGATGGTACTTTTACATGGTGCCAGGCTGTGGATATAAACAACAACAAAAGCCCCAAACCATAAGACACAGTGCTTATATCTAAGTTCCTGGTTTTCATAGGAAAATAACATGAACAAATAATTACAATTCAGTGTGATTATAATACAAAATAATGCTTAGTATTATTCCCTTGTGGCTCAGTGATAAGGAATCTGCCTGCCAATGCAGGAGACATTGATTCAATCTCTGGGTTGGGAAGATTCCCTGGAGGAGGAAATGACAACCCACTCCAGTGTTCTTGCCTGGAGAAAAATCCAGAAAAATCCCATGGACAGAGGATCCTGGTGGGTTACAGTCCATGGGGTCGCAAAAGAGTCAGAGATGAATAAGCAACTGAGTACACAGGCAGGTATAAAATATGTGGACTACCAACGGAACATAAACGGTATTCGCATATACGAGAAGGTTTCCTAGAGAGGTAATATTGGTCCTTTAAGGTGAATAGGCAATGGCACCCCACTCCAGGACTCTTGCCTGGAAAATCCCATGGACAGAGGAGCCTGGTAGGCTGCAGTCCATGGGGTCACAAAGAGGTGGACATGACTGAGCGACTTCACTCTCCCTTTTCACTTTCACGCATTGGAGAAGGAAATGGCAACCCACTCCAGTGTTCTTGCCTGGAGAATCCCAGGGGTGGCGGACCCTGGTGGGCTGCTGTCCATGGGGTCACACAGAGTTGGACATGACTGAAGTGACTTAGCAGCAGCAGCAGCAGCAAGGTGAATAGGAGCTTGGGAAATATTTGATACGAACAGGAGTAAATAGAATGTTCCAGTTAGAAGAAACAGCATGTGATAATGCAGGGTATAAAAGCATGAAGTACAAAGAACATAGAAGTAGTTCACTGTCTAGGGGAAGAGAGGGTCTGAGAGGGAATGGGGATTGGTGGCAGGGCAGGAAAAATTGAGGTGGGGCCAGCTTGGTACAGAGCCACACTTTTTTGGTCGTGCTAAGGAGAAAGCAATGGCACCCCACTCCAGTGCTCTTGCCTGGGAAATCCCATGGACGGAGGAGCCTGGTAGGCTGCAGCCCATGGGGTTGCAAAGAGTCGGACACGACTGAGCGACTTCACTCTCCCTTTTCACTTTCTGCATTGGAGAAGGAAATGGCAGCCCACTCCAGTGTTCTTGCCTGGAGAATCCCAGGGACGGGGGAGCCTGGTGGGCTGCCGTCTCTGGGGTCGCACAGAGTCGGACATGACTAAAGTGACTTAGCAGCAGCAGCAGCAGCAGCTATAAATCAGAGGAAGCTACTGAATGCTTTAAAATATAGTGAAATAATCAGATTTGTGTCCAGAAAGATTACTCTGGGACTCATGGATGATGTCTTGAAAAGGAGTGCAGGCCGAAAGGATAATCCAGACACTAAGTTGCTCCAAAGTGAATTGTTAGATTAGAGTAGCCAACAAGACTTGTCAACGTGTCTCATTCTTGCACACACTTATCACTCCATGTCCGGTTGCAGGAGCTGTCGGGGATATGATTGCTTGGCACTCGACGTCTATTCCATTCCCCTTTCAGTGCAGTGACTTTCAAACTTTTTTTTTTAACTCAACCCCCAGTGAGAAAATATTTTACTTTGCAATCCATACATATGTGTGCGTGGCACAAAACAGAAATTACCCTAGGTTGATGCCCTCTGAAAATGTTATTCTGCTCTGTTTTATTTTTTTCAGTGCTTTCATGATTCACTAACGATGAGTGCTGATCCCCAAAGTGAAAGCCACTGCTGTATAACAAGGCTGGAAAGCCAAAGGCTACATTTTCCCACCCACTTCAGCTGAAGTTCCAGGTGTTCTCAGTTCTGCAAACCCAATGTCCTCGTGTTGCTTTTGCTATTTCTGCTGCCAAGCATGCCGTGGGAGTGTTTGGTCTTTCTTGGCAATGCCAGCAGAGGTTTAGTCACTAGCACAGGTGCCTTTCCTAGGTATTATTTGAAGGAAAAAAAAGAGTTATCAATTTTTGCTGGTGAAGTTTGTATCAGGCATAGAATGGTTCTGGGATCTGCAGCATTCATGACTTTATAAGCATGAGTAAGTAAGTGTCCGTCATTCGGTCATGTCAAACTCTTTGCAACCCCACAGACTGTAGCCCACCAGGCTGCTCTGTCCATAGGATTCTCCAGGCAAGAATACTAGAGTGGGGAGTCCTTCCCTTCTCCAGGGATCAAACTTGAATCTCCTACTTGCAGGCATATTCTTTACCATCTGAGCCATGAGGGAACCCCTTTATAAGCATGGAACCTTCTTAATCAGGACAATTTCTGATTGCAGTGGCTTCAAGGTCAAGGCAGTGACGACGTAGGGCTGGAGGCTGAGAAGTTTTGAGTGGTAGGGGCTGCTTGGGTGCCCAGTACTGTGGTATGACTGGGGAGAGGGGAGGGAGGTTTCTAAAAGTTCCCCCTAGAGACTGTTTTGTCTGCCCATCAAGTGATCTACATGCTGCATAAAATCTGCAGTAAATCTCTACCTAGATAGGATTCTGTTCTCTGCAACAGAACTCTGGACACAGTCTCGCTGAGGTACTAGTGAGGTTCTAAGTCATGGAGACTCAGGACTTGCCTAAATCTTCACCTGTCAAACTTAATCTGGGTCCAGCCACAAAAAGGAATGAAGGACAACTACATCTAGCAGCATGGGCCAATCAGAAACATCAAGTTGAATAAAAAGAGCAAAACACATAAGCCTATGGTTCTGTTCATACAAAATTTAGAAAATAGGCAACTTAAACCACAATGCTTAGAGATCTGTATTTAAGGACTAGATCTATAGAAAAAGATGTATTTACCATAAAAATCAGATTGTTAGGTAATCAGTAAGGGTCATGGAGAGACTTCTGAGGTGCTGGCTGTGTCCTATTTTTTACCTAAATGGTGATTTTGCATGTATTTGACTTATGCACCTTTTGGTATGTAAATTATGTTTGACATTCTCTCACACTCATAAAAAATTGCAACAATAGCAAAGATTTTAATCGTAATTCATGCAATCTATGGTCATCCAGTCCATTCATACAATTTATGATTATCTAGTCCATCAACTCATCTGTTGCTTGAATGTCCCCACAGCCTTTTCTATCCTCTGATTGACCCCTTCTGAAGAACTGGAGTCACTCAGCTGTCACTCATGAGAGAGGTAACACACTCAGGCAAATAACAGGTGACCCTCTTAGCTTTATTGTCATGTTCCTGTGACTGTCCACTATTGTTCCTCAATTCCCAACTGCCAAGTCATTGAAGACCATATTTAAAGACTGCAAGAGGGTCCTCAAAACTAACATGAATCTTTACACCCTCAGGATGTAACGTCCCTCTCTCTGACCCTTGGGTAACATAGCTTGTTTTATTGTAAGAACCAAGGCAGCAACGATCAATACCATAGCAGAAAAAGAGATACATTACACATGGGTTACCTTTAAGTATGAGTTGCTTTCTTTCTCAAATGGGCTGTTAACTTTTGGGAAGGAGGATTGGGAGAGCAGAAATGACAGGTGAGACTGGAAAGAAAACTCCCTTGTAGCTTTATTTTATATATATATTTCTGGCTTTACAAGATGAACTGGTGAGTTGAGTAGGTACAAGACAAGTGTCTTGGATTGAAATGACCATTCAGTGAAGGAAAGGTCACAATATGAAGGTTTCCACTTCTCCAGTCTTCAAAGAGAGATACAGTATATCTGGGATGGGAGGTGGGGGACTAATGTTGTCAGGATTAAATGTTAATACCTGAAATCGTTTTCATCAAAAGATGCTATGTTGACTTCAAAGAATACACATGGCTTACAAGTTGAACTTTCTGTTTTTAAAGAAACATGCCCTCTGCAGAAAACTTTTCCAAAAGTTTTTCACCTTTTCCTGGTGCTTCATAACACTTTAAAGATGTTTCAGATAATATGAGATTTCCAAACAAATGGGTATGATACATAAGGATAATAAGTCTTTTTGTTTGTCCAGTAAATATTTGTTGAATTAGGCACAGTGAACAAATGAAAAGAAATTATAAAAGAATAAATCACTATTACAAATTAGGTAGCTCTTTTTGATACAAAGTCACCCATTTTCATGAGGATGACTTCTGAAAATTACAGGTAATGATTCTATTATGACAAAAATGTAGAGCTGCGTTTCTACTCTGTGCAGGCAAAGGAAAGTTGTAAAGTAAAGCCATTATCTGGATAATTCAGACAAGAAACTAACTATTGAGGGAAAGGAGGCCCTTTTTTTCCTGGCCCAAATTCATTTGAGCCATCCAATAACATGACCCACTAGAGTGGAATTTGGCATTCAAGAGGCTTGTCTTGGCTCACGTCCAGTGGGGTTAAGTTACTGAATTCTTTAAAGGACATTGTTCAAACATGGTCTCCCGTGTAACTGGGTTCTAAGGCATGAGCTGCAAGAACCTTGACCCTATCACATGACTCCAGAGTATTCATCCATTGGATCAAATTATGCAGAAAATCACTCTCATTCCAGTTCACCTTTCCAGGTTAGACAGAAGCAAAGCCGATTGCCCAAGATTTGCTCCACAATAGTTACACGCAAATACTTGAAAGCTCTGCCTGAAAAGTGTGTGGATAAATATGATCCCCATTCCTAGATGGCATCAATAGAAGCAAATGGGCCAAAGGTGGCAGTTACTTGGCAATTCCCCACTCCCTATCCCTGCCTGCCACATTCTCAGTTCTTCAGAATGCACCTTTGATTACTTAAAGAATTGTGTTGACTTCATGAATGATAGAAATCACAACAGTTGAGCTGCCTGCCCCTCCAACCTCCTTTCATGACTCTGATGCACTCCCTAAACATTTAGTGAACAACCGGAAAAAAACAAAATATGAGGATGTCTTGCCGAGAGTGACTGTGCTGCAGAAATAGCAACTGTGACCTTTTGCTTGCTTTCCTTTGCTGGCCATGCCCGAGCAAGGCTTTTTGTAAGATGACCTGGGGTTGGGCTTTCTGCCTATGCGCACACCTGGCAGCTCGAGTCCTCCTATCCTTGGGAACTTGCATACATGCTGAGTTCCCATTTTCTTTGACTGCAAAACAGACAAGGACCAGCTGGTTGATGCTGACACGGCTCACATGACTGGTGGGAACACTACTTGTGTGTTTGGTGTTTGTTCTCTATTTATCGATGGGAAGATATTTCTCTGAGAAAAGCATATCTTTTGTCTTCTGATGGAAAGTTTGTCCTTCCAATGGAGAATGATCTAGAAAGCAAACAAACTGATCATTCATTTCCCATGTATGAGTCCCATGTGTAAGTTTTCATTTTAAGGTTTGAATCTAAATATAAGAAATGATTTGTGGCCCTAGAAATACCAGATACTTAACTTCTTTCCCATAGCAATATGATTTTTAATAGCTGAATATGCCATCTCTCCTTGAGCAGGTTGCTTTCATCACCAGTTTAAAGTATCCGATATTGTTATAAATACTATGAATTATTTGAAGATAATATCACCCTGGAAATAATTTTTAATGTCCTCAGTCTCAAGGTATAAAATAATGCATTGCTGGGTTTAGTATGTTCTTGCAGGCAAAGTGGTTTCCTATGTGGCTACATGGACCTAGCTTGAGCCTGCAGACTCTGGGAGACAGAAAAGTGGAAAATCAGACACTAATAAAGTATAGAGAAGGGTCTTCTGATTTTCTAACATTATGTGGGATAACATAAAAATGTAATTTTTTTATACGTCTACCTAAAATTAAAAACTCCCAAGCGCTCCTTCTGCTCCTCCTCTTCTTTTTCATGTTCTCTGCCTCTTCCTCTTCTCTTTTCTTATTCTTTTTGGTTTTGTTAGGTTGAATGTCAGGAGATCTTTGAATTATTCATGTTACTCTGGTTAATGCTGGATTCATATTCATCCAGAGAAGCTTATTTTTGCTTAAGTTTTCCAACCATGAAACTAATACAGCATAATGGAAATGTAACTGATACTTAGCTATTGTCCTGGAAATAGATCCCATTACAATTATATGTAAGAAATATTTTAAAATAACTGTAAAACAGGAGGAATATTTATGCTCTTCTGAAGATGAATAGACTTATTTATAGGTGGAGAGACATTCCATAAGATAAGCTAAAATTAATCATATTGCTGAAGTTTTCAAAGAGGTCAGAGTCCAAATTAAATATAGAAGGGCAAACCAGTTTCTTCCTCTCGCGTATTTTAATGAAGACTAGAGAGGCTGGAGAAATATTTATATTCTTTTATTCATATTTTTAGGATTGCCTCATGTCTCGATTTTTTTTTTCCCAGATCTTTCATTTAAGTGACGGTACTTCAAAGTGAATATGGGTATTCTCAACTCCTCATATCTTAAAAAAGAAAAAAAAAAAAAGGAAGAATTAATGGGACTGGAAATTTTAAAACAACAGATGTACTAATAGTGTGATTAATGCCTGAGTTAGACATACGGGGGAGTGCCACCACTTTATGTAGCTTTGGCTGAGCCCTGATTGTATCGTAGAGGAACTGGAGCCCCAGAGTCACGCTGAGACCATCTCTAGGAAATGACTGCTGATTTTCCTTGGAGTGTGAGAGATAAGGAGCTGTTTCTCTCTAAACATAGCTCTCTGACTGCTTTGCAGTTAACTAGATGCACTGCTAAGAACTGTGGGTAATTCATTGAAGGATGAATATTGAAACGTGCTGTGTGGTGAGGGAGGAAATCTTGCTCCCAAACCCTGGCTGCATTACTCTGAAGGAGCCGAGAAGCAGAGAGGGACCAGCTCTCCACACCCTCCACTAAGGGGCAGACACACGTAAGCCGAACTCCAGAATCCACGGTCAGAAAGAGACTCCCAATAGTACCACTTGGGCTAAAGTGACATTTCTTCCATCTGGCCCCAGTTTTTTTGTTTTTTTTTTTGTCCTCCACAGAGCTACATACTTCAGTCATGACGCCTTAAGCAAGAAAACAACTTCTTCAGACAGTGGCTGAGATAAGAAAGACAAGGCAAAGCTTAGTCCCGAGTACAATGGTGTGCACGTTGATATCACTGAGTTATGAACTATTTCCTTTTAATCCAGTTTCAAAAGATAACTTCCTCCATATGCAATTAATTCCACATATAACTACAAGGAACTGCATATTTTCGAACAGTTGTGTCATCATTATGAATGTTTAAACAATCTCTGTGGTCTCTTTCCCACAAACTGATTTAACATGTATATAAAGAGGCTTTTGAAATGAGCACTTTACATTTGCTTCTCAAACTTCAGCGTCTGTTTTTAGTAAATATTGAAGATGAAACTTCCCCCATTCATGCCTGGAGCACTGGCCAATTGCAACTCAGGAATGCAGTTCTTGGGCTTTTCATGAATAAAATTCTCTGGTTGTGAACCTAGTCTTTCTCAGGCCGTGTCAACAGGACCAAAACTGAATGGATGTGGAATAAAGCACTCATGGCAGTTGGCTGAGCTGGCCACAGATTATCTTAATTAATATCAAGAGAGTATGAGCCACACAGACCTGTTCAAGTCCTGACTCTGTGCAATAGATGGGGGACTGTGTATCCCAAGGTCCATAGTGGTCCCAGTTCACTCTTAATGCTCCAGTGTAACTATAAATTGTGGCCCTTTCAAAAATGTTCCAGTTCGAGACATTCCTAGTGGTCCAGTGGTTGGCAATCCGCCTGCCAGTGCAGGGAAGATGGGTTTGATCCCTGGTCCAGGAAGATCCCAGATGCTGCAGGGCCATTAAGCCCTGCATGGGCCACAATTGAAGCCCGAACACCCTAGAGCCTGTGTTCCAAGAGAGAAGACACCACAATGAGAAGCCTGCACATTGCAACTAGAGGGTAACCCCTTCTCATCACAACTAGAGAAAGTCTGCACACAGCAACAAAGACAAAAAAAAAAAATGTCCAAGTTTAAGCTAGAATGTATATGATCACCCTACTATTGGAAACACCCACTTTAGGTCTCTGCATTCTTGCTTTTCATGAGTGCAGCAATACGTGTTGGGGTTTCCCAGGAGCTGGTGGTAAAGAATCTCCCTGCCAATGAGGAGATACAAGAGACGTGGGCTCTATCCCTGGGTCAGGAATATCCCCCGGAGTAGGAAATGGCAACCCCCTCCAGTATTCTTGCTTGGGAAATTCCATAAACAGAGGAACCTGGTGGCCTGCCGTCCACGGGGCCACAAAGAGTCAGACACAACTGAGTGACTAAGCACAATATGTGTTGTGTCCTAGAGATCCATTTTATTGGCCAAAATCATCAAAACTGATCATGAAAATTACTTACAGTTAATTAAACACAACTATACATGTAACAATAATTTATTGACAGATTCAGGTGTCGTTTTTCTCCCCACATATTTGTTTTGTCTTTTCTCATTTCAAGTAGGACCCAGTCCCTCGTGTGCTTCCCTGCCTCAGGGATTTTTGCAGGATGGAAGACAGAAGCCCCTGAAAAGTCTGCGGTTCTTGCTGTTTTTTTGTGAATGCCTACAGCCATTGAGAAAATAACATGGCCTCCAGACTCTAAGAAAGAGGAACGAAGCACTGGATGGCAGAGAGTCAGAGACAGAAGTTCTTCTTAAAGTGGTAGAGGGAAACAGGATGGCAGGCTGTGCTGAGAAGGTGAGCCGAGGAGGTGGTGTGACTTAAACCCACAGCAGGATCAGCTATGCAATTTGGGGGATCCAGTGCAAAACGAACATGGCAGTCCTTGTCCAAATATCAAGATGGCAACCACAGAGCGTTAAAACAAATTCAGGGCTCTCCTGAGTTCAGGGCCCTGTGAAATGGCACAGTCACATGGCCACCACGCAGCTAGCCCTGCCCAGAGGAGATGACTTCTTGATGTGCCTAGAGGGAGGTACCCGCTGCAAAGCCCCCTACTCACCAAAGGCACCACCAAAACCCAGGCCCCAGTGTGAGCATCATAGAGTGATGCCAGTGATACCTTAAAAGACTGGAGATCAGAGGCTTTTCCTCAATTGTCTTCACTGAAAGTAAACCCCCTGGTTTCTGGTGTGACTCATGAAAGGAGATGAGGTTCCTGACAAGGATGAGATGGACATTCTTGCCATCTTAGAGGAAGCATGGCAGTTGAAAGTCAGAGAACTAACCCAATTTAAAGAAAAAAAGAAATTGATATGTTTTGCACACGTCAGTTTGTGTACTAAAATTTATTTTACATATGCTTTTACAAATATTTAAGTTTATAAAACCAAATGTTTAATATAAGATCCACATTGTAAATATTCCTTTGAAAGTTTTTTCTGCATGGACTAGAATGACTGGGCTTCTTAAAATATAAGTCCATAAAGTGGAGGAAGATGCCTACTTTCTTGGTGAACCTCCCTGAAATACCCACAGACTTCTTTAACCACAGCAAGGACCTTTGATCTGCATTTAACATTCAGATTGTTTGTCTCAGACATTTTCCTTATCCATTTCATGAGCAAAAATGCTCTGAGTGTCATTGAATGATAGTTTCTGTGGAATGAGAAGTCCATGGTTTGTGTTCATTGATAGCATATGTGCACATCTTATTTATGGCAGTAAAATTTTTTTTTTTCTAAAAAGTTGTGATTCTCTGTAATAGTGCGTGATATTTGAGCAAGTTACTTAATCTGCTGTCCTTATCTGTAAAATGAAAATCATACTCACCTCTTGGGATGCTGTCAGGACTCAAGTTAGATGACAGAGTCAGTACCCAGCACAAATGAAATGCTAAGCGGTTGCGGAATCTTGGACATGACTCTGCCGTGTTAATCACATAATAGTGACCCAGTTTCTAGTTTATGGGCTACATCAAACTCTTTGTTGTTGTTGTTTTTCTGGTTGTAAATGACAGAACTTCTATCCACAATGCTGCTGCTGCTGCTAAGTCGCTTCAGTCGTGTCCGACCCTGTGTGACCCCATAGACAGCAGCCCACCAGGCCCCCCTGTCCCTGGGATTCTCCAGGCAAAAACACTGGAGTGCGTTGCCATTTCCTTCTCCAATGCATGAAAGTGAAAAGTGAAAGTGAAGTCGCTCATTCGTGTCCGACTCTTCACGACCCCATGGCTACCAGGCTCCTCTGTCCATGGGATTTTCCAGGCAAGAGTACTGGAGTGGGTTCCCATTGTCTTCTCCACCATGAAGTTCTGGAAATTTTTGTGTTTTAACGTTAAGATAGTTGCCTTCTCCCCCAAAATACAAGTTAGCACCAATCTCCTCAGATGCCCGTGGACCACATGCCTCTGCCAGCTCCTTTTGGCCTTGGGCAGATATTGAATCACTGAGGATTAGAATCAAAAAGGACAAGAGATCACAGCCTTCAGTAGTGACTTACAAACTCCTGGGGGTACCCAAGGGGCTCTCAAGTACATGTGGTTCCCGACACCTCCTCCCTACTTGCCACAGGAAACTCCAAATGTATCTGTTTTATATATTGTCCATCTAAGTAAGAGTTTATTTAACAAAAGGGCACAGCTAAAAAAATAAATAAATAAAAAGACCCTTTGAAAATAGCAGATCTGGTCCAACCTCTGCAGTTTAGAGCTGATGGAATTTAGAACTAGAAGATTGTTTTAACCAATGTCACCCAGCCAGTTTGTGGTAGAGCCAGGAGTACACTGAGGTCAGCTCCTAAGCCCATGCAGTTTCCATTCTAGCAGGCTGCCTCTTAAGGAAAGATGGGGCTGACACCACAGATGATGTAGGGTCAAGATTTACATCTTACAAATCAGATGTACCAAAACAGTAGCTTATTTGTTTTCTATAACTGATTTAATCTTACTCCGAAGCTCTCAGTCCTACAGACAGCAGAAATAAACTTGCTGAACAGCCTCTTCCAGGGTGCAAAAAAGGAGTGGTGCTGAATTCACACAGTTCAACCATTGAAATCCCCTATCAGAGCCAATTCTTTGCCTTCTAAGCTTCTCCCTCCTTCGTTCTCAAGATAGCATCTGGATGAAGAAGTTTATGGGCCCTCATGGAGCCGAAGCAGGGATGTGTAACTCACAGGTTGTCTTTCTCTGTAGGCTCCTGATATTCTACAACTGAGGTATGAGTCCTCTCAGTCCCTGGGCATCAGCCTCTTTGGGCATGTAACCTTCCTACATGTGCTATGTAAGTGTTTGCAGCTGGTGTAATTTGCGGTCTGCTCTCTCCACATGGGCAATCTATGCTGATAGCTCCCAGGGAGCTAGGCCATCTCTCCCTGGGAAGATTCTAACCAGGGTACCAGTGCCATGGGAAGGCCATCATCTGAGAGGAACTGACTGCTGTTCATGGAAGTTCTTCTTTATCAGACACCTAAACAACTGAAAATTAACTAGAGTTTTGAATACCTTCTTCTCTTAACTTTTTTGTTGAAGTAAAAAAATTTAAAGCAGACACAAAATTACTTTTAAACCTTGGTCTTCTTGTTAGAGACAGTAGGGTAAAAACACATTAGCCATTCCTCTTCCTAAAAATCCAATGACAACAATAAATGGAACAAAAATAGAAGGAAAAAAGTCTTCCTATCATGAATGAAGCAAGGAAACAGCTACAATCCCAAACCACAAACTATGAAGAACACCTGCCAAATATTATGGGCATGGATGGAGCTGAAGGAGGCCCTTAATGCTGACAAATGCCTCCTTGGATCTCAGACAGGATCTATATTTCTCTAAAATTAAGTGAGGCAGCCCTAAGAAGTCAAACCAGTGATCCTTTGCTTAGAGAGAGGAAGTTAAAGATATGAATGAGAGGAGAAATGGGGATTGCCCGGAAGAGATACTCAGCTTTCGAGGCTACAAATTTTTCACTTCTTTGCATTCTTCTGAATTTTGGGACAGATTTTTATAAGTAGTTCTGACCAAAACAATAGCCATTCTAACAGCAAGTAAAAGCTAAAAAAAAAAAAAAAACAGTGCAACTGGTTATTGACCTTGTGTGAAAGGGTTCATGGATAATTAACCGCTACCTCAGAATTCTACTTCAGGTATAGTCTTTATTATACTATTTTAATAGGTTATTGAGTGTAAAAAGATAAATCAGACCCAGAGTCTAGAAGAAGAGGGGAAAACAGAGTAAAGGCCAAATTGATCTGTATTCAAATATGGGCATAATTAGTAGGGTCTGTTTGAGCTGATTACCCCTGAGAAGTAAGCAGGAAGAGAAGGAGTGAGGGACCCAATCAACAATGGGAGGGGAGGAGGGGAGTGAGTATTAGAACCTGAATTAGCCGAAATGGCCAAGTCTCTCTAGCCTTGAGAATGCTGAGGTTTTTAAGTTATTTACATTACTTTGAAAGAGACTTGGCTTCCCTCTGCCTTCTGCTACACCCACAAAGGTCTTGGTTTTTCTTTACTTTTAGATTGAGTTGGTTGATAGGTTGGGTAGATATTAAGGGAACCAAAGGAATGAGAGAGCTCTTCCGTGTTGGAGATGATAGCAGAAAGCAGAAGCTGTCAATCAGAGCTCATTAGGGAAACCACAAGCCCCTCCTACCTCCACCCCCAGCACATCCCCTGCCTAGTTCAACTCCTTCCCCACAGCTGCAAAGGGGATTGAGCCACTTTCATATGTACCTCAACTGTCCTCTAAATTAACTATGCTGTAAGATTTGGGTTAAAAAGGGAAAGGATAGGGCCACTTTGATAGAGTCCAAGTAGGAGGGCATGATAATGAAGCAGCCGAGAGGGGCAAACAGAACAGAGAGATCAACATGGTTTCTGTTCACAGGTTCATTCCAGGTTTCTGTTCAGGTTTCATTCTGCATGGTTTCTGTTCCAGGTTCTGTTCCTTCCACATCTTGAATGGCCACTTGTATCCTATCTACACGTGTGCATGCTCAGGCACTTCAGTTGCGTCCGACTCTTTGAGACCTTGTGCACTATAGCTCGCCAGGCTCCTCTGTCCATGGGATTCTCCAGACAAGACAACTGGAGTGGGTTGCCATGTCCTCCTCCAGAGCATCTTTCCAACCTGGGGACTGAACCCACATCTCCTGCATTGGCAGGCAATTCTTTTACCCACCGAGCCACCTGGGAATCCTCATCTTATCTACAACCCACCCTGAAAGAAAGTGAAAGTGAAGTCACTCAGTCGTGTCTGACTCTTCGCGACCCCACGGACTGTAGCCTATCAGGCTCCTCCGTCCATGGGATTGTCCAGCCAATAGTGCCATTTCCTTCTCCAGGAGATCTTCTCTACCCAGGAATCTAACCCGGGTCTCCTGCATTGCAGGCAGATGCTTTACCGCCTGAGCCACGAGGGAAGCCATTCTCATCAACCACGTGTTAAGCAAATCCTACAGATGGGAAAGAGGATAACACAATGATTCTTACCATTAATATATCTGGAGCCCCTTCTAGAACTCAGTCCTTGTTATTATAACTGAAAAATATTTTAAGTCCAGAACACATTCCTTCTCATTCTAGGGTCTTTCTTCCTCTGATGAATCTTCTATTTAAAACAGTAAGGGCTTCTAATAATACTTTTTAAAAAACTGTTATTTACTGAAATCTGAAGTCTCAAAGACAAATCATCTCCCAACACACTTGTCTGAGCCACCAGGGAAGACCTCAGTGGTCATTAAGCAATAGCAAATACCAGATCCTGCTCAATAGAGAGACCAATGGCTCCCAGTCCAGCCACTTACTTGGTTGGTGATTCTAGAAGCTACCCTCTAGGGTAATATTTTTGCAAATTATCCCACATGAATTCATCCTGGGTAAATAATAAAGAGCTTCCCTGGTGGGTCAGTGGTAAAGAATCTGCCTGCCAATGCAGGAGACGCAGGTTCGAACCCTGGGTTGGGAAGATCCCCTGAAGAAGGAAATGGCAACCCACTCCAGTATTCTTGCCTGGGAAATCCCATGGACAGAGGAACCTGGCAGGCTATAGTACATGGGGTTGCAAAGAGTCAGACACAACTCAGCAACTGAACAGCAACAACAGCAAGTAATAAAGAACATAGCTTTCATGGGGGATGTATAGATTTCATAGACTTCTTCCTGTTGATGTGGACCTAGACGCCTGGGATTTGTTTTCAACATAAAATCATAGGTGTTTCCCAGGCAGTCTTGAAGCATCTTTGACAACGTGGTTTCCTAAAAATCTCAGTTGGCTTCTTGTCTCCTTGTTTCTTGTCAGTGGCAAGTACATGTAGACAGTGGCCAAAGATCCTGTGTGAAGAGTCTTTAAATTCGAAGATTTCTTCCTTTTCCTTCTGACATTAGTCATCTGTCCTTTCCTAGTCCTTCTTCAATGCCCACTTCTTCAAAACAATTTGCAATCATAGCTTCCTATGGTGAGACGTCCCCTGAACTGGAAGTTTTCTGATGAGTCTGAACAAGGTGTCTTATAGAAAGCTGTTAATTAATGGGAGAAAAAGCATGGGGTCTTACTAAGGTGACTACTTTGGAATCACGGTTTCTAATTGCTTTTTTGGGGTATGAAGAAGCAGTTCTCTTTGTCACCTTTGAAAGCTCCACATCACAAGGCTCTACCTAGGTTGTGGTCACAGTCAG
The DNA here is from genome assembly GCA_006410615.1 of Neotragus moschatus. NCBI lineage: Eukaryota > Metazoa > Chordata > Mammalia > Artiodactyla > Bovidae > Neotragus > Neotragus moschatus. Next base: position 1,180,389 of record SJYA01000910.1, read on the forward strand.
GGGCCCCTGCAGTATCCCCTAATCTTAGTCCTCGATGCATAACAAAGACACCTTGCTTCCTCTGCCCAACTGCGCCCCCCCCCATTCCACAATTTAGATTCTGATAGCACAATCCCAGTCTGCTTTCATGGACCAATTTTTTAAAAACTAGTTTCCTTCTTTCTCTTCTCTTCTTTTGTTCTTTAAGTTGCAAACTATAGTATCCATTCACACTGGTTAAAGCAGCAATTATTAAGAGTTATTAGTAGCTCGGTGACTCTTTGGGAGGTCTGGAGGAAAAGAAGCACAAGGCTAGGCTCCTCAGAACAGAGAAGTGACCTGACGAGGATGCTCCTGCCACCACTGCTCTTTGCTGCCACTTTTACCTGCAACATGGATGTACAGTGCTCAGTGTTTCCTTCAGTGGCTGACATCCAAACCAGAGTTTAATGCGGGTGCTCTTGACTGGTGAATCTCAGGTTTGCATGCTTGCTTCCTAGCTGTGAGAGACGCTGGAATTTCTTTCCTGGGAAAGTTAAGGCTAACAATGAGNTTGCTGCCACTTTTACCTGCAACATGGATGTACAGTGCTCAGTGTTTCCTTCAGTGGCTGACATCCAAACCAGAGTTTAATGCGGGTGCTCTTGACTGGTGAATCTCAGGTTTGCATGCTTGCTTCCTAGCTGTGAGAGACGCTGGAATTTCTTTCCTGGGAAAGTTAAGGCTAACAATGAGGGAAACTACGAACACCACAGAGCAAGGGTTTAACAGAATGACAGGTACCTACAAAAGAAGACTTTTTCCTTTTCTTTTTTAATGGCTATGCTGGGTCTTCATTGCTGCACTCCGGCTTTCTCTAGTTGCAGCGAGTGGTGGCTACTCTTTGTGGCAGTGCCTGGGCTTCTCACTGTGGCGGCTTCTCTCGTTGTGGTGCACAGGCCCTAGAGCACTCAGGCTTCAGCAGCTGTGGTGCACGGGCTTAGTTGCTCTGTGGTATGTGGGGTCTTCCCAGAACAGGCATGGAACAACTGTCCCCTACACTGGCCCACAGATTCTTAACCAGTGGACCACCAGCGAAGCCCCAAGAAGACTTTTTCCTAATGAGCAATTTGCTCCTAACAGTCCCTGAAAGAGTCAAGCTTTAGAGACAATGAATACTATAGAAAGTGATGGTGAAGCCAGAGGCGGCAATGAGGGAAACTACGAACACCACAGAGCAAGGGTTTAACAGAATGACAGGTACCTACAAAAGAAGACTTCTTCCTTTTCTTTTTTAATGGCTATGCTGGGTCTTCATTGCTGCACTCGGTGTTTCATTGAAGACCTGTGGAGGGTAGATCTCTGGGTTTCCTCATCCACGCCTATGCAGCCAGGCATTTATACTTCCACCTGTTCCTCCCTCTGCTCTGCTTAGAGGACTAGAAGTTTCTTCTCTATTGAAGCTCCAGACTCAGTATTCCAGGCCTCAGGGAGGGTAGGGACAAGGTGCTGGCCTAAAAAAAGAAATTAAATTCTGCTTGCTTTCTAAGTGTGGAAATAACCTGCTTTCAAAACCCTAAGTGATGCTTTCAATGATCTCTAACTATACCCTGGCAGCAGGCATTCTGGGAAACTTCACTCAGTTCCAGGTATCTTTGTTGGGTCAGGAAAGGAGAACAGGTTGTGCTGACCATCTACTTCCGTGCTCAGAACATGTTGGGAAGGTGGTCTCATCCTCTTCTCTTCTCCCCGGAATCTTTTTGTTGTTGTTGTTAGTCCTGCTATTTCATTCTTCAGCATCCTATGAGGCTCCCAAGAATGTCCTGGACAAGTTGAGGAACAGGGTGAGTCTTAATCATCTCTAGTTAAGAAATGAGAGAGATGGTGTCTGAGTTATATTTGGTTTTGTTTCCACCACAGGTGACCTGGACATCATAAAAAGACACAGCTATATGACCAAGCACAATATCTAATAGCTAAAACAAGCACATTTTTATTCCTAACTAAAATTTTGACTTTTATGGTAGAGAAAAGATGGCTTTCCCAAGTTCAAGTGCCTGGGAGGCTGACGCCACATGCCATCTGCTGGTGTTACGCTGCATCGCTCCACAATGACCAGAGGCCAAGAAAGAACAAAGGGAACCCTCGTCTCCTCTAGAGAGAGGGGCTCCTATGGGTCCCCTGCTACAGGCTTTAGACATGAACAAGTCCAGACCAAGACCTTGAGAAGAATGAGGAAAATAAGGACTATTCTATTTTGGCACGTATCTCAAAATGATCATCATTCACGTACAGTTCATAACCACAAAGACATTCCTGCTTATTTTCTCAGGTGTTGTGAAGCTTTGACATGAGATGAAAATATCACTCCTAGAGGCATAAACTAGACTGATTCAGAGTGCTCTGATTTTCTCAACAACCCTCCTTTCATAGATTATGGCATCATCTTAAGGAATCGAGTCTCAGTCTCTGCACCAGCCTCAACTGTGGCAAGATTTTGTCCTACTTGACCATCTTCCTTGGGCTGCAATCTCTGTTCAGTGCCAGGGCTGGGGGGAGGCAGGATGCAACAGCTGCCAGACAGCAAATAACGCAACTCACACCTTTTTCCATAGAAAATATCACGAAATAGTCTTAGCTAATGGACGCCAATTTTACTTTTTCCCTTGTTCCTTGCATTAATCAAAGTTAGATTATTTGCACAACACAGGTCTGGCCATCTCCATGGTGTGCCTTGTACAGAGGCCCCCAGAAATGACCTTGAATGGTGACAGAAGATTTACTATCAAGGTTTACTCCTCACCTTTTATAAATCAAAACACACATGAACAAGTTTCCCTCACAGGGAACACATTCATCTTTGAAGCAACAATTCAGTCAAATGAGTGGCAGGCAAATAACACGGTTATCCTTACATATTAAAATTATACTTAAGTGCAACCACTGTTTGCAAGTTATAGCACCAAACAGTATTTTCATAGAGCCTATGATTCCAGAAGCCAGGTCCATCAGGCTAGAAATGGAGGGAGTTTCTGAGTCTTACTCATCCGGGGCACTTTGATAGCACACGTGCACAGGCTGGAATAAAAGTAAAATATCCAATGGATTCTTTCCCTGACATTTTGCTCAATGAATACAGTGAGCTGCTGATCGATGACACAGTTGACTTGGCACAGGCCTTGACTGTTCCCTGAAAGGACAGGCAGGTCTAGATACCACCACCTGAAAGCTTGGGAGTTGGTGGAGAAGGCGGTGGAGTGCAGGTGGTGGTATATGGGTCATTTCCAATCCTCCGCAAGGGATTGATGGAACATTCCACTGGCCAGCATCTTTGTTCCACCCCGAATATATGGCCACCCTAATGGCCAAGAAGCAGATCCCAAATTCTTAGGTCAGGTTTTACATTTACATTTCAGCCTCCAGGTACAAGGAGAAAATGATAGTTGGGTTGGAGAGGTCTTGGAATGAGTTTGGATATCCTGAAAGCTGAGTTCCAGACCCAGGGTTGCCAATAATTAGCTGAGACCTTTGAAAGTCAATTTACCTTCCCAAGCTTCCATTTTCTCATCTTCCACTCCCTACTCTTACTTTCTTCTCATTTCTCCCTGCCCACCCCTTCCTCTACAAACTGGGTAAGGGAACGGGGAGCAGCAGCGGTTTTGTGAGCTCCCTCCTTGAGGGAGGGAGCCCTTAGCTCATGTTCCGTGGAGCAACTTTGAAAAACACGTGCCTGGCCCTGCCCATCCCTGAGTTCTAGCCAACTCATCATTTGTCCCCTCTTTTCTCACAGTTTTCCTTTCTGCTTCCCTTGTTTTCTTTCTTCTCCCTCTATCTATATCAGCAGCCTTCTTTTCCTAGTATCTAACCAATCTTCCAATTCCGTTTCACTTCACTGGCCTAAGAGGCTATGCTCCCCTGGCATGTGTTATTTCTTTTAAAAAATATTGCGTGTATGGGTAGCTGGACTTACTGCAGAAATTTTATAAGGTGTAGAAAAGCACATAATCATAATGACGACAAGGAGAAGGAAGACAGCTAAGCTCATGAGCACTTGCTCTTCGCCAGGCAAAATTGTGTATTCATTCATTCATTCAAGACTTCATGAACCCTACAAGATAGGTACTATTATTATCTTCATTTTGCAGAAAAGGAAACAGTGGCACAGAGACGTTAAGTGACATAAAAGAGAAAGCTAAGGGACTTCCCTTGCGGTTCAGTGATTAAGAATCTGCCCTGCAGTGTGGGAGACAAGGGTTCAATCCTTGGTCTGGGAACTAAGATCTCACATGCCATGAAGCAATTAAGTCTGTGCACTGCAACTATGGAGCCCACGCACCACAAAGGAAGTGCCCACAACCAAACAAATAAATGTTTTAAAAAGAGAGAGGGAGAAAGCGAAAAATCACCCATAAGATCATGCTGAGAATAACTACGTATAACCAACATGGGATCTTTATTTCTGAATGAACGGAAGGCCACTTGCCTCATGCATCCATTTATTCTTCCAAACACCATTTTGCCACAACTGCTGTGGGGCCAGTGGTGGACTGAAGGATTTTTTCTGGTAACTGGTTTTGAGGTATGGCCTTTGGTCAAGGAATGCAGGGGGAACTTCCGGCCAGTGGAAGAAGTAGGCTGAGATCCGCCACCCATCCTACGTCCTTAGTCCCAGATCCAGCCACATCAGAGACAAAAACCCAAACAAGAACCTCAGGTTTTGTCAAGAGCCAGCTTTGGAAGTGAGAGTATTAAAAATAAAACCCCCAAAGCAGCCGCTTCTGCTTGGAAGCAGCCATTTCAATGACTGACATATGTCCTAGAGCAACAAGTGTCATCTTACTAGCGGGCTCTCGTTAGTAGTGGCAGCAGCTACAAAGCACACACACACCATGCACGTTTCATGACATGGGAAAGTGCTCGTGATGTATTAGAGGAGAAAAGAAAACCACAAGACAGAACGTGTGTGTGGTGTGATGGCAAACATTGTTCCAAAAAAAAAAGGGGGGGGGGCCCATATGCATTGAAAAAGCACAGGAAATTTTTTTGGAAAACAAACAACTTAGTAATCCTGCCTAAAGAAAGTTTATAGGAGATTTTCTTTTCTTTCAGTTCCCCAAATTTCCACAAAGAGCACATATAGAAAAGAAAGTCAATAATATGTTTTTTAAAGCTGTACAAGTTGATTAACAGCTGAAAGTCAACAAATTATATTCAGGTGTAATTCAGAGTTTAAAAAGAACTCTTTAAACTCTGAATTGTATTTTAAAAGGGAAGAAAAATAATATTTACTTGCTAAGCATTGTGTCCTACGTTGCTTGGTCAAGCTTCAGCAGTCTATTGTTTCGGGAACACTAAGTGTCCAAGGTCACATGACTTTGATGGAGTAGAATGTCTAACTTCAGCTTACTCCCAAACTTGCACTGTTCTCTAGGACAATGGCGTTCCACCATCTCATTTTCTAACACAAACATAATAACATACATTCATCTGTAGCTCTTTGAGCCAATGGTGGAAAGTCAGATAGGAAGTGAGGCAGGAGGTACATCTCAGAATATGCTGAAGGCTCTAGGTGATGGGGATCTGTTCTTACTCCACCCTCTGTTCTCCAAGAGTGCAGTATTATGGGGTGGTGGTGGGGCACTGAGTCAGCAGCTTGATTACAGGATAGTGAGAAGGCCCATCACAGCAGCAGAATACCTCTCCAGAGAATCCTTTGGCTTAAGATTCCTTGTGCCTTTAACTCAAATGCAAATGTCTCTGAGTACAAAATCACTTTACACCATATCAATCCTGAGGATAAGTGGTTGTCCACTTCACTCCCGAGTGGACAAGAAGATGTTTCTGAACACCCAGAGAAAGACACACAGAAGGCAGGAGGGGTATAGAAAAACCACTAGAAGCTCCATGCCCTTCTTCATGGCCCTGCCTGCCAATGGCTGGCCTTGATTATAATATTTAGGTTTCTGTGTTTATAGCCTGTCAAGGGAAAGCAGAATATCACATTCTATCAAGTCACTTGAAAAGAACCACTGATTTACAACTCCAAGGCACTAACAGCGTGTTTGATTTAAAGGAGTGTATCTATGTAACTGTAATAAACACACCACACTCCAGAAAGTCTGCAGATAGCTTTTCTCTGAGTAAATGGCAAAGAAGAACCAGAACTTGTTTATATTTCTTCCCTTTCCTACGGGTTATCAGGGCCTTTTTCATCACCTTAGAGGAAAAACAAATGATCAAAAGATGGATGACCCCTCATCCCTTCCATATCTACTTCTTGGTATGTCAAAAAGCTTTCTAGCAAGTCACTGGCAAGCTAATTATTTTCCTCTAATCAATCAGCTATTTTAATGATGTGTGACACTCCTGATCTATCAGTACCATTAAGATAACGTCTGCAGTGCTGGTCTGCAGCTAGGTCACAGACGCTTCACTAGCCAGCGTGGACCCTCCAAAAATCCACTCATGATGTTCTGGGTATACACTCCAGGGCCTCAAGGAGGAAGAGAATCAGACCTGGACTCAATGTCTAGGTGGAATTGATTTGAGGAATTACTGAAATGCAAGGCTGCCCCCAAAGCCTACCACAGAACTTGAAATTTCCACTTCTTCCTCTTGAGATTTTTCTTGGTTTTCAGAAGTCACTGTTAAAATTTGAAGAACAAACTTCCTTGACCACAGCTCGGTGTTACCATCAGAAATCTTTTGTCAGGACAACTGTCTTTAGCAGAGAGCAAAGATGCAAACAGAAAGCTCTGGAATAGTGTCTAGTGTCCCAGGTCCACCGTTGAAGGGAGATAAGAACAGATTGGGAGAACAGGAGGATCCTTCGGAAGAGGGGGCGTAGAGAGAGCATTAGAGGAAACCGCGAAGCCCTGACCTGAGTCCCTGAGAACAAACAGTTTGGCTGCTCAGGAGGCCTCCAGCCCCTCAGGTACTAAGCAGGGGCGGCCCCTCATTCTCAAGGATGAGGTCACAGCTGTGGGCCGAGCACAGGTCTCCCCGTGGCGCGCAGGGGAAGAAGGAGGCTGGCTGCGGCCTTCCCGGCAGCCTCACCCCGGGTGGCCTGTCCTGCTTCTCCTCACTCTCTCTGCGGCTACCGAGGCACCTCCAGCAATCTCAAGGAATCAGATGGGGCAGTCGCCGGTCTCAGTCTCCCCAGCTGACAGTGGCCCCAGCCAGATGCTGCACCGGAAGCCTTCACACCCCTCTCCCATTAGGCAGTAATGGCGCCCGGGCTGCAGGGGGAGGGGCGCCGGGCAGCCGGGCCCCAGCTGGCAAGCAGCTTTTGTTCTGGATGACTTCAGCTTGAAAATCTGCCTTAAGAATGTTCTCCTCTCAAAGGAAGGGGAAACCCTAGCGAGGCATGGACACAGGCTGCTTTCACCTCTGAATGGGGCCGGTTGGGGGGTGGGGAATGGGGGAGGGGTATCCCATCCTCTCTGTTCATAGACAGCCCTTTGTTCGGCAGGAGAAGCGGACTTCGGACATCACCACCAGCTCTGCCGCTTGGCAGGAGTCAGCAGGACTGGCTGGCTTTCCCCGCACCCCTTCTCTGTCTATGGAGTGTATAAAAATCTGTAGGTTCCTCACAAGTCTGTATCATGTGACTATGGCATTCCAGATGCTGGTGCTGGAGACGCCAAGAGGAATAAACCCTGCTTCCTATCATCAGAGAGTTCACTCCGGGGAGAGGGGTCCAGATACATAAACCTGCAATCGCAGTATGGTGTCATAAACACAAATAGAGATCTATATGGGTAGCGAGGAGACACAAGAGAGGCGAGAGATAGCATCACAGAAGAAGAAAGGGTGGTGTTGGGTCTTGAAGCAGAATGAGTAGGAGCTCAGAGATCAGGTGAGGGTGAAAGGCCATCCTGACAGAAGGACCTGAGTGTGCAAACGCCCTGGGGCCCAGGGAAATTGTGGCCTATATCATTGCCTGTGTGCTCAGTAAGAATTAAGAGGAAAAGAAATTTAAACACTAATTTATCCCTTTGATAGATATTTGTTAATTGCCATCATATGTTTCCATATGAGTGGTAAAGAGCCTGCCCACCAATGCAGGAGAGGCAAGAAAAGCAGGTTCAG
>SJYA01000910.1:1188508-1258223 GCA_006410615.1 Neotragus moschatus
TATGTCAAAAAGCTTTCTAGCAAGTCACTGGCAAGCTAATTATTTTCCTCTAATCAATCAGCTATTTTAATGATGTGTGACACTCCTGATCTATCAGTACCATTAAGATAACGTCTGCAGTGCTGGTCTGCAGCTAGGTCACAGACGCTTCACTAGCCAGCGTGGACCCTCCAAAAATCCACTCATGATGTTCTGGGTATACACTCCAGGGCCTCAAGGAGGAAGAGAATCAGACCTGGACTCAATGTCTAGGTGGAATTGATTTGAGGAATTACTGAAATGCAAGGCTGCCCCCAAAGCCTACCACAGAACTTGAAATTTCCACTTCTTCCTCTTGAGATTTTTCTTGGTTTTCAGAAGTCACTGTTAAAATTTGAAGAACAAACTTCCTTGACCACAGCTCGGTGTTACCATCAGAAATCTTTTGTCAGGACAACTGTCTTTAGCAGAGAGCAAAGATGCAAACAGAAAGCTCTGGAATAGTGTCTAGTGTCCCAGGTCCACCGTTGAAGGGAGATAAGAACAGATTGGGAGAACAGGAGGATCCTTCGGAAGAGGGGGCGTAGAGAGAGCATTAGAGGAAACCGCGAAGCCCTGACCTGAGTCCCTGAGAACAAACAGTTTGGCTGCTCAGGAGGCCTCCAGCCCCTCAGGTACTAAGCAGGGGCGGCCCCTCATTCTCAAGGATGAGGTCACAGCTGTGGGCCGAGCACAGGTCTCCCCGTGGCGCGCAGGGGAAGAAGGAGGCTGGCTGCGGCCTTCCCGGCAGCCTCACCCCGGGTGGCCTGTCCTGCTTCTCCTCACTCTCTCTGCGGCTACCGAGGCACCTCCAGCAATCTCAAGGAATCAGATGGGGCAGTCGCCGGTCTCAGTCTCCCCAGCTGACAGTGGCCCCAGCCAGATGCTGCACCGGAAGCCTTCACACCCCTCTCCCATTAGGCAGTAATGGCGCCCGGGCTGCAGGGGGAGGGGCGCCGGGCAGCCGGGCCCCAGCTGGCAAGCAGCTTTTGTTCTGGATGACTTCAGCTTGAAAATCTGCCTTAAGAATGTTCTCCTCTCAAAGGAAGGGGAAACCCTAGCGAGGCATGGACACAGGCTGCTTTCACCTCTGAATGGGGCCGGTTGGGGGGTGGGGAATGGGGGAGGGGTATCCCATCCTCTCTGTTCATAGACAGCCCTTTGTTCGGCAGGAGAAGCGGACTTCGGACATCACCACCAGCTCTGCCGCTTGGCAGGAGTCAGCAGGACTGGCTGGCTTTCCCCGCACCCCTTCTCTGTCTATGGAGTGTATAAAAATCTGTAGGTTCCTCACAAGTCTGTATCATGTGACTATGGCATTCCAGATGCTGGTGCTGGAGACGCCAAGAGGAATAAACCCTGCTTCCTATCATCAGAGAGTTCACTCCGGGGAGAGGGGTCCAGATACATAAACCTGCAATCGCAGTATGGTGTCATAAACACAAATAGAGATCTATATGGGTAGCGAGGAGACACAAGAGAGGCGAGAGATAGCATCACAGAAGAAGAAAGGGTGGTGTTGGGTCTTGAAGCAGAATGAGTAGGAGCTCAGAGATCAGGTGAGGGTGAAAGGCCATCCTGACAGAAGGACCTGAGTGTGCAAACGCCCTGGGGCCCAGGGAAATTGTGGCCTATATCATTGCCTGTGTGCTCAGTAAGAATTAAGAGGAAAAGAAATTTAAACACTAATTTATCCCTTTGATAGATATTTGTTAATTGCCATCATATGTTTCCATATGAGTGGTAAAGAGCCTGCCCACCAATGCAGGAGAGGCAAGAAAAGCAGGTTCAGTCCCTGGATGGGGAAGATCACCTGGAGAAGGAAATGGCAACCTGTTTCAGTATTCTTGCCTGGACAATGTCATGGACAGAGGAGCCTGGTGGGCTGCCGTCCATGGGGTCACAAAGAGTCAGACATGACTTAAGACTGAGCACACACACACAGTATGTTTCAAGCACTAGCATATGGTGAGTAAACATAAGTGGATTTGGTTCTCCTGGATTTTAAGGTTTAGTCATACAAATAGACAACAAGCAAATATGCAAGCACAGAAATTACAAACAAGAACAGCAGCTTTGAAGAAAGTACCTAGAGTGCCACAGGAGAGAAAAAGAAAGCAGGGGTAGGTTTGCTTTAAGTGGGATGCTAGGGAAGACTCTTGGAGTTATGGGGGAGAATCACCCAGAGAAGAAAGAGCCTATGGAAAGGTCCTGTGGCAGAAAGAAGCTCGAGAATGTGGGAAAGTCAACAAGGCCAGAATGAATGAAAGGCAGGGACAGAAGGAAAGGATGGGAGGCAACTTTGACGAGATCTGAGGGCCCAGATCATGAAGGGTTTTTTGGGTCAAAACAAAGGGTTTATGGTTTCTTCCAAGTGCAAGGAGAAGGCACAAAATAATGTTAAACAGGAGAGAGACATAATCTGAATGTAGCTGGTAAAAAAAAAAAAAAAAAACAAAACAAAATCAAGAATGAAAATTAGGTCAATAAGAAAGTCTTTGCCCATGGTCCAGTAAGTGTCTGGGACAAATGGATGAACTTGTGATATTAATTTGTCATTTTGGTTATCTTTCCTGTGTCACAATACTTGCTGTCTTTTGAATGGCAGAATTTAAGCACCTCTGAGAATAGTCTTATATTCCATTTGCCTTTCTCATTCTATGTAACAAGTGTTTGACACATGTCCTTGATCTAGCAAAGAAAGAAGTCTCCGGGCCAGTGGCCTTTCATCCTAGGAGACTCTGGGAGCTTCTCTAGCCTCCTTTGTCCATTCTCCATGTCCAGTCCTGTCCAGAATACCTACCTCAGGCTGATTTTAGAGAACTGGGCCTGGAGAAGAGAAGCTGAGGCCAGTCTCCCTCCTCCTAAACACAAAGTCTTCACTAAATCGTGGTCTTCCATAGTGTTTTCTTGCTTTGTGGGGTCTGGGGAGAAGATGCTCTCATGGCCAGCCTGTAGCAGATATTTCTGCAGGTGACACCTTTGGCATCTTTCTGGCCTATGTTACATTCCTTTGTCTCCATCTGTGACTTTGAGGTCTCTGAGATTATCCCGCTACTGCAGCTCCAGGAGTGGAAGAGCGTGTGCACGGGAAAAGATAACACTGCTCAGGTTGGCTTACAGTTTAGAACCTTCCTGCTTCCAAAAATTCTTGAGAGAAGCATAAGTCATTCTCAGGATCCTTATTTAGTTTCTAAAAAGTCTCCACACAGCCTCCCCTTTTTAGAAATATGAAGATTTATGTCATAGTCTCTTTTACCAAACTTCATCACGCCTTCACTATGCTTTGTAGTAATTGGAACACAATTGGGCCATGTGTGGGTGTGTGTGAGAGTGTGTGTGCGTGCAATCTCCAATATGAAACAGAATTTATATAATGCACTTCCGCATGTATTTCTCAGTTGGTACTTACTGCAATCCCATTATACAGGTGGAAAGCTGAGTCTCAGAGGGGTCAAGCTATTTGGTGAAGGGCATTCAACTTATAAATTCCCAAGAAAGTAGAATCTGTGTCTACACTGTTCTTTTTTAAATTTCCAGAACCTAGCACCATGCCTGACACAGGGTAGATTTTTAATAAGTATTTGTTGAATTAATGATACTTTGACAAAGTTGAGATTAAAATTAGAAATTCCAGTGTCTCTATTCACCATGAATTGATTTCCTCTGATAACGTATTGGGTTGATCTACAGAAATCTAAACAAACGAAAGCACTTACTCAACTCTGTCTTGTAGCTTAGAAGCATTTTTGTGTAACACACATCAAAGTCCTGCTACATATGAGTGAGTCTACCCATTTGGCATATTGTGGGCTGAATGAAGCCGTGCAGCAAGAAATTCTCAGATTAGGGTTTCTCACTGTGTATTGACGCTATGACCCTTCAAGACTATTTGGTGGGCTTTTTATGCCAAAATGGAGAATTTAATGTATAGTAAGTGTCTCTGATTGGGCTTCCATGTGATGCTAGTAGTAATCTGCCTGCCAATGCAGGAAACATAAGAGACGTGGGTTTGGTGCCTGGGTCGGGAAGATCCCCTGGAGGAGGGAATGGCAATCCACTCCACTATTCTTGTCTGGAGAATCTCATGGACAGAGAAGACTACAGTCCATAGGATTGCACAGAGTTGGACACGACTGAAGCGACTTTTGCACACCAGCACAAGTGTCTCTGATAAGGGCTTCCCAGTTGGCACTAGTGGTAAAGAGCCCACCTGCCAATGCAGGAGATGGAAGAGGCGTGAGTTCCAACAAGGGTTGGATAGATCCCCTGGAGAAGGGCATGGTAACCCTCTCCAGTATTCTTGCCTAGAGAATCCCATGGATAGAGGAGCCTGGTGATCTACAGTCCATAGGGTCGCAAAGAGTCAGACACAACTGAAAGTGACTGAGCACGTGCGCGCGTGCACACGCGCACACACACACACACACACACACACACGTCTCTGATAAGCTCTATGCCCCCACAGTCTACATGGCTTCCAAGCAAGAAAGGAAAGACAGAAGGTCACAAGAAGTTGTGCTCCTCATTGCAAGGGAACAGCAAGAGCTTACTAGAATTTCTAACTGGCTTGGAATGTTAACAGGAAAACTTGGTCAAATAATTCTTTCAGATCCTTCTACTCAAGAAATCTCTGAGCAGCCTGCCGGTTAGTTGACTAGCTTTTCATTTATTTCTGAGGGATGAGAGAAAGCTGATTGTACAGCTTTGCTGATGTGTGGCTGGGAGCTGTCAGACACATTGCATCCAAGTCTTAGCCTTTGGTATAAATATGATCTACTCCATGATTGAGTTGTCCTCAGAGAATTCTGAGTCTCAAGCCATCTTTTTGCCCCTTTTCCCCACTAATATTCTTGGTAAATACAAATAGAGTGGTTTTATAAACACTCTTTTAATAAACCAGAGAAATGGAGCCAAGACTAGCATCCACAATCCTGCTTTCGGGAACAAGCCCCCTTCCCTCAGATCATTATTCCTTGTGAAAATACCACAATCAGTTCAACAGACTTGCTGGTGTGGTCGAATAAAATGGTAAAATACAAAATAAAAAACCTTTTGTATGGAGGAATGAATGAAGTAAAATAATTCTTCTGCCAGCTCAAATACATCTAAACATTTCTAGAGTTCCATGACCTTCAAAATAAAGATGAATTTGTAAAGATCAGCAGTGACAGCCTTGGGAAGTAGAGAAGGATAGCAGAGCCCAGCCAAGCTTTTAATGAAGAAAAAAGAATTCAACCATTGAGAATTCAGGGGCCCCAAATCTTGTATATAGTGATTGAATATAACATAAGTTTCCTGTATCCTCTGGCTACCACTGTGCCCTCACTTTAGAAAAGCCAAGTTTATTCACAAGAATGAAAATCATATACTAACTATGTAAATTATGAAATAATATATATACAATTAATTTAAATTATGAAATAAAATATATAAAACAAATATATACATGTGTAATAAAAAGATAATTAATGAGATAATATACAATAAAAATGTTAATGTATACATATAATATACATATACATATATGTATAATAGTTAAACAAGATCTACTTTTTTGAAAGCAAGAAATAATGATGGTAAATGTATGTTTAACCCTTACCGTGTGCCAGGCACTCCTCTCAGGATTTCATATATATTAACTCATTTGATGTTCACAAAATCTCTGTGAGGACACAATTATAACCCGCATTTTACAGTTGAGAAAAGTAAGGCACAAAGAATAAAGTAACTTGCCCTGCAGCTAGGAAGTGGCAGAGCTATTTTAATTTCAAGTTGTCAGGATCTAGACTACTCAAACAAAAGAGCTCAAAGTAGAAGTTGAAGACAGAATTTCCCATGGGCATCTGTTCAGGTCAGTCGCTCAGTTGTGTCCGACTCTTTGCAACCCATGGACTACAGCACACCAAGCTTCCCTGTCCATCAACAACTCCCAGAGCCTACTCAAACTCATGTCCATTGTGTCAGTAATGCCATCCAACCATCTCATCCTCTGTCATCCCCTTCTCTTCCTGCCTTCAATCTTTCCCAGCATCGGGGTCTTTTCCAATGAGTCATTCTTCGCATCAGGTAGCCAAAGTATTGGAGTTTCAGCTTCAGCATCAGTCCTTCCAAAGAAATCCCAGGGCTGATCTCCTTCAGAATGGACTGGTTGGATCTCCTTGCAGTCCAAGGGACTCTCAAGGGTCTGCTCCAATACCACAGTTCAAAAGCATCAGTTCTTTGGTGCTCAGCTTTCTTTATAGTCGAACTCTCATAACCATACATGACTACTGGAAAAACCATAGATTTGACTAGACGCATCTTTGTTGGTAAAGTAATGGACATGTTGAGGCTGCAATATGCCAGGGCTTGGGGTAGTATCGGTTCTACAGGACAAGTGCTGAAATCACCCACCCCTCCCTTTGTCCTGTAAAGCTGAATCCAAAATCGTGCCTAGAGTCAGACACTGAGACATTTCGTCTTGATGTAGCACTAGGAAACTCTGCCCACTGGTTAGAGATATGACTAAAACGGGGAGGGGCTTCCCAGGTGGTGCTAGAGGTAAAGACCCACCTGCCAATGCAGGAGACATGAGAGACTTGGGTTTGATGCCTGGGTTGGGAAGATCCCCTAGAGGAGGGCATGGCAACCCACTCCAGTATTCTTGCCTGGAGAATCCCCAGGGATAAAGGAACCTGGTGTGCTGCAGTCCGTAGTGTTGCATAGAGTCAGACACAGCTGAAATGACTCAGCATGCATGCACACACTAAAGAGGGGGAAAGTCACTTGAAAGAAACAGACCCAGTACCACTCTGTCCAGGAGAGAGTTTTGAATTCACATTTACTTGCATAAAATGGAAATGGGAAATTAACATAAAAACTGGTCTGCAAGCAAACTTTGGGCCTCCCCAAAGAGATGCCTCACATAAGAGACAGCTCTCCCTAAACATAAGCTTAGAAGCACATGGGAAACAAACTCCCATGAAAGACAGCGAGCAGATCAATAAGAAAAGTGACAATTGAGCAAAACCTGAAAGAGGGTTTCAACTAGAATTTTTTCAAAATATTCAAGAGAACAGGAAAGAAACATGCAGAAAGAAATATTTTGGATAAAATAATGGGAAAATTTCTAAAAAGAGGCAAATTTTTATTTTAGTTATGAAACACAAAGTCCTTTAAAAGTCTTAATACATGAGTAAAACAGGGAAGTAGGGCTGAGAAGAAAATTAATAAGTTACAGATAGATGTGAGGAAATCACTCAGGATACAGTTCAAAGAGATAAAGAGATGGAGTTCATAAAAGAAAAGATAAAATATATGGAGACAGAATGAGAAGCCTCATTGGAAGAGAGGTATTAGAGGAAAAGGTGGCAAAATATTTTTATACATAAAGAAAATTATGATTCCTTACGTTGAAAAAGAATGTGGAGTCCAAATACAATAATTAAATAAAAATTCATACTTAAATGCATATTACTGAAATAACTTTACATAAAAATAAAGTCTCCCTAGAGAAAAGGCATATTATCTTAAAAGAAATGCTAATCAGTGTAACAGCTGATTTATCATCATCAGTAATGGATTCCAGAAGACAATGGATTAATATCTTCTGTGTACTGATAGGACACAGTTGTTAATTTAGCTTTTTACAACCTGTTAAGATATCACTCTTTAATGATAGCAAAATAAACATCTTCTCAGACTTCCAAAAACTAAAAGAGTTTACTGCTAACTCTTCACTGAAAGAATTGCCAAATGATATACTTCAGTAGGAAAAAAAGAAAAAATTGAGTAAGATGCAAGAAGATTGGTAAACAAAGAAATAAGCAAAACATATCACAAAATTTAAATAAGTATTTTCAGTGAGAATACATTGCTCTGGATCACTTTGGAATTAGGGAGTTCTGAGGTCTAATTCGGGAGAAAAATAAACATTGATAAACTCTACACTTTGAAAATTGTGTCATAAATGTAACTGTATAAAGTATGCTAATTGAACAAGATGTTATTTTCTAGTCTGTTTAGTAATTATTAAATCCCTTGAGATGTTTTTTAAAAGTACAGATTCTCAAGCTCCCTTCACAATTCTAGCAGTGTTTCTGGAGTGGAACTTTACTTCTGTATTTTTTCAAAGCTCCCCAGCTAGTTTTGCTGGGAAATCATAGTTGTTACTAACTAGCTCAGTAGGACACATCCTCTAGGTTCTTGCTCCTTAGATCTCCAAGATGGAGAGACAAGCTATGAGACAGAACTCACTGGAAAAACCAAAGTACCATAAGAAGAACCCCTGAAAAGTGTCCTGGGATTATAATGGAAAAAGTCTCTTTATTCTCCCTGGCATGTAATGTTTTTCCAGGTGATTGGTTTAAGGAGGTAATTTAGTAGATCCTGGTAATTGGAAACAAATTATTTTGAAGTGATGATTTAAATTGTACATTGGCAGGAATTGACTATTTAGGCATAATGAGTTTAATTGAGTGTCAGGAAGCGTTTTTTACAATGATGTAATAACTGTCCTCATTCTGTTTGCAAAGCAGGGAGCTTTAAATGTTTGAGGAGATTGAACAGTGCCACTTGTGAGAAAGTGCCTTTTTAAAAGTGTGTAAAAATTATTAGCACCTTCTTTAGCCTGGTAAATTCTGGCTGTGACTGAAATAGGACCTCACCAAAATCCTTGATTTGAGGTCTCATGATCTGTTTCTGGGTGCTTCCCAGATGATGCAGTGGTAAAGAATTTGCCTGCCAATGCAGGAGATGTGGGTTCGATCCCTGAGTCAGGAAGATACCCTAGAGGAGAAAACGACAACCAACTCCAGAATTCTTTCCTGGAAAATTCTATGGAGAGAGGAGCCTGGCAGGCTACAGTCCATGGGGTCGCAGAGAGCTGAACACAACTGAGCACACACTACACAGGCATGATCTGTTTCTGAAGAGTAGTCATCAGTGGGGCTCAGCTCCACAAACTCAGCAATACGTATCAAAAGCCAAAGTCTAGGGAAATAAAAATCCACTTCTTTTCCTAACACTTGCTCTGCTGAATTCGGGGGTTTAAAAAAAGGTGTGATGTGTGTTATATCAAAGCCCTCCCCCTTTGTTTGAAGTCTCTAGGTTTGAGAACAGTTGGAATTTAGAAATCATGACCTTCACCAGTAGAGTCTAGGATACCTGAGATTGAGTAGAATTCTCCCTCAGTTTTTCCCACAGACAGCACCCCTAAAAAGCATGGTTCTGTATCTCCATCATGTGGATTGCTGTCACTCCTCTGAGCCTCTTTCCTCTGTTAGCCTGGGAATGCCTCAAGAGCAAGGTCTGGCCAATCAGGCAATCTCCAAGTCTAGCCATGTGCCTAGTACAAATAGGTACCCAGTATATTTTTGTTTTTAATTAACTGAATGAATGAATAAAGGAAGTCCCTGAGGTCAGGGCACTTATCATCATCTCAGAAAAACATTTCCTCCCCTTTTCAGTGGCCTTCTGCCCCAGGTAACCTGGGCTAGCTGAGGACTTGGTTCACATAAATCTGTACTTTCCAATATGGTAGCCAAATGTGGCCATTTACATTTACATTGATTCAAATTAGATTAGATTGCAGTTCCTCAGACACACTAGCCACAGATTAAGTGCTCAACAACTTTATATGGCTAAAGGCTACTGTCTTAGACAGCACAGCTATAGTGCTATCTGTCACTGTAGAAAGTTGAGTTGGACAGAGTTAGTATAGAGAGACCCTTAGCTGGGGCCTCTGGAGCTCTATACCATCTCATATTTAACCAGTTAACAGTGTGAACTGGGCGAACCACTCAGGTTCACATGAGCTCCCTACTATCTTTGCTTGAAGCATTCTTCCTTTGTGGGGTAGTCTAGTTAATTACTTCTCATCTTCCAGGTCTAATAGACCCAGCTAAGCCAAGGCCTCTCATGGTACTTGTGCAGTTTCTCATCAAGGTTAACATTATATTATACTATGTTTTATATGTATATATATATTTATATAGAGGCATGCTGCAATTCATGGGGTCGCAAAGAGTCGGACACAACTGAGCGGCTGAACTGAACTGAACTGATATATATACTAGTGAAAAAGTAGTGAAAGTGTTAGTCGCTCAGTCATGTCTAACTCTTTTGACCTCACGGACTGTGGCCCACCAGGCTCCTCTGTCCATGGATTTCTCCAGGCAAGAATACTGGAATGGGCGGCCATCCCCTTTTCCAGGGGATCTTCCTGACCCAAGGATCAAACCCAAGTCTCCCACATTACAGGCAGATTCTGTACTGTCTGAGCCATCAGAGAAGCCCTGTGCATATGCTTGTGTGTGCACGTGCGTGCGTGTGTGTGTGCACATGTGTATATATCTAGTTCTTTTTATCACTTCTAAAACCGAAAACACTTATACATTTTTGTGATTTCCCACATTAATTAATTAATACCTCTCACAACAAACTGTCAGCCCTAGGGGGATGGGAACACGTCTGAATTTGTTCAGCATTGTACCCTCAGTGCCTAGCAAAGTGAGTGGCACATAGTAAGCATGTGACTTTCTTTAAACAAATCAGTGAATGGACCATCAGTTTCACCACTGCAAGTGGTCGGTGCTCTGTTGGCCTGATACTCAGGTAAGAGGCACAGATATGGCCATGTCTGTTTTTCACAGCCATCATCCCTTTGATGGTAAAGGATATCCATTCTGGTTCATTGTCGGCTGGGCTAAATATTTTCATCATCACCTCTGGTGTTTCGCCAGCACAATTTGCACTTTTGAGGTGAATATACTGTGCCAATTGAATATCCATGAGCATTTCATTGAGGATTTGAGGCAGGCACTAGCAACCTTTCTATAGAAAAGCCACTCACCCAGTCTCTCCATCAAGTAAAAAAACCTGACATTGAATCCCTGTACTGTTTTCTGGACAGTAACTCTTCTCTAGGAAAACTGCCACCTCCAGGGTTTAATATCCAGACCAACTCTCAGGATTATGGATAGGAAGTTAGAAAACACACAAGTCAATGCTCCAAAATTTTAGCCACATTTCCCCTAAGTGCTTCAAAGATTTGCAACCGTCTGGGCAATCCTGAGCACCACCCTAGAACTCTTTCATCCGCTGAACTGTTTCAGTGAAAACTTGAGCAAGTGGGGGCAGTTCCAGCTGAATCTCCCCTGAAGTGGTTCAGGTCAGCACAGACCACAGCCATCAAGTACAGGCAGACCAAAACAGCAACAAAAGAGCCGCCCACTCGGCTCCTGTGAGCCTTCACATCTGAGTTCATGCGGCTTTCACTCAGAAACGGAAGTGGAAACCCAAATAAAGTCAACTCCACGGAGGTCCTGGGGACTTAACACTGAGCAGCCACACAAATACCAGAGTGATGCATCATGGTTCACGTTCTTACAATAAATGCCTAGGAAAGTCATAAGGATTTGGCACTCACTATAAAGCACTGGCAAGACAGCTCAAAGTTTTCTGCCTGTTGTCAAGTGTAGCCTGGGACATTTTCTCCCAGTGAGCAATATGCGTTAGCAGTGTTATCTCTAGTAACATAGGAGTTTCTCATAAAGCTTTATTAAGTGATGTCAAGACTTTTCTTGTCCATGTTCTTTTCTGTTCTGGGAGAGGCTTTATAAAAGACACCAAGTTGTTGTTTTTCCCAGAGAGTCCATACCAGCNATTTTCTCCCAGTGAGCAATATGCGTTAGCAGTGTTATCTCTAGTAACATAGGAGTTTCTCATAAAGCTTTATTAAGTGATGTCAAGACTTTTCTTGTCCATGTTCTTTTCTGTTCTGGGAGAGGCTTTATAAAAGACACCAAGTTGTTGTTTTTCCCAGAGAGTCCATACCAGCCCAATATTTGAAGATGAAACCCATACCTAGAGGATTAACAATCAGGAATCATTGACCTAATACTGTTTATGCTTATATAATAGACTCTGTAGAAGAAACAAGTTAAAGCAAAGAGCATTCCTATAGAGTAAATTCCTATATTGCCATTTAGGAAATCATGAAAAGAAGAAAGAAAAAAGACCAGGTGGTTCTCTGGGCCCTCACANATCAAGAATCATTGACCTAATACTGTTTATGCTTATATAATAGACTCTGTAGAAGAAACAAGTTAAAGCAAAGAGCATTCCTATAGAGTAAATTCCTATATTGCCATTTAGGAAATCATGAAAAGAAGAAAGAAAAAAGACCAGGTGGTTCTCTGGGCCCTCACAAGTCTAGGGAAGGGCGTGATGCTTCAGCAGGAAAGGGGCTTTTCCATTCAGAAAAACAAAATCAACAGCACTGCATCTCCACGGTGGCTCAAGCAGCTGGTGGCCCAGCCAACACACCCACTCGGGTCAGCAATAAGGTGGGCACATCACAGTTGGCAGATCAATTGTGTGCTGATCTGTGTGGCTCATTAAGGCAGCTGAAACAGATAGGGAAGGGGCAGGCCATTTGTCTAGTATACCGAATGGACACCTCACTGGCGTGACGGTGGACAGAAGAGTAGGAAGGGACCTTGGCAAGAATCAGTCTCCTCTGCCCTCCTGTTTGATATGAAAGGAAGCCAGACAACATCTCCAATAATTTTCTATACCAACAGCCGCAAGCAACATGAGTCAGAGAGGAGATCAAGGGGACGTGGGACGCACTGGCAGGGCAACAGCCGCCCACAGCTGTGGAAGGCCTTCCAGCATCTCTCCTTAGGCCCCTCGACTTCCTTGGTTTCTCTTGCCTCTAGGTCCTTATGCAAGTGGTTCCTTTTGCTTGGGACCCTCTCCCTCCCCACCTCTCGTCAACCTGCCTAACTAACTCCTCCTTATCCTTGCAAGCGCTTCCATCTGCCAAGAAGCCCTCCCTGACTTGGCAAGTTTAGATTGGCTGCCCCTCCTCTGGCTTGTCCCGCTAGGGTGACTGACCTTCACTGTTTTCCTGGGATGTGTGACTTTTAGTGCTAAAGTCAAGACATTCACCTTGCCTCCCCTGCTCCCTGTGCTTACCTTCCCCACAGTGGAGGATATTCTACCGTAACTGTTTGCTTACTTCTAGCACTAGATGCTGTTAGTTCCCTGAAAGCAGGTATAGAGCCGTTCATCTCTGTAATCCTGCAGCATACCCAGCACCGGTCTGGAAAATATTAAAAACCACAATTGGAATAGGTGCATGCAAGTGTGCTAAGGCACTTCAGTCATGTCCAACTCTTTGCAGTCGCATGGACAGTAGCCACCAGGCTTCTCTGTCCATGGGATTCTCCAGGCAAGAATACTGGAGTCAGTTGCCCTTCCCTTCTCCAGGAGATCTTCCCAACCCAGGGATGGAACCTGTGTCTCTTACCTCTCCTGCCTTGCAGGTGAGTTGTTGACCACTGAGCCACTGGGAAAGCCCGAATGGAATAGGTATGTAGTGCTGAATGAATGAATGAATGTAAAATCGACCTTCTTTTTCATCTGTTTCCTTCAGGCTTCTCAACCCTTCCTTGAACGCACGAGTGGATCCTGAGATTTGCTCTGCTGCCTCCACTGCCAGAACCCAGAGCAGCTAACTTATGTCTGGTGGAGGCTCCTGCATACAGATCAGGACACCTTTCTTTCCTGCCCCGGTCACCGTTTACCTTTAGTTACTGTCATAAAGGGGCTTCCCAGGGGGCTCCGTGATAAAGAATCTGCCTATCAATGCAAGAGACCCAAGAGACTTGGGTTCGATCCCTAAGTCCAGAAGATCCCCTGGAGTAGGAAACGGCAACTCGCTCCAGTGTTCTTGTCTGGAAATTCCCATGGACACGCAGGCCCCAGTCCACCAGGTCACATGACTGAGTGACTGAGTGTGCAGGCACTGACATAAAGACCCTAAGGCTTAGGAAATACATTTTTGTTATTGTTCGTTTCATTGAGAGTTTACGTGTCAAGCACTATGCTTTGCTCTTTCATTCATTTTCAGAATTAATATTCAAAATAGCCCTCAAGGTTTTAGCCCTACAAGCCCAAAATTGCCACCATTTCCCAGATGAGAGCCTCGAAGCTCAGAGGACTTAAGTAACTTGCCCCAAATGCCACAGATGGTTACAGGTGACTTGAGGCTAGAACCCAAGTCAGGAGTTTTTGTTTTTAACCACTGCCTTATAGTGCCAGAAGCTGTCTGCAGTATTGGAGGGAGGCATTGCCGTCAAGTTCACAGCACAGCAAACTGTAGCCAGGGACACATGGGGCTTTTGTCCCTTACCCACAACCCATCCTGAGCCTGGACCCTTCTGGGGGAAAGGAAGCATATGTCATGAATTTCAGGGAAGACTGACCCAGTGGTTTTATTAAAGAGCTGAAAATAGCTGATAAAAAAAAAAAAAAGATGGCTTGCAAACTCTTTGTGGGATAAATGAAAAGCCAAGTTCAAGAAGGGCAGAACTATTGTTCAAGGTAACACAGCCAGACAGTGGCAACACCAGCCCTGAAACCTTAATCTCTGACTTCCTGTCCATGTCGGCTCCCCACTTTCTTCCCCCATTCTATGACTGTTAAAACACACAAGTCTCTCTTCACCACATTCCTTGGATTTTAAAGCCACTGCTCCTGCTGTTGTCCCTGCCCAATCCTAATACTTTTTTCTTTCTTTTCTAACATTTGAGGAAGAAAGTGTTATGGTTAACAGCATTTGAATTCCACAGTGTCACTGTAACATGTAATAAATACTTTTTATTATTTATTACCAAAATGCTTCAGGGCCATGGAAGACTGAAAGCTCTTCTATTCCTTCTGACGCAGCTCCAACAAGTTTGCTCCAGTCACTGGCTGGGGTGGGGGTGACATGGCTAGACTTGGTGATTTAATCTTCGCAATGCCACAGGCTGTATCTGTACAATTATGCTAGAACTGTAGGTGACTGGAAGATTTATTTTAGCTCAATCTTTGCAGCCCTGAGAATGGCGGGTTCTTAGAAACATCTATGCAGCCACCCAGGGCCACCTGAATGAACTAATGGGGAAACTATTCCAAGAGGCTGGGTCACCCCAGAGTCCACAGGAATCAGAGTTCTGTCCCAGGGTAAGGGCAGCAGAAAACACTGTATATTCAAAGCCAGTCAGGCAAACTAACTTTGGGGATATTTTAGGTACTTTAAAAAAACAGGCACAGAGGTTGTTTTTTTTTTAAAAAAAAAAAAAAAAAAAGACCAGAGACTGTAAGCCTTTCACACACCACCCCCACTGTCTTCCATACCTGCAACCCAGGAATTTTGCTTGCACTAAAAAGACATCTTCCAAGAGGACCTATGAACTTAAAACAAATGCTGTTTAATTTGCTCTTCATTAGGGGTGTATCTGGATTGATTTATTGTGCCCTTCTGACCCTACGTCTTTGGAACAGCATTCCTTCACGATTAAACAGGGAAAGGATTCAGGCAGGACTTTCAGGGATCAGCGTAGAAGGCTACAAGGATACTTCACATAGCTCCGTATCAGGTAACCCAAAGGAAACACTCTCGGCCCAAGTCAGCATTGAATGCACGTGAGCCAGACAAGAGTTTGCAAGTTTTCTGACCCAGGTTTCCCGAGCCTTTCCTAAGGGATGTGGCCAGCACAGACCACTATTATCCAGATTATGGGCTTTTGAGTACTTCCACATTCAGGATATTCTGAGATTGCCTAACCACATACAATTGATCACAGAAATTGCAATCCCTTTTGATCCCAAGGAAGTCAGCTCTTCCTGGTAACTACTCAGCAGCAGAAAAAAAAAACCCACGAAAGAAGAAAGATAAAAAAGAGAGGAGAAGAAAGAAGAAAAAGTAAAGGGGAGGGGATGAAGGGGAGAGGGTATCGTGCACCAGGAGAATAAATTTCTTCTGGCAGCTCAATAGGCCAGTGGTAATCAGAAAATGAGAAAAACCTTGTAAAGTGCTAAGAAGAGTGAGGCGACAGCAATTGCCCTTTAGAAATGAGATCAACAGCCTCTCTTGTGGGTGGCACAAGTATAATTACAGCAATTAAGAGGAAAGACTACAGTCCTTTTTTGCTCTTAATGTGTAAACAAACGATTTAGGAACTTGTAAGCCAGAGAGAATTGGTACATAGCTTAATTTTATCTACTACTGTGGCTCTCCTGGCTTTAATTGGCTTCCAGGAAAATTTCAAGGGCTGAGGCCTTTGTGGTTGTGGTTTTAGTTAAATGCACACATCTACCTGGAGCTGGGGTGGAGGAAGGGAGAGAGAAGGGCTTTCACTGGCTATGCAACTCCCTACCGGCCCGGGAACCCCCAGGCTACCCATCCAGAGTGTCCCGGATATGTCAAGCACTGGAGGGAAAGAGATCCAGGCTGAGGGCATTCTGTGTTCTGGACTTCTTGGGAGGCCTTGAATACCGTGTGCTCCCTTCTGGAGCAGCCACAGTGGCATCTGTTGGATTGTTTAGCAAGCATCCTAATTCTGTTTTGTGTTCCTGTTGAAGCCCAAGGGCCAAAGAAGAAATAGAGAGTCTGGAGCAGTGGGTTGGGCTGGGAAGTGGCTCATTTTCTGAGGTTTGGGGGCGACCAAGAAGCCTCAGAACCAGCCTCTTCAAGAAGGGGCTGACCTCCTACCATTTTGCGAGTAGCTGGCTTCCCTAAGGATTGCTTAGGATGGATTAATGCAGCTAAATAAATGAATCTCTGGCTATTGACCATGGAAATCAGCTACAAGGAATCACTGCTGTGAAAAGCAACTTGATTGTAAATCAAGTCCTGACAATTCTGTGGAATTGACTGCCTACCTCTCCCTAAAGAATTTGGTGCATGCTCCACAGTTTAACTGTAAGCCAGACCATCCTAAACATAGCCTCCAAATATAGTGACAATCTAGCCAGCTATTTTTTCATGATGCAATAATGGGCCAGCAGGCAGAAAATTAATTTTATTGATAGAGATTTACTTCTTCGATTTAAGAATTGCTCTTTTGAAATAGAAATGGTTTTTCTCCAAAATTTAGTATACGTGCAAAATGAGAGGATCTTTCCTCAAGTCTGATACAGGAAATGTATTGGGAGAGTGGAGCCCTCCTGCGAGCTCCTGTGGGCTATTTGGCTCAAGAACCCGGAAGCTGCCTGCCTCTCACTGTCTCACACATGTGAGTCAGAGCTCTCTTGTTGTTCTGGGCTGCCTTCCATGATTGGCAACAGGATGCTCTCACCCCTCCTTCATAACCTCACAGAGCCCACCTGAAGTTCCTCTTGATGATTTGAAAGGAACTTCAACCCCTCTGAAGAAGGCAATGGCACCCCACTCCAGTACTCTTGCCTGGAAAATCCCATGGATGGAGGAGCCTGGTAGGCTGTAGTCCATGGGGTCGCTAAGAGTCGAATATGACTGAGCGACTTCACTTTAACTTTTCACTTCATGCATTGGAGAAGGAAATGGCAACCCACTCCAGTGTTCTTGCCTGGAGAACCCTGGGAACGGGGGAGCCTGGTGGGCTGCTGTCTATGGGGTCACACAGAGTTGGACAGGACTGAAGTGACTTAGCAGCAGTATCAGCAGTCAACCAGGGGCTTCCCTGGTGACTCAGCGGTAAAGAATCTGCCTACAGTGTAAGAGAGCTGGGTTTGATCCCTGGGTCAGGAAGATGCCCTGAAGGAGGGTATGGCAACCCACTCCAGTACTCTTGCCTAGGGAATCCCATGGACAGAGGAATCTGGTGGGCTGCAGTCCATAAAGTTGCCCGGAGTTTAACATGACCAAAGCAACTAAGCAGCAGCAGAGTCAACCAGGAGAGCTGGTGAAAGCTGGAAGACGGCTTTCTGGATTGAATTTGAGGCCAAGTGAGCAAAGCCCACCAGAGGGTTCAGCAGAGTGGGTGTTACCATTTTGTCTCCACCATGGGACCATTTTTTACTGCTTCTGAAAGCCTAGGCCCAGGGTGAGGACGAGCAGCTCAGAGGAAAAAGAAACCAGAGGCCCTGTAGGAACTAGGAGTCACCCATAACAAGAAAGTTCTGTCTATGTGGTGGTTTTTCCCTCCATCACACTCATGAATGCTCAGTTGTTTCTCTGACCAATCAGTCCATTATCATAGTTGTCACCCTCTGCCAGCAATGACTCTGTGCTGGTGGGTGTGGTGGGAGATGTTGGAGGATATGGGCTTTGCATGCTCCTAACTGCCCCAGCCTAAGTCCTCACCACTATTCCTTCTTTCTTTCCTGGCTGGTGTTACCCTCAGACTCTTGCCATTTAAGCCTTCCTGGCTTCATATTCTCTGTTGCATTTGTTCAGCATCTTTCAGTTGAGAAGTCTTAATGTCTTTGAATGCTCAATGTCCTTCCTCCATTGAAGCTTCCTAATTCTAGGACTATGGAAATGTCCTTAACATCTCTCTACCTTTGTAAATAGTGCTAATTTACACCTTGAGGATGCTAACAACCCTCGCTGGGTTATTGAGAGTTAAACTGAGGGTGTTAAATGAAATATATAAATAATATATATAATATATAAGTATATATATATATGATTATATAATATATAAAACACAAGTCAATACAAATTTAACACAAGTAAACACTCAATGCATGGTGGTTACTAGAGTTCATATTAATTCATACTCTACTTTCTGTTTCTTCTGAAAATAATACATTTCTGGGAAGATTCTGGAATTATGATTGCCCTAAAAAGAAACCATCCTTTTCCTTAAAAGTTATTGAGCAGATCTGTCTTGATTTTTGTCAGGCACTTCCTCCAAGAGTCCTTTACATTTCTAACTGATCTGAAGGCCTTCATCTTATACAAACTGTAACAAAGAAACAGAGCAGGCATGGGGAGGATATTTGTGAAAGGTCTCCACCAAGTGTTAGAAAGAAAAAGAGGTGGAAATAATAGAAGAAAGTGGGGTCGCTCAGTTGTGTTCAACTCTTTGCGACCCCATGGACTGTTGCCTACCGGGCTCCTCCATCCACGGGATTTTCCAGGCAAGAGTACTGGAGTGGGTTGCCATTTCCTTCTCCAGGGGATCTTCCCAACCCAGGGACCAAACCCGAGTATCCCACATTGTAGGCAGACGCTTTCCCGTCTGAGCCACCAGTGACAATAGAAGAAAAGCAGAAGAAAATTGCAGATGCAGCTTAGAAGACACGTGGAGCCAAAGGGACTTTGAGTGGAGAGCCTATGTAGGGGTTAGGGATCTCAGAAACCATCTACAGAACTTTTCTGCAGAGTTGACCAGGGTCCATGCCCATGGTGTGCTCCCTGCCGAGGAGTGGAGAGCCCAGTGGGAGGACTCTTGTCTTCAAACTTTACTCTGAGGTCTGGTGCAGAGCTGAGTTCCATGACCTCTGGAGCACACACTAAGTTTTTGGCTTTAGGTTGACCTGCACTTCATCCAGCAGAGGAGTACTTAATACAAAGTGATGGGACAAAGCTATTTAGTGTCAGGCTTTTGACAAATCTTTCCATTTTGAAGCATGGATTTGAGCCAGGGCCAGAAGAAAAAAACAGTTGTTGGGTGGGGATCATGCGATGAGGGAATGGGAACTGGGGCTGCAATTCTTCGTTCTACCACCAGCTCTTTGTGGGAGAGTGAAACTCTCAGAGTCTCTATTTCTGATGGCAAAGCTAGAGAGAAAAATCTTTCGCAGCCATTAAAAGCCTGACCACTCCAAATGGTTTACGATGACTTTTCTGGGAAAATCATGTACAATCGAAATGACATGAGAGAATCAATGGGAAAATGCGTAAGTACACAAGATCTCTACATCCCCAACACTGTATAATGTCACATCACATCACAGAGAAGAAAATAGAAAGAATAATGTGTCTCTGGAGAGTTTAACCACATCTCAAGCCTTTTTGTCCCATGAATACAAATGTTTATATTGTATAGTCAAAGTGCCATATTAGGAGATTGCTTTTCTGCAAGGTTTTCTTAACTGGGTAATTGGCAAATTGGTCCAAAATGATAAGAAAAAAAATTATTTCCATGGTTCTCTGAAGTTTCCTTATGCCTCTGAGTTCCCATCTCTTTGATGTTCAGGCTAGATGGAGTATCTGAATAATGCTTACCCTTTATGGGAACACAGTAGCAGGAGTAGCCATGGGACTAGCAATATCTGTGGCAGCTCTGGGCATCAAAGCTTCCAACCCAATAGATGGAATGATCAAGCCACATAGTTGGGGGACACACAGGGAAAAGAGGCCTCTTGACACTAGCTTAAACAAGTCATCCATCCATGAATTGGCCAATGACTTAGGTCCCACTCAGGAACAAGCACTATACAACATGCAGAATTTTCCAGTGAACATCTCAATGACCAGAAACTAAAGAGGTTGTTCAGAGTCAATTAAGGAAAATCCTCCTCTGAGTTTGAACCATCTCCACTGTACGTCAGCTGCATCATCTCTGACAAGTTACTAGGCCTCGGTTTCCCTGTATGTAAAATAGAGACTATGGTACCTATCTCATCAAGTTACTTTAAAGATTAAATGAGTTAATAAGTATTAATATAATGCAGTCCCACTACTGGGCATATACCCTCAGGAAACCATAATTGAAAAAGACACGTGTACTCCGTTGTTCACTGCAGCACTATTTACAATTGCTAGGGCATGAAAGCAATCTACTAAAAGATGCCCATTGACAGATAAGTGGATAAAGAAGTTGTGCTACATATATCCAATGGACTATTTCTCAGCTATAATAAGGAATGCATTTGAGTCAATTCTAATGAGGTAGGTGAACCTAGAGCCTATCGTATGGAGTGAAGTAAGTCAGAAAGAAAATGACAAATATCATGTATGAATGCATATACATGGAATCAAGAAAGATGGTACTAATGAGCCTATTTGCAGGGCAGCAAAGGAAACACAGACAGAAAGAATACCCTTTTGGTCACAGGGGTGAAGTATAGTATTGAAACATATACATTATCATATATAAAATAGCCAGTGGGAATTTGCTGTATGATGCAGGGACCCCAAAGCTGGTGTTCTGTGATAAACTAGAGATATGGGGTGTGCAGGGAAATGGGAGGGAAGTTTAAAAAGGAGGAGACGTGTGTATGCCTATGGCTAATTCATGTTGGTGTATAGCAGAAACCATCACTATGCTGTAATTATCTTCCAATTAAAACTAAAATATAAGTACTTTTGTATGGTGAGAGATGGTTACTGGACTTGTGGTAGTGATCATTTCATATTTGATTATTGAATCACTATATTGTACAACTGAACCTAATATAATATTGGACATCAGCTAGAGTGAAGAGGAGCTAAAAAGCCTCTTGATGAAAGTGAAAGTGGAGAGTGAAAAAGTTGGCTTAAAGCTCAACATTGAGAAAACGAAGATCATAGCATCTGGTCCCATCACTTCATGGGAAATAGATGGGGAAACAGGGTCAGACTTTATTTTTGGGGGCTCAAAAATCACTGCAGATGGTGACTGCAGCCATGAAATTAAAAGATGCTTACTCCTTGGAAGAAAAGTTATGACCAACCTAGATAGCATATTGAAAAGCAGAGACATTACTTTGCCA
Organism: Neotragus moschatus; assembly: GCA_006410615.1. Classification (NCBI taxonomy): domain Eukaryota; kingdom Metazoa; phylum Chordata; class Mammalia; order Artiodactyla; family Bovidae; genus Neotragus; species Neotragus moschatus. The sequence continues at coordinate 1,209,968 of SJYA01000910.1, forward strand.
ACAAAGGTCCGTCTAGTCAAGGCTATGGTTTTTCCTGTGGTCATATGGATGTGAGAGTTGGACTGTGAAGAAAGCTGAGTGCCCGAGAACTGATGCTTTTGCACTGTGGTGTTGGAGAAGACTCTTGAGATCAAGTCCCTTGGANTCCAGGGGATCTTCCCAACCCAGGGACCAAACCCGAGTATCCCACATTGTAGGCAGACGCTTTCCCGTCTGAGCCACCAGTGACAATAGAAGAAAAGCAGAAGAAAATTGCAGATGCAGCTTAGAAGACACGTGGAGCCAAAGGGACTTTGAGTGGAGAGCCTATGTAGGGGTTAGGGATCTCAGAAACCATCTACAGAACTTTTCTGCAGAGTTGACCAGGGTCCATGCCCATGGTGTGCTCCCTGCCGAGGAGTGGAGAGCCCAGTGGGAGGACTCTTGTCTTCAAACTTTACTCTGAGGTCTGGTGCAGAGCTGAGTTCCATGACCTCTGGAGCACACACTAAGTTTTTGGCTTTAGGTTGACCTGCACTTCATCCAGCAGAGGAGTACTTAATACAAAGTGATGGGACAAAGCTATTTAGTGTCAGGCTTTTGACAAATCTTTCCATTTTGAAGCATGGATTTGAGCCAGGGCCAGAAGAAAAAAACAGTTGTTGGGTGGGGATCATGCGATGAGGGAATGGGAACTGGGGCTGCAATTCTTCGTTCTACCACCAGCTCTTTGTGGGAGAGTGAAACTCTCAGAGTCTCTATTTCTGATGGCAAAGCTAGAGAGAAAAATCTTTCGCAGCCATTAAAAGCCTGACCACTCCAAATGGTTTACGATGACTTTTCTGGGAAAATCATGTACAATCGAAATGACATGAGAGAATCAATGGGAAAATGCGTAAGTACACAAGATCTCTACATCCCCAACACTGTATAATGTCACATCACATCACAGAGAAGAAAATAGAAAGAATAATGTGTCTCTGGAGAGTTTAACCACATCTCAAGCCTTTTTGTCCCATGAATACAAATGTTTATATTGTATAGTCAAAGTGCCATATTAGGAGATTGCTTTTCTGCAAGGTTTTCTTAACTGGGTAATTGGCAAATTGGTCCAAAATGATAAGAAAAAAAATTATTTCCATGGTTCTCTGAAGTTTCCTTATGCCTCTGAGTTCCCATCTCTTTGATGTTCAGGCTAGATGGAGTATCTGAATAATGCTTACCCTTTATGGGAACACAGTAGCAGGAGTAGCCATGGGACTAGCAATATCTGTGGCAGCTCTGGGCATCAAAGCTTCCAACCCAATAGATGGAATGATCAAGCCACATAGTTGGGGGACACACAGGGAAAAGAGGCCTCTTGACACTAGCTTAAACAAGTCATCCATCCATGAATTGGCCAATGACTTAGGTCCCACTCAGGAACAAGCACTATACAACATGCAGAATTTTCCAGTGAACATCTCAATGACCAGAAACTAAAGAGGTTGTTCAGAGTCAATTAAGGAAAATCCTCCTCTGAGTTTGAACCATCTCCACTGTACGTCAGCTGCATCATCTCTGACAAGTTACTAGGCCTCGGTTTCCCTGTATGTAAAATAGAGACTATGGTACCTATCTCATCAAGTTACTTTAAAGATTAAATGAGTTAATAAGTATTAATATAATGCAGTCCCACTACTGGGCATATACCCTCAGGAAACCATAATTGAAAAAGACACGTGTACTCCGTTGTTCACTGCAGCACTATTTACAATTGCTAGGGCATGAAAGCAATCTACTAAAAGATGCCCATTGACAGATAAGTGGATAAAGAAGTTGTGCTACATATATCCAATGGACTATTTCTCAGCTATAATAAGGAATGCATTTGAGTCAATTCTAATGAGGTAGGTGAACCTAGAGCCGATCGTATGGAGTGAAGTAAGTCAGAAAGAAAATGACAAATATCATGTATGAATGCATATACATGGAATCAAGAAAGATGGTACTAATGAGCCTATTTGCAGGGCAGCAAAGGAAACACAGACAGAAAGAATACCCTTTTGGTCACAGGGGTGAAGTATAGTATTGAAACATATACATTATCATATATAAAATAGCCAGTGGGAATTTGCTGTATGATGCAGGGACCCCAAAGCTGGTGTTCTGTGATAAACTAGAGATATGGGGTGTGCAGGGAAATGGGAGGGAAGTTTAAAAAGGAGGAGACGTGTGTATGCCTATGGCTAATTCATGTTGGTGTATAGCAGAAACCATCACTATGCTGTAATTATCTTCCAATTAAAACTAAAATATAAGTACTTTTGTATGGTGAGAGATGGTTACTGGACTTGTGGTAGTGATCATTTCATATTTGATTATTGAATCACTATATTGTACAACTGAACCTAATATAATATTGGACATCAGCTAGAGTGAAGAGGAGCTAAAAAGCCTCTTGATGAAAGTGAAAGTGGAGAGTGAAAAAGTTGGCTTAAAGCTCAACATTGAGAAAACGAAGATCATAGCATCTGGTCCCATCACTTCATGGGAAATAGATGGGGAAACAGGGTCAGACTTTATTTTTGGGGGCTCAAAAATCACTGCAGATGGTGACTGCAGCCATGAAATTAAAAGATGCTTACTCCTTGGAAGAAAAGTTATGACCAACCTAGATAGCATATTGAAAAGCAGAGATATTACTTTGCCAGCAAAGGTCCGTCTAGTCAAGGCTATGGTTTTTCCTGTGGTCATATGGATGTGAGAGTTGGACTGTGAAGAAAGCTGAGTGCCCGAGAACTGATGCTTTTGCACTGTGGTGTTGGAGAAGACTCTTGAGATCAAGTCCCTTGGACTGCAAGGAGATCCAACCAGTCCATCCTAAAGGCAATTAGCCCTGGGACTTCTTTGGAGGGAATGAGGCTGAAGCTGAAACTCCAGTACTTTGGCCACCTCATGTGAAGAGCTGACTCATTGGAAGACTCTGATGCTGGGAGGGATTGGGGGCAGGAGGAGAAGGGGACGACAGAGGATGAGACGGCTGGATGGCATCACTGACTCAAAGGACGCAAGTCTGAGTGAACTCCAGGAGTTGGTGATGGACAGGGAGGTCTGGCGTGCTGCGGTTCATGGGGTCGCAAAGAGTCGGACACAACTGAGCAACTGCACTGAACTCAACTGATACTTCAATGAAGTATTTCATTTAAGAAAGGAAAAAATATTTATATAAAGCACTGATAACAGTGACTATTCCTTGTAATAGTGACTTGTCCATAATAAACACTCCATAAATGTTAGGTATTGTTACTATTATTATTTATTATTGTTACTATTACTTTAATACTAATATTAATTAATATTCATATTATTCTTACAAGAGGATACTGGCTTGTTTTCTAAAATGTCTAAAGGTATATGTTTAAACTGTGAAATAGGTGAAGGGGTCTCTGGGTCCCCTTCCTTGGGGCAAGTTCTGCTAACCATCAGAGACCCTTGACAAGACTCTCAAATATCTTTAAGCCTCTCGTGGCCCAGAGTGCTCCCTTCACCCTAATTTCACACTTTACCACCAACAACTACCACACAAACACACATATCCACTTGCCGACATAACCCCCAAGGCCTTGGGTCTTCACCTGACCTGACCAACTTTGGGATTCAAAGAATTAGGGCACTGTTCTTCATGGGACAGCCCACGCTCCTATGACTAAAGACTGTTGCATGTGCAAACATCTCCCACCTTTCCGACCTCAAGGGGCCAGAAGGGATGGACTGGCCTCCAGACTGAGTCATGGCTTAGGCTGCAGCTGCTTTTCCTGGGACCTGCCATGCTTTCCTCTACTAACAGAGAACGCACATGGGGGGGTCAGAGCCGTAGTCCTCAGCATCGCAAAAATCCCTGCTTCATCTTTCTGGTTCATCCCCAAGGAGTCCACGCTATGGACACGGTTTGCTGCTTCGTACTTATGAGATTTTGCACACAATGCTTCCTCCACCCAGAAGTGCTCTTCTCAGACTCCTCTTTCTGCCAAACTCAACTCAAAAGCCATCTGATTTGCTGTACTTCCCTAGACTTCCTTGGTTAGAGATAGACACTTGCTTCAGTTGTGTCTTCCTCTTTGCACCCCCAGGTTCCTCAGTCCAGGGGATTTTCCAGGCAAGAATACTGGAGAGGGTTGCCTTGCCCTTCTCCAGGGGATCTCTCGGCCCAGGGATGGAACCCACGTCCCTTACATCTCTTACACTGACAGGCAAGTCCTTTACCACTAGCTCCATCTGGGAAGCCCTTTGCTCCTGTACCAGTTACTCCTCTCTGTGTTTGTTTTCCCAACCAGACCACTTCTCCATGCTGTTTTCAAAACCCCACATACCTGCCAAAAACATAGTAGATGCTTTCCAGGGATTAATCCCTTTTTTGTTTTGTTTTAAAAAAGTTGTTTGGAAATCAGGATTCAGATCTTCATTTTTGGCAGGATTATAATGTCTTTTAACCAGTCTCTCAGCTTCTAGTACATTCTTGCCACCCAGTTGTGTTATTTCAGTGTTTAAAAACCATCAGTGGCCCCACTTTGTCTACAGACTGAAGTCTGAACTCCACAGTTTTGGTGTTCAGAGCTTCACGCTATCTTTCTAGCCTCCCTCCCACCATTCCTCATGGGGCATTCTAAGCTTAAGCCATCTGGAACACTCGGCGGTTCTTTCCCCTCTGTGGGTTCACTTGTGCCTACTGACTACAATTCCCTGGTCTCTTTCCTCTACTGGGCCAGCTCCTATACAGCCTTCAAAGCCCTAGTGAAATTTAATCTCCTATAGGAAATTTTCTCTTGCCCTCTCTCAGCAGCACCAGCTGCTTCCTTCTGTCGGTTTTTATGACCGTTTCTGCAAACCTCAATGATATGCAGTTGTATCCGCTATTTATGTGCCCCAGCTTCTTCAGGCTCGAGACCTTGAGGTCTCCTTTTCATCCCTTTGCTCTGGGTTTTCAATTCTTGAGAAGCTCCTGGTCTCTATAAACGGTGCCCACTGGAGCTGTGTGGTGCCTAGCCTGTGTGATCATTTGCAGAAGCACCTAGTAATGGGGGCCTTCCTGGCACCTCCACAAGCATCACACAGGATACGCCTCTGCGTTGTGTAAGAGAGCTGATCTGTGCAGACTATAAGAACGTAATGACATTCTGACAGTCCAACTCTCACTTTCAAGTGACATGACATTTTAGTGACTACAGGCTGGAAATTAACTCAGCCAAATTAAAGTTCTTCTACTCTCCCCTATTGCATATTTTATTTTAAAAGTCTTTTACTCACTCACCATCTTACCCACCTCCAAATGACTTTGTCCTACACTTCTGGTGGAGTAGGGGAAGAATTTTTCCTTTATTAAAACATACGTGCATTGATGACTCACTCCTGGGCTGGTGAGTACTGTCAGGTCAGGTGAATCTATTGCTCTTTTGAGTTTATTCATTCAGAAAACCCAAATCCATCTGGGCAGGCACTATGCTGGGGGCTGGAGCCAGAGATGCAGACATCTTCCATTTCCTTGAGGATCCTCACTGCTGTGGGTTTCCTTCTGGCTGCTGTAGATCCTCCCATCCCTTTAGGACAGCTGTGGTGTTTAATGTATAGTAAGTGTCTCTGATAAGGGCTTCCCAGGTGGGGCTAGTGGTAAAGAACCTGCTTGCCAACGTAGGAGATGTAAGAGACATGGGTTTGATCCCTGGTCAGGAAGATCCCCTGGAGAATGGCATGACACCCCACTCCAGTATTCTTGCCTGGGAAATTCCATGGACGGAGGAGGCTGGCAGGCTACAGTCCATAGGGTCACAAACAGTCAGACACTACTGAGCTGACTTAGCATGCATGCATGCATGCCTAAGCTCTCTGACACTGGAGAATACATCTCTGAACCTGGACCAGATGATCTTTGAGCTGTTGTCCATTTCTCTGCATAAGTCTGTATTTTTGTGGAGTAATTCACAGAGCTAACTCCTCTACTGAGTCGTAAACTCCTAGAAAGAAGGGATGTGTCTCAGACCTCTTTGACACTTTCAAGGTATTTTGTACATAGGCTATACTCAGTAATTTTTGATTGAATGGAAGTCTAAATAGGCAATGACAGAGGAAATAATAAATAGGAAAATAAATTCACGTTTGAATTTCATCTTTTTGCCAAGCTAGTGAAAGGACTGATGCTGAAGGTGAAGCTCTAATACTTTGGCCACCTGTTGTGAAGAGCCACCTCATTGAAAAAGACCCTGATGCTGGGAAAGATTGAGGGCAAGAGGAGAAGCAGGTGACCGAGGATGAGATGGTTGGACGGCACCATCGACTCAATGAAAGTGAGTTTGAGCAAACTCTAGGAGTTAGTGAAGGACAGGGAAGCTTGGTGTGCTGCAGTACGTGGGGTTGCAAAGAGTCGGACACGATTTGGTGACTGAACAACAAGCACTGTGATATCGACCGGCCCACTCCACTCTTACAGTGGAGGATGCCAGCAGCCTTGGCAATGACAGGCTGACTCCCAGCTGGCTATTGCGGAATCTAATTAGCTGAATGCCTAAAAGAGCTTTTGCTTCCAACCTAGCTGACAGTGGTAGGAAGTGGTTTAAACAAAACTGACTGAAGAGTGGATTCAAAACACAAAACATCCTGCTCTTGGCCATCAGGTCCTGCATAATGTGGGCTGTCCCTAGCTCTTAAGCCCCCTCTGAGCCACTTTCTCTCAGCTTTGCTGTTCCCTCTGTCTGGAACGTTGTTCCCCCATCTCTGCTTAGACATCTCTCTATCCTCCGGGACGCTGTTTCAGTGTCTCTTCCATGGAACTTACTTGAGCCCCTCATTCTAAGTCTAGCTCCCATTACTCCCCCTCTTATATAGCATTTATTTATTTTAGTTTTTGAGATTGTTTGGTGGATCAGTGGTAAAGAACTCCCCTGCTAATGCAGGAGACTCAAGAGATGCAAGTTTGATCCCTGGGTCAGGAAGATCCCAGTAGGGCACGGCAACCCACTTCAGTACTCTTCCCTGAAAAATCCCATGGTCAACAGGGTCGCAAACAGTCAGACAGGACTGAAGCTATTAAGCACGGCTCAGCAATCTCTGTCTCTTCCACTAGACAATAATCTTCTTGAGGGCAGGAAGCATATCTGTTTTGTCCAGGGTTATCACTCTAGCACCTGGTACAATACCTGGCATAAGGCAGACATCTAAATGAATATTTGGTGAACACATACACGAAACAAGTAAACAGCAATTTTTTTTTTTAAAGTATTTCACGTGTGTCCAGCGTTGTGTTAGCCACAAGTAATTGGTAAGTTTCTCAGGTCACTGAAGCAAAAAAAAAAATCTTTCCCTGAAACGAATTTCTCTTTTAAAACCAGCAGCCGAGCCCCTGTTGCCTGTCAAACATGGCTGCATAAGCCAGATTGACTAAAACCAGATGTCCTGCAGGGCCCTGTTTCACACCGTTTCCAATAGGATATGAATCAGACAAGATACCATCAACCAAGCATTCAGTCAGGAAACAGGACCCTGGTAAACCTTTCAGGGTGACCCGCCTTACACTGCTGGGATCCAGCCCTACTGACAGCATCTATTATAACGCTGAGGAATGGGACACACTAAAGCTCACAGAATGTGCTCCGGAGCCAGGCGGCAGGCAGCCACGGGAAGTGCGCGAAGTGTGGAAATTCCCTTCAAGCTTTTCAAGCAGCTCGAAACCATGAGCTAAGAAGGGACTTCAAAATGCCAAAGAAAAATTCCACTTTCCTTTTACTCGACTCTGGGTCTTTCCATTCCAAACACAGCCCCACTGGTTGGAGCCACTTCATGAATGTGGGATTGTTAGGGTCGGTCCAGAGCCTCACCACTATTTTTCTTAGGTTAAAACACACACACACAATTTGGCATACATGTTCTCTTTCATTTGCCCTGAAGAAATCAATATCCCAGTCTGGGGTTACCAGCTGTGGTTCACATACACCCTAAGGCAGAGCTGCTCTATTTTACAGTTGCTGACATTCTTCTTTGGAGCCCGAAACCTTTTCTCTGGTCCAAGTTTGAAGATGGGCTTATTATGTCTGATGCTTTGATGAGGTTCTTTATCTACAGGGCTTCCCCAGTGACTCAGATGGTAAAGAATCTGCCTGCAATGCAGGAAACCCAGGTTCAGTCCCTGGGTCAGAAAGATTCCCTGGAAAAGGGAATGGCAACCCAGTCCAGTGTTCTTGCCTGGAGAATTCCATGGACAGAGGAGCTTGGTGGGCTACAGCCTATGGGGTCACAAAGAGTAGGACGCAACTGAACAACTAATACACATTTTCTTTACCTGCAGTTAACAAGGACTTATCATAGGAACCAAGCTTCTACCTCCACCCACTTTTTTCTGTCTGTCTTGAAACAAGTTATAAATAGGCAGAATATATTATGTTTGTTTCATAAATTTAAGGAAATTGAGTTTTTATTTGTTCCTGGCTCCATGGTTAGCTATTGGCTCAAAGGGCAGTTACTTCTCAAAGCCTCAATTTCTTTATCTGGAAAATGGAAACAATATCTCTATGTACTTCATAGAACTGTCATAAGATTAAAAAAACAGAAAGAGTGGATATATGTATACATATAGCTGATTCACTTTGCTCTACAGAAGAAACTAACACAACATTTATAGCAACTATCTCTGATAAAAATTAATTTAAAAAAAGAAGCTGCAAATAAGGTATTAGCTCACTGCCTAAATGTAGTGTGATAGATTAAAAATGGTTTCTTTTTTTTTTTTTTGGCTATTCTTTCCATTGAGAAGTCGAATGTAATTCTTCTCTCTCTGGATATGGGCTGGTGTTAGGAATTGCATGATGTGGTAGAATTGATATTCTAAAACTTGCAAGGTTGAATCACAAGAAACCTGCCAACTTCTGTCTAGCCTCTTGGAAAACTCATTCTGGGGGAAGCCAGCTCTCATGGAAGAGATCCAACTACCCTAAGACCACCATGCTGTAAGGAAACCCAAGCTAGCCTCATGAAATGGCTATGGAGAGAGTAAGATGCCTAGCCAGTCCCAGCTCTTTTTGCTAGTCTGGCCTTACCGCCTGTCATGTGACTGAAAAATATTTCAGGTCCAGAAGATATAACTTGGAAGAAAACCAAGGAACTCAGGCAACTTTCAGAACAAATTTCCAGACGCATGGCCCTAGGCAAGCCAACCATTCTCTAGCCATTCGAGCCACCCCACTGAGGCCCTAGTCAACATGGAACAGAAACAAAAGCTGTGGAGCTGCCTTCATAGAGCCCTGTCCAAATTACTGATTCGTAAAATTGTGGGGTTTCATAGCACCAAGTTTTGGCATGATTTATTATGCAACAATAGAAAATCAAGAATTGACCCCAAGTTGCTCCATTAAATTCTGAATGTTATAGGACACATGCTTCTTGAAGGTATATGGTGCTAGAAGGATTATAAAATAACAGGAAAGGATACACCCTAGAGAGACAGAGGCAGTCCCAAATGCCCTGGAAGTACTTGGCATTTCACAAGTACTCAATCACTATCCCCTTCTTGAATGAATGACAGACATCATATGTATATTCAGAATGTCAACTTCACCCCTAGATTATTTTTCTAACAGATTTTGTTATGGAACAGAGTACAAAAGTCTTTAAAATTAGTAAGATAATATAGGAGACTTTCCTCCCAAATTAAACACTGGGCTGACTATTCAAATACTTAAGCCATTTCCTGTAGTTAAGAACTCCCTCTCCTTTGCCATTCAGTTCAGTTCAGTTCAGTCGTTCAGTCATGTCTGACTCTTTGCAACCCCATGAACCACAGCACGCTGGGCCTCCCTGTCCATCACCAATTTCCAGAGTCCACCCAAACCATGTCCATTGAGTTGGTGATGCCATCCAACCATCTCATCCTCTGTTGTCCCCTTCTCCTCCCACCCTCAATCTTTCCCATCATCAGGGTCTTTTCAAATGAGTCAGCTCTTCACATCAGGTGGCCAAAGTATTGGAGTTTCAGCTTCAAAATCAGTCCTTCCAATGAATATCCAGGATTGATCTCCTTTAGGATGGACTAGTTGGATCTCCTTGCAGTCCAAGGGACTCTCAAGAGTCTTCTCCAACACCATACTGCAAAAGCATCAATTCTCGGGCACTCAGCTTTCTTCACAGTCCAACTCTCACATCCATACATGACCGCAGGAAAAACCATAGCCTTGACTAACGGACCTTTGTTGGCAAAGTAATGTCTCTGCTTTTTAATATGCTGTCTAGGTTGGTCATAACTTTCCTTCCAGGGAGTAAGCATCTTTTAATTTCATGACTGCAATCACCATCTGCAATGATTTTGGAGCCCCCAAAAATAAAGTCAGCCACTGTTTCTAATGTTTCCCCATCTATTTCCTATGAAGTGATGGGATCAGATGCCATGATCTTAGTTTTCTGAATGTTGAGCTTTAAGCCAACTTATTCACTCTCCTCTTTCACTTTGCCATTGGGGGTAGCTAATTAAATTAGTTAATGAACGAAACAGAAAGTGTTAGTCACACAGTCCTGACTGGGAATTGCCACAGACCCTGAAGCAACTTATGGATCATTTTAAAGACTTGGGTTTTTATTCTGAAATACGGGGAACCATTAGAAGGTACTGGACGGAGAAACAATGGTTTTTGAATGTTCATTGTAAGGGAATCCCAATGGCTGCTGGGTGGAGAACAAGCTAGTGGGAAGTGGGCAAGAACAGAAGCAAAAATTTCAGCTGGGAAACTCTTGCTATGATCTTAGTGAGAGCTGATGGTGAGTTGGTGGTGATAAAGTTGAGGAGCAGAGGTCTATGCCATGAGAGCCTCCACTCTGACTCAGGTGAACTGAAACCAAGGGGAGCATCTCTGAAACCTTACCTCCTTGGAGTCTTAAGGATGGAGAAGAAGCAACGCTGCAGACACCCCCACTTCCTTTGAGAGCTGTGCAAAACTAAACACTCTCACACATCTCCCATCTTTGAAGCCAATACTGGTGTGACTGAGTTTTTTCTTTAACAATCCAGTCATCCTAGGAGGCTTCACAATTTCCAGTTACGTCTCTATCACTAAAAACATGTTGGACATGCATACTATTTTGAAATCCCCTTCTGGACTGATATATGAACCTCAAAAGAAGTCAGCCTCATTACTATATAAATGATACTTTTTTAAAAGTTAAAATAGAATTCCATAGTTTCATCACTCATCTCCCTTTTGAGACTTAGCTCCTTTTTTTTTTTTTTTTTTGGTTTCCATCTGTTGCAAAAGCCTGCTTCCTCTGCTCTTTTCCACCACTTCAGCAAATCCATATTTTTTTTTAAGTTTTGAAAAATTGAGCTAATTGTCTCCCTATAAGCTAGTGTAGTACCCGGTGTAAAACCGCATCTAAATGAATATTTAGTGAATGAATAAATAGCAAGTGGGTTTTTTTTTTTTAGCATTTCATGTGTGTGCAACAGTGCTAGTTTTTAAAAACTAAGATGGATCACATGGACAAATTCTGGGGAAAGTGGCTGGCTAGAAGGTGAGTAGAGAAGAAAGTGGAAAGTGGGGTACTAATGGGTGAAAAAATAGGGGACTTGAATTTTCTGTCCTCTTAGATCTGAGGTGTGAAGCAAGAGAATTACCACCTAGATGGCCAAGGTTCTGGCAAAACATAGCCCCATCTTAGAGTAAAAACAAACTCTTCTACTTCCTCCCAGGTTGGGTTTTAGCTATAGAACAAGAATAAAGAAAAAAAAAAAAAAGGAAAATGGTCATTTCTGGCAGGTAGTACAGATGGACAAGCTATACAAGGGCCTCAGCTTCACCACTTGATAGAGGTTACTTACCAAAGGGACTAACTGTGGGTGGGCTGCCTGAAGGAATGTCAGTATCAGTGACAGCAGGGCAGTGAGTGAAGAGTGTTGGCCCAGGGATTATAGGGATATGGGACATTCTGCTTCTCTACTGCTGCATGACCAACGATCCCAAAATGCATAAGTTTAAAACAATAGTACGTGTTTCTTGTGGTTTTGTGAGGCTACTAGCTGCAGTTGGGTGGTTCTCACTTGGAGTATCTCACTCATGCTGGATGAGACTTCTTTAAAGTCTCAATGGACTGGACATCCGAGAAAGTCCATTCACATGGCTGGAACTGATGCAGGCCATTGGCCGGAAGCTCAGCTGGGGACTGTCTACTGGAGTACGTGACCTCCATATGGCTTATACTTCTCATCAAGTGGTGGCTGAGTTCCTAGAAGAGACATCCTAAGGGGAGGTAATCTAAGACGCAGAAGGTAGAAGCTGCCAGGTCTCTCAAAGGCCAGGTACAGAATTAGTGTAATGTCACCTTTGATGTGTTCTGTTGGTCCAAGCAACCACAAGTCAGCCCAGAATTTAGCAGATGGAGGACAGACATTGCTTCTTTTTTAAAATTCCTTTAATTAATTGATTTTGGCTGCACTGGGTCTTCGGTGCTGCACACAGGTTTCCTCTAGTTGTAGCGAGTGGAGGCTATGCTCTAGTTAGTGCATGGGCTTCTCACTGGTGGCTTCTTTTGCAGAGCACAGGCTTTAGGTGCACGAGCTTCAGCAGTTGGCAGCACGCAGCCTCAGTAGTTGTGGCGCACAGGCTTAGTTGCCACATGGCATGTAGAATCTTTCTAGACCAGGGATGGAATCTGTATTCCCTGCATTGGCAGGCAGATCTTAACCACTGGACCACCTGGGAAGTCTGTAACTTCACTTCTTAATGGCGGAGTTGAAACAGCATAAAAGGAGAGGAGTAACTGATGGCATGGGTCTTGAATAAGCTACACATGGAGGATCTCCACAGAGTATCTTCTAGATTCAGTGAGACCCACTGGGCTACCATTGAATGGATTAGAATTGGTTGCCAGACAACTCAAAGAGAAAAAGATGGAAGAATAATTAAAATAAGCCTATTTGTAAAAACTCACCTCTACTCTCCAATCTCTCCACTCCAGTGTTTCTCTTCACTTGCTAAATGGACACCTGGAGGCAGAATGCGGTGGTTCAGAATTCTAGCAAACTGGCTGCTGGAGCTGAGCTATGGAGTAATGGGCTTATGTCATTGTCTTATCATTAAACTATTCCCCCAGGCTGGTATGGCCTGGAAAATTACCCGTTACACATAAGTAAAAATTCAGACTCAAACGACCAGGGTTTACCCATCATCAGGGCAATTCAAAAGAACATGCTGTAGGTTTGAAGACAATTTCCAGAGAGACGTGCATTCTCAGAATGCTTTCAGTAATGGCAAAATCACTTGAATAAGCGGCTGACCTCCTCCCCGGGGGACCATGCTCATTAAGATGTATGCGTCCAGGACTGTTAAAATTCCAACTCATTACCTAATAGTTGCACCTTATGCACTTGGATACCTCTGAAAATGCTTCCAGCCCTTCCACTTCAATCATAATAACCAACTGACAGTCTCTTATACCTTTGAGAAGCTTTAAGAGAATCCTGCTGCGGCAAAGTTTAAAATGAAAAGGAGAAAACTCAACAAGGAAGAAATCTGGATAATCCTTTCTATTCATTTTCTTTGAGTTAATCTAAGATGCATGATGAATGAATTCTTTCCAGCTTTGAGGTCAGTGCTCATGTCTTCATTATTCTTTTCTCTCATTGATTTCTACATTCACCAGGGAAAATAATAATCCAACCTCAGGAACAGTTCCAGAGCCCAAGCCAACAGTGCCTTGGAGGCAGCATCAACCAACATTCACTGATCGCTAATGCTATCCCTTCAGGATCAAACACAAGCATCCTTTTCACTGAGTGAGTGAAAGTCGCTCAGTCATGTCGACTCTTTGCAACCCCATGGACTAAAGCCTGCCAGGCTCCTCTGTCCATGGAATTCTCTAGATCAGAATACTGGAGTGAGTAACCATTTCTTTCTCCAGGAGATCTTCCCAACCCAGGGATCGAACCCAGGCCTCCTGCATTTCAAGTGGATTCTTTACCATCTGAACCACCAGGGAAGCCCCCTTTGCATTGAAATCTTCCTCTAATCCTTCTTTCCCTGTGGTAGAGTCAAATCTTTCGCACCAGCATGTTCCCTTTACTCTGCTATTAGAGCCTTTGACTCTTTCTTTTCCCTATGTTTAACTCTTTGCTTCTTCTCTTACTAAATTTTGAGCATCTTGATATTAGGGACCACACTGCATTCATTTCCAAATAGGAAAAGGAGTACGTCAAGGCTGTACATTATCACCCTGATTATTTAACTTATATGTAGAATACATCATGAGAAATGCTGGGCTGACTGAAGCACAAGCTGGAATCAAGATTGCTGGGAGAAATTTCAATAACCTCAGATATGCAGATGACACCACCCTTATGGCAGAAAGTGAAGAGGGACTAAAGAGTCTCTTGATGAAAGTGAAAGAGGAGAGTGAAAAAGTTGGCTTAAAGCTCAACATTCATAGAACTAAGATCATGGCATCTGATCCCATCACTTTATGGCAAATAGATGGGGAAACGGTGGAAACAGTGTCAGACTTTATTTTGGGGGGCTCCAAAATCACTGCAGATGGTGACTGCAGCCATGAAATTAAAAGATGCTTACTCCTTGGAAGGAAAGTTATGACCAACCTAGATAGCATATTAAAAAAAGCAGAGACATTACTTTGCCAACAAAGGTCTGTCTAGTTAAGGCTATAGTTTTTCCAGTGGTCATGTATGGATGTGAGAGTTGGACTGTGAAGAAAGCTGAGTGGCAAAGAATTGATGTTTTTGCACTGTGAGAGTCCCTTGGACTGCAAGGAGATCCAACCAGTCCATCCTAAAGGAGATCAGTCCTGGGTGTTCATTGGAAGGACTGATGTTGAAGCTGAAAATCCAATATTTTGGGCACCTGATGTGAAAAGCTGACTCATTTGCAAAGAGCCTTATACTGGGAAAGATTGAAGGTGGGAGGAGAAGGGGATGACAGAGGATGAGATGGTTGGATGTCATCACCGACTCAATGGACATGAGTTTGGGTAAACTCCAGGGGTTGGTGATGGACGGGGAGGCTTGGCATGCTGCAGTCCATGGGGTTGCAAAGATTCAGACATGACTGAGTGACTGAACAGAACTGAACTGCATTCATCTTTGGGTACTCAGAAACTAGTGCAGTGCCTGACATCTGGGGAAGCACTCAGTCAATGTTTGCTGAGTAAATAAATGTGGTGGGTGGTTCTACAGTAAATTTGCCAACAAAGTGCATACAGAAGCACCTTAATTGGAAAGGTGAGTTTAATTATAACTGGACTAAAACAGACCTGACTTTGAAGAGGTTGCACTCAAGAAGATAACATTTGCATGAAAATAATTATCATCCTAAGCAGGGCAAGATATGGTATAGAGAAAGCAGGCTGGCTTGTGAGATTTGAATTCCAGGGTCTGAGCAACAAGTAGTACTTTCTGTTTTCCATTCAGCTATTTTTTGGTCACCTTCTATAAACATGTATACCAATCCCTTCTCTCACTAAAGAACTTGAATCTGTTTATGAAAACACTTCCACTAAATGAAAAACTTAAATGCCAAAATAGTTCCATTAACAGTAAAGGAGGGACACCCCTGGTGATCTAGTGGCTAAGATTCCTCATTCCCAAGGCAGGGTCTCAGGTTCCATTCCTGATCAGGGAACTAGATCCCACATGCTGCAATAAGGATAGAAGATCCCACATATGGCACTAAGACCTGGCATAGCCAAAGAAATAGGTAAATTAAAATAATTTTTAAAAATATATTAAAGGGAAAAATTATCATGTCTTTCATTTCTATCAGATATACCAAAAATTTTGCCCAGATATAAACACTTGCAATTGAACAATGAAAAGACGTGTTTATAAGGAATATAAGAAATAAAGGACATTTAATTTGAGGTGCTCGTAAGTTATCCAAGTGAAGAAGTCAAGTAAAATGTTGGATAGGTTTATATGGAGCACAGAGGGCATAATATAGAAACCTGGGAGGCATCTTCATGAACACAAGGTAAGATACATTTTGGCTGTGTGGTTTGGAAAGAGGAAGAGCCCATAGCTCACTGGGCACATTATGGAGGATTCATGGAGGAAACAGGCATTGGGGCTGCCATCTCAAAGGGAATTCCACCAGTGGGGATACTGGAGGAAGCTCAGAGTTACAGTTTGAAGAATCTCTTGGGAGCCCACCACATTGCTATATTGAAGGATGAGGTTGGGGGGACAGTGATACTGATAGCTGAACTGGGAAAGGAAGCGCGTCTTCTGTATTTCTTGCACGGGGAGCTGAAAATAACATGGTAAGCTGGACTGGGAGGGAGACAAAGGAGTCAAAGGAAACTGAAGCTTTGATCCCACAAGTGAAAAAGGGTGTGAGCGTCTGTTGGTTTGTGGAGGGGAGGGCAGAAGAGATGGGGAAAGGTGATGAGTTTAAAG
The DNA here is from genome assembly GCA_006410615.1 of Neotragus moschatus. Lineage (NCBI taxonomy): Eukaryota > Metazoa > Chordata > Mammalia > Artiodactyla > Bovidae > Neotragus > Neotragus moschatus. The sequence continues at coordinate 1,226,358 of SJYA01000910.1, forward strand.
GGGTTTCCCCAGTGCCTCAGAGGTAAAGAATTCACCTGGAATGCAGGAGACACAGGAGACATGGATTTGATCCCTNATGAGTTTGGGTAAACTCCAGGGGTTGGTGATGGACGGGGAGGCTTGGCATGCTGCAGTCCATGGGGTTGCAAAGATTCAGACATGACTGAGTGACTGAACAGAACTGAACTGCATTCATCTTTGGGTACTCAGAAACTAGTGCAGTGCCTGACATCTGGGGAAGCACTCAGTCAATGTTTGCTGAGTAAATAAATGTGGTGGGTGGTTCTACAGTAAATTTGCCAACAAAGTGCATACAGAAGCACCTTAATTGGAAAGGTGAGTTTAATTATAACTGGACTAAAACAGACCTGACTTTGAAGAGGTTGCACTCAAGAAGATAACATTTGCATGAAAATAATTATCATCCTAAGCAGGGCAAGATATGGTATAGAGAAAGCAGGCTGGCTTGTGAGATTTGAATTCCAGGGTCTGAGCAACAAGTAGTACTTTCTGTTTTCCATTCAGCTATTTTTTGGTCACCTTCTATAAACATGTATACCAATCCCTTCTCTCACTAAAGAACTTGAATCTGTTTATGAAAACACTTCCACTAAATGAAAAACTTAAATGCCAAAATAGTTCCATTAACAGTAAAGGAGGGACACCCCTGGTGATCTAGTGGCTAAGATTCCTCATTCCCAAGGCAGGGTCTCAGGTTCCATTCCTGATCAGGGAACTAGATCCCACATGCTGCAATAAGGATAGAAGATCCCACATATGGCACTAAGACCTGGCATAGCCAAAGAAATAGGTAAATTAAAATAATTTTTAAAAATATATTAAAGGGAAAAATTATCATGTCTTTCATTTCTATCAGATATACCAAAAATTTTGCCCAGATATAAACACTTGCAATTGAACAATGAAAAGACGTGTTTATAAGGAATATAAGAAATAAAGGACATTTAATTTGAGGTGCTCGTAAGTTATCCAAGTGAAGAAGTCAAGTAAAATGTTGGATAGGTTTATATGGAGCACAGAGGGCATAATATAGAAACCTGGGAGGCATCTTCATGAACACAAGGTAAGATACATTTTGGCTGTGTGGTTTGGAAAGAGGAAGAGCCCATAGCTCACTGGGCACATTATGGAGGATTCATGGAGGAAACAGGCATTGGGGCTGCCATCTCAAAGGGAATTCCACCAGTGGGGATACTGGAGGAAGCTCAGAGTTACAGTTTGAAGAATCTCTTGGGAGCCCACCACATTGCTATATTGAAGGATGAGGTTGGGGGGACAGTGATACTGATAGCTGAACTGGGAAAGGAAGCGCGTCTTCTGTATTTCTTGCACGGGGAGCTGAAAATAACATGGTAAGCTGGACTGGGAGGGAGACAAAGGAGTCAAAGGAAACTGAAGCTTTGATCCCACAAGTGAAAAAGGGTGTGAGCGTCTGTTGGTTTGTGGAGGGGAGGGCAGAAGAGATGGGGAAAGGTGATGAGTTTAAAGGGGTTTCCCCAGTGCCTCAGAGGTAAAGAATTCACCTGGAATGCAGGAGACACAGGAGACATGGATTTGATCCCTGGGTTGGGAAGATCCCCTAGAGGAGGAAATGGCAACCCACTCCAGTATTCTTGCCTGGAGAATCCCGAGGACAGAGGAGCCTGGCAGGCTACAGTCCATGGGGTTGCAAAGAGTCGGACACGACTGAAATGACTGAGCTTGCAGGCGCACATGTGGGCATGGTGAGCACAGGATGCCAGCAAGATACCCAGAGAGAAATGCCCATTTCTGCTCCTCTAGAAAGAAAACTGAAGTTCAGATTAGGGCTTTTGTTGCGTAAGGATATTCCTAATGGTAATTGGAAAACACATCGTTAGGAGAAGAGCGAGAAGAAAAAGCATAGCGCTTCCCCAAGCTAGTGCTGAGGGGCAGGGCACCCACAGAGCACAATGCACACCTCACGGTGGTCCCTGCGGCTCTCCATTCTCAGGACCTCGCTCTCCTCGTGCCTATAAGGCACTCAGTAAACTAAAGAATTCCCCTGAGAGGTGACTGCTGTCACCCAGAGCCCTCTCTCCTTCGCTGTGGCTTCGGCTGTTGTCCCCCTGAAGACCGCAGGGTCGCCCTTTGCTTTTTCAGCATCACTGCTTCTCGCAGTGGGTGTAGAGTCTCTCTGAGTTGCTTTCCTCCGCATGGATGAGGGTGGGGACGCTTGTTCGCTAATTTAGACCCCAATTCTCTCATGTCTTTCATCTTGGCTATTTGTGCTACTCCTGTAAGCCCTGGCCATATCGGAGTGGGGTAGAGGAGGCTCCATAAATTATGCTGGGAGAGAGGCACAAGGTCATATGAGGTGCACTGGCCACATTGGTCTCACCTCAGGGACACTGAAAAAAGGCATGTGCAGTAAGTGTGTACGTTTTGGGGAAAGACTTATGCTTAGTAACCTCACACATTTCCTTTAAAAAACAAGTTTTATTTAGTTATATATTTGAAAATGTTGGCTGCATGTGGCATGTGGGATCTTTGTTCCCCAACCAGGGATTGAACTTACACTGCCTTGCATTGGAAGGCAGAGTCTTTACCCCTGGACCACTGAGGAAGTCCACCCCACACATTTCTGTTGCTTACGTTAAAATGAAAAAGAGAAAGTTTTAGCAGGAAATGTGCCTGTTCAGTATGTCAAAAAACACCAGAGTGAATAAACTAATTCCAAGAAATGTTTCACTTAAGGGAGATGGTTTGGGCAGTAAGATTCCGTGGGCCCTGCCTTGGGCATTGGTTCGCTCCCAGCAGACGTGGTTTGCTGTAATGTAGTATCTGTCATGGTCTGACTGGATTTGTCCCCAGGAAAGTGACTGCATCGTCACATCACACCTTGCAAGTTAAAATTACTTATGCTTCTTGCTTCTGACCCGGGGCCAGTGAAGCCTTCCTTTGCAGCAATGTCAAGATGTGAGTTTGAGGTATCATTCAGGCTTTTCTCACAAATTCCCATTTCAGATTTCTCAAGGGGTAAAACAAAGGTTCCATGTAAGTTGCGTTTTAGGTCATGGTCCTTAAGCACATCCCTCTTCTTGCCTCATTTTTCTTCCTTTTTGGACTGCAGTGCGACTGGTCTACTCTAATCCTTATCAGATGGCCTATCTTAATTTTCAGTTCCTGAAAAATAACTTGCCTCCTTCTCCAATAGCATTTGTGCCTTAAAATCAAAAGTGCAACAGTGTATCTTTCCCAACCTTTGCGTGAGGCTCCTGGGACCTGCGTTCTTTGGACCATTCTTCCCCATCTTACATGACCATCTTGCATCGTGGTAAGCCCAGCTTTCTGCTTTTCCTCAGGCCTCACCTCCCCTGCTCTCTCCTACAGTCAGAGATTGATTCCCAGTTCTCTGGGAAAGAAAAATACCATCATTCCCTGCTCACCACTCTGTGCTAAGGCTGAGAGCAGAGTGGGCCTTGATCCTTTCCCCAAGGAAGGAGGGAAGGAGGAGTCGCAATGTTGTGCTCAGGCTGCCGTCTGGAGTACCACAGGTTGGCAGCCTTCACCAAGAGCAAGTTATTGTCTCACAGTTCTTGAGGCGAGGCATCCAAGATCAAGGCCTGGGCACGACTGTTTCCTGGCGAGGGTCTGAATGGAAGGCTCTGTTGCAGACCTCTCTCCTTAGTGTAGAGATGGTCATCTTCCCCCAGGACTGTTTTCTCTTCCCACGTCTTTATATCTGATTTCTTCTTTTCATAAGAAGTCACACTAGATTGGGTCCCACCCAGATGACCTCCCTTTCGCTTGATTTCCCCTGTAAAGATCCTCACTCCAAATAAAGTCACGTTTTGAGGTACTAGGGTTTAGGACTTCAATGTATGAAGTTGGGGTGTTGAGGGAACACCATTCTGTCCATAGCAGATCCCCATTTGACCATGGAGGCTGGATCAGGGGTCAGGCTGAGCCCGAGGAAGAATCGACACCACCTCCAGGGTGAGCACCTCGAGTGTGGGTCGCTGTTCCCTGGTGGTCTCTCAAACTAGGCTCACACTAGGCTTACCGGTCTGACAGTGGCCTTCCGGCATGGACAAGCTCAGGTCATAGTGTCTCTTTCAACTTGGCAAGGTGTAATATTTCTCGACTCTCTGGAGAAGTACTGCTACTTTGCAGCCCCTGTAAGAGGCAGTGAGAGAGGAGGGAGAAAGCCCACGGAAGGATGGGATGCTGCACATCTCACGGGCTCCTGTTCTTCCTTCTCATTTGCTCCTCGGGTCACACCACAGATAAGGGAGAGAGCATGGACTGTGTGTCTTTCACCTGAGTTTAATTATCCTTTAATGAAGACTTCCTCTTTGCCCATCCCCATGCACTCCCACAACCTTGGCAGAATAAAGTATTTCCTCTCATGGATACTTGCATCTCTTTATTTGAATATTTGCCATAGTACTATGATTATTTGTGTATGCATCTTTCAACACACACAGTCAGCCCATTCAGGACTCTATTACAAAAATTTCATAGACTGGATGGCTACAGAGACTTATTTCTCACAGCTCTGGAAAATTGGCAAGTTCAAGGTCAAGGTGCCAAGAGAGTCCGTGTCTGGTGAGGACCCACTTCCTGGTTCGTAGGTGGCCTTCTTGTCACTGCATCCTCACTTGCGAAAGAAGCAAGGAGCTCCCTGGGATCTCTCTCTTAAAAAAAAAAAAATTTTTTTTTTTTTTTTACTTTTGTCTTTGGCTTTGTTGCAGCACGTGGGAATCTTCATTGTGTCACGTGGGCTATTTTGATGCAGTCCCTGCAGGCTCAGTAGTTGTGGCACACAGACCCAGTTGCCTTGGGGCATGTGGGATCTTAGTTCCCCTGCCAGGGATAGAACCTGTGTCCCCTGCACTGCAAGGTAGATTCTTAACCACTGGACCACCAGGCAAGTCGTCCCAGGAGGTGGAGCCCTCATGACCTAATCACCGTGTGCAAACACTGTCACAGTGGGGATTAGGTTTCAACACAGGAACTGAGGGAGATGCAAACAGTCAGTTTACAGCACTCTTTGCCTATTGATTCAATGTTTTTAAGGTTAAGTGACAAAGTGAAAGAGTGAATAAATGTCCTTAATCAGAGAAGTTGGCTTACTAGCAACTTCTGTACTAGTACTGTGACGTAGAGCTTTAGACAAGTGACACATTACTGCAGTTACTGGAGGAAGGGTCTGTGGGAGAAAACAGGTTCAAGGGTGAGCAGAAAAGGCAGAGAGACCCTTCAGACCTAATGCGGGTCTGACCCCTGCGAGGGAGACCAGATGGGAGCATCTCAGGGAGCAGCCCCGATCCCAGGAAGACTGAGCCAGACTCAACTCCCGGGGCATCCTTGAGCTAAAGTTGCTGTTCAAGGAGTCCCAGGCCTCTCAAGAGGAGGCTGTACCAGCATCTCTGCTAGGCTCCAAAAACAGCTTGGAGGACCTGGGGGAAGTGTAGCCTTGGGGCCAGCCCGGCACCACCAAGGATTTGGAGCCCTGCAGCTGAGACTGTCCACTGTGTATACTTTTAACTTTCTGCGTATGATATTTTAACATATTGGAAAACCTTTTCTGACTGGAGAGAGACTGCTCCTCCAAGGGCTAGGCAAGTCTAAGAGATAGTAGAGAACTAGGCCCTGACCTAGACCGTTCTTTCCATCCTGTCTTCGGCCGCTCGACCAGAAATCAGCTGTTTCCTGGGACACTTCGTGGCCTGCAATAACTCCCTTTCTAGGACCTACTGTGTTCTCTTGTGCCCTTCTGAGTCCTACTGGGAGCTGCACCTGACCACCCATCACACGAGAGAACACAGCACAGTCCACTGCTATTGCAGGAGGTCTGAGAGGCACTGCTTCACAATACAGAATAATCATAATTAGCATGCATTGGCGTGTGCTGTGTGCTCAGTCGAGCCCAACTCTTTGCGACCCCGTGGGATTCTCCAGGCCAGAATACTGAAGCAGGTTGCCATTTCCTTCCCCAGTCGGCCTTCCCGACCCAGGAATCCAGCCCAAGTCTACTTTGTCTACTGTGTCTCCTGCGTCGGCAGGCGGGCTCTTCACGCTGCACCTCCACGTCTCAGCACTGGCTTGTGTTTTCTGCGCTCTGTCCCATTACTGCTGACAGCAAGGCTGTGAGGTAACCTCAGTGCACAGAGGAGGAGGCAGGGGCCTTAGAGTTTACATCTTCCCTCCACGCTTACTCCACCGAGCTGGCCGGAACCCAGCTGGTATCCGTGAGTCACTCAACTCCGATGCCAGGAACAAATACCCTGCATTGAGTTTCAGCGTCCGCCACGGTAGCAGCCCCAGCTCTGGACACACAGAATCCTTCAGCGGCTCAGCCTAGACCTGAGGGTGAGCACACATAACCTTCCGTGTCTGTGCACATTTGCTCTTTGCTGGGAACGAGCCTTCTGAAGTCTACCGACAGAGTGTGTGCTGCTGCCTGGGCTAACAGGAGTTCGCTTTATGTGACAGGAAGACTAATATCGGCCCCGAGCCATGTGTTGCTGGCGACCGAGTGTGGATGCTCTTTGTTAAGCTCCCGGGGTCTGGAAGGAAGCAGCTATGCTCTTGTTTAATTCCATATGAGCAGCTTTTTTATTTTTACAAATAGTCCTCTTGCTGTTAGGGAGTGAGTGAGCGACATAAATCATCATCATGTCTCTGGCAGCCAGAATTTCTTGGGCATGGTCCTCATTAAAGTCTTTAGTTGCAGGGTTCCTGGAGACCTTCCTTTGATACCTAAAAACATCAAACTGAAAAAGCCATGGTGAGGAGGAGGAGGAAAGGGGGGTGGGGGGAGGACAGGGTGAAGCTCATGAGGACCCCAGAATTGCAGTTGGGAAATGGCACAAATGAGTGATTCTTATCCATGGCTACAAAAAAAAAAAAAAAAAAAAAAAAAGAGGCAGGAGCAGAGCAGCAAAAGCAATAAAACTTCCCTGCTGAACAGAACCCAATATGCCCCTACAAAGAAGGGAGACAGCTACACAGGCGGGAAGGGTGGCTTCTCCGAGGCGATTCATGAAAAAAAAAAAAAAAAAAAAAGGGAAATTCTCTGAGCCTTTTCCTCCCCAGACCTCAGCCCAGCGGGCTGTGGCAATCAATGAACTAGCCTTTTCCTAAGGCCTTGTCTCCCTGCTGGGCGGGAATCCAATCCCCGGGCAAAGGTCACTGGGAATACCATCATGCTGTTGGCAGTGGCTGTTCATTCACAAAATGAGCTCCTTTGTGATAAAAGGAGGGAGAGCAGACTCGGGGTTTGTGTGCATTCCAAGCTGGTGGAGGAGAGCTGCCAACACGCTAGGTCAGTGGGAACCCAGCAGCACACGCATCTCAGTTTACACGATTGATGTGGCCCTGCAGAACCATGCACATGGAATTCCTATAAATCAAGTCGCATTTTAAATGCACTCGGGGAGCTGGCCATTTAAAGGGACCCTGCAGTGCCTCTCTGGGAAAAGTGAAAAATCACTGCTGAATGGATCGATCTTGCCATGAGGTAACAAATATTTATTGAGTGCTTATCGTGTGCCAGGCCTAGCTCTAGGTGCCATGAGCATTTCTTTCAGTGGTGGTGGTTGGGGGTGTGAGTTGGGGGTCCCTGAGCTTAAGAAAAACCTTTGGGAGGGTGGTTGTTGGTTTTGGTTAAACCAGCGTGAGCTGAGTACAGAAGGGGGAGGAGAGGTTGCAGCTGGAGCCACATCCTGTTCCTGCCAGAAAGCATCCACCAGGCAATCTCCCTTCCAGCAACTGGGCAATATTTCTCATTCATGAAGATAAGCCGAGCTCCTTGTCTAAGGCCCAAAGCAAGAGGCTATGGTCAGAGGCTCAATGAAAAGATCAGGGCTTCCTATTAGAAAATATAATCAGAAAATATAACAGAATGAAGTTTCAAATCAATATCTACCCATGTTAGAGGCAGTCATCTGTTTCTATGGTTCTTTAAAGGAAACTCAATGTCAAGCTTATTCATCCTAAGATCTTGTATATATCGTTTGGTGTTACATATATTTATATACAACCTGAGTCAAATCGTATCTCCAAGACATACAAGTCAAGTTCTAGACTCAAACATTTGGGAAATATAATGTCCTTGCAAATAGAACCTAAAATAATTGAGGCTGGGGGGGGAAGGAGGGGAACATTTGCAGGAATGCAGATTCCACCTGGAGGTTAAAAGAGCATAAATTCAGGTGTTAGACAGCCTGCACTAGAATCCCAGTTCTATCACATTGTTATATGACCTTGGGAAAGTAATTTATCCACTCTGTGTTTTGGTTTGCTTCTCTGTGAAATGAGGGTAAAAAATAGAGTCTACCTCATAGGATATCTGTGAGGAGGAAAGGAAAAGTGACTTAACCGACTTCTCTGGTGGCACAGTAGATAAGGATGTACCTGCCACTGCAGAAGACACGGATTCAATCCCTGGTCCGGGAAGATCCCACAGGCCACAGACCAACTAAGCCCATGTGCCGCAACTGCTGAGCCTGTGCGCTGCAAGTACCGAGGCCCGCACGCCTAGAACCTGTGCTCCGCACGAGAGAAGCCACCACAATGAGAAAACTAAGTATCACAAGGAAGAGTAGCTCCAACTCACCACAACTAGAGAAAGCCTGCACAAAGCAACGAAGGCCCCCAAAATAAATAAATAAATATTATAAAAATAATAAGTACATAAATTAAATAGATCAATAAAAGTGACATTCAAAAGAGAGAAACATTTAAAGAAAAGGGACTTTACGTGTACAGGCTTAGAAGAATATCTAATATATAGTACTTGCTCAATAAAGTTAGTTATTGTGATGTTGGAGTTCATTTAAAAAACAAACCCTGGACATATATTGCAAGGTTTAAGAGATCCAACTTCTTGGCAGCAGCTGATTTTCAGTGGATGCGGCATCATTAAGAAGGGACAATACATGCTCTAAAATTTCACCACTATTAGAAGCACATTGTTTGCCTCCAAAGGGAAAGGAACACTGAGCAAGCCATGTATGACCTTTGCAGACATTACTCTGAGAAACATCCTTGGCATTTGGAATGGAAAGGGATCTTTGGGTCTAATCTCTTAATCTCTAAAGAGGAAAACAACGACAACAACAACAACAAAAAAAACTCAGATGCAGCAAGAGGATATATATCTTGGTTAAAAAAAAAAAAAAAGACAAAAATTTGACCCTCTGACCTTCCCATCTAGGATGCATGCTTCCCAGTGGCAGTTTGAAACCTCTTAGAGAGCTTCCCAGGTATAATCTATCGGCCCCCAGACTCACAGGGGGCAGATAGAGACCAAAGGAAGAGGCAGACCACTCCAGGTTTGTATGTGACAGGTTTAACAAGAAAAGGAACTTATGAGACTTGTCTCACATGGCTGCAAAATGAATAGATCTCNAGTTTGAAACCTCTTAGAGAGCTTCCCAGGTATAATCTATCGGCCCCCAGACTCACAGGGGGCAGATAGAGACCAAAGGAAGAGGCAGACCACTCCAGGTTTGTATGTGACAGGTTTAACAAGAAAAGGAACTTATGAGACTTGTCTCACATGGCTGCAAAATGAATAGATCTCGGCATCTGCCCACCAGAATCTTAAAGGTTTATATAGAGGCCTTAACTGGGCTCAGTCACGTAGATCATCCAGATGGTCTCAAAACCACATTTCTATGTCAAGGCTGTGTCCTTGGGGCAGCTTCTGGGAATAGGGAAGGTAAGAAGTACACATATTCCAAGGACAGAGGAGGGATTGGGGAACCACCAATTACCTATATCCAGCTTGTGGGTCAACCAGTGGTCATGTCTTCCCGATGACCTCCACCAATGTCCCGTAAGAAAGGAATATTATCACCTTTCTTGTGGTAAGTAGCATGGGGGAGGTGGGAGGAGAATCATAGTATACCTTGTCCAAATAGAAAGGCAGATAAAGAACGATGAGGTTTAGCGAGAGGGTTCTTGTTTTTATGGGTAAAAGTTTGTTCCAAAGTTCTAAGGAGGGGTAATGCGTGCTCTAGAGTCTTGCCGCTATTAGAAGCACATTATTCGCTTCTAAGGAGACAGCTGGCAGTAACCGTGTCCTCATCTGAAAAAAGCTGCGAAGAATACAGTGAGAAGTGTGGGCGCTGCTGACGTGGTGCTGGCCTTTCCCATGCCTGGAGGAAACTTGTCACTGGACAGACCTAGCTAATGCTCGTGGCTGTCATACCATCCCGGGGGATGGTAATCAGCACGGATGAGAGATCCACTGTGGGACACGCCTGCAACGGCACACCAGCTCTGCTCGTGTGGACCATTACAGAGGTGGGATTGTGGCAACTCAACCTGAGCCTCTTACCATGCACAGGGAAGATTTAGGCGAAATAAATCCGCACTGGCCAAGTGGCTGTGGATTTACCACGAGCAGAAAGAATTCTTTTTACCTATAGCAACTCTGTAAGCTGCACATGCTCCCCAGATGCCATCTCCTAAATGTTCTTTATTAAAACGGAATGTACTGAGATAATGTCTCTTGGAACCTCTCAGGCAGAGCACAGATCCCAGGGAATTCCCAGAGACCTCCCCCTCCATCTGGGCAGGATCCATGCTGCCTCAAGGAATCTCCTCCTCATGTCTTCTAAAACATGTCTTCCCCAGCTCTGAAGCAGAGGCTTGACCTCATTCATAACCAATGGCAAAGTCATCTCTGTCCCAGGGCTCCCCCAGCATTTTTTCCAAAATTGTTCGGCCCCTCTTAATGTCCTCCCCCTCCAATGGCCTAGGAGCCACTGGTGAAGTACCCCAGCTACACGTAGCCACATTTGAAAGTTAAAGCCACAGCATTCAAGGTCCAATAAGCCAAAAAAAAAAAAAAAAAAAAGCCGTCTCAAGTGAAAATAGAAATAAATAAATAAGGCTTGGGCTACCTGATTCCAGAGTAAGATAAAAATCAAAGTCCAGATGACAACATCAAGAATTAGATAGAGGAAAGCACAGTGCAATTCAAAACTATAAGGGGTAAAACTTCAAATGCCACAGAAGGCAAGCAGGAAAGCAGAGCCTCCCCTTATGGGGCCCACTAGGAGGTGGCCAGCATAACAATGGAAACAGAGAAAGGGTAAATCAGGTTGATTTCCCTCTCCCTGCAGAATGATCCATGTGGGGAAGCTTGAAAGGTGGAAAAGTACAGCCACGTATCTGAAAGATGCACTGGGTCAGGGAGGTAGTTTGGCAGTGAAATGTGGCTTTGAAATTTTTGGGGTTGATATTCAAAGAATGAAAGTCAGAGGCCAAGCTGCGGGGTGGGTGTCAGTCCTGACTTTCTTGTTAACCAGAAGCAGGAGGGCAAAACTTCCTGAGGTGCCCAGAGGGACCCTAGCATTCTGCAGAAGCATGGACATCTGTGGATTGAATTCAAGGCTCCAAATTTCCAGAAAACCAGTCTGAGTCCTGCACTAGAAGGCACATGGTCATTCTCTGGATTCTCGCCTTTATTTTCACTCTGCCTGCAGGAAAAGCAATGAGCCACTGGTCTGGTGACAAGGGGCTCAGTGCCTCTTCTCTCTGCGGGGAGAAGAAATCCTAAGAAGGGGTTTGGATATCAAATGGGGTGGACTTGATGCAAGGAAGAAATACAAATGAGGTCTGGAAGTACCACTGGGCTGCAAACTTTTGAAAAATAAGGGTGATGTCGTTCTCATTCTTTATGCCCTTCCTGGGCTTGGCTTAGAGTTCATATTCTGTGGGGAGCTATTGAATGGAATGGGTCTTAGAGACAGTCCCTCTAAGGTTGGAATTTATCTTTGCACTTCATATCTCTGAGCCTCAACTTTCTCATCTTCAAAGTAACAACGATGATTACTGCACAGAGTTGCGATGAGGATGATACAGAAAGGGTTTTCTCTGTAGTTTGGCACACAGAAAACTCAGCAAAAGGTAGCCTTCATTATCATCATCCTCTCCTAGTTCTCAGCTCAACTCTGTCATGGATATATTTGTAGGTAGTGACTGACATTTCTGCCCACCTGTCCCATCTGTAACACCAGCAGTGACTCTCAAGCCTCACCCTATCTCCCCAGCTGAGTTCTAGAAAGGATTTCCTCCTCTCCTGGGCTGCTACTGTCTGAAACGCCCACGCCTTCTCCGTGTTGGTGTCTTGCCTTCTCGCTCCACTGTGGACATAGAGCTGCCTAGGAGTCCTGCTCCTGCAGCCCACGCCCACTAGGGGGCAGGACTGGCTGCAAAGGGGACTGCTGCTGCTACGGCTAAGTCGCTTCAGTCTTGTCCGACTCTGTGCGACCCCATAGACGGCAGCCCCCTAGGCAAAGGGGATGGAGAGACGAATCCCAGCCCAACTCTCTCTTCCACACCTTCCATGTCAAAGAGCTTCCAGAGCCTCCCAGGCCTGAGTGCTGGTTTCTCTCCCCTTCACGCCCACGTGCCCATCCACTCCTATGAGGACAAGCCCCAAAGTCAAGCCCGTCTGGGTTTTCCCCTCCCCAGTCCCGCACACCACTGCATGCCTTCACACCTCTAGAACCCACTGTGATTCCCCAGGTAGCTTTCCTCCTGGGGTGAATTCCTCCTGGGAATCTGGGTGAAAAGAGAAGGGAGTGAGCTTGAGGAAGAAGGCTTCTTAAGCTGTGTCTGCTTCCTGCATTTTTTACAAAGGGTACAGGCTTAGTTGCTTCAGTTGTGTCTGACTCTTTGAGACCCCCTGGACTGTAGCCCACCAGGCTCCTCTGTCCATGGAATTCTCCAGGCAAGAGCACCAGCATGGGTAGCCGTCCTCATCTCCAGAGGATCTTCCTGACTCAGGGATAGAACCCGCGTCTCTTACAAACCCTTACAAGAGCTCGTCAGTGAGTAGAGCTGGCCTTGTCAGGGAGGAGAGAGTGAGAGAAAGCAGGACACCAGCTTCTGTTTGTCTTGAAGACAGAGCTGGTTGAGCGACGCCAAGGATTTGCTACCAGCGCAGCAGCCGGGGACAAAACGAAGAGGAGCAGGGGCTTCATTCCCTGTGACCTTGTCGCTCAGTCACTCAGTCATGTCCAGCTCTTCGTGACCCGGTGGACGGCAGCACACCAGGCTTCCCTGTCCTTCACCATCAGAGTGTGCACACATTCCTATCCATTGAGTCGATGATGCCATCCAACCGTCTCATCCACTGTCACCATATTGAGGAGAAGGGAACACAGAAGACAAGGAAGGACGGAGCAGGACATCCACTTAGGCAGAATTCTCCTCATCTCTCCCCACCCAGCGCCATCTTTGCCCCATTGGAGCTCCACTAACCGAAGCCCTTAGATTCACCACTTGTGGCCTCTGAGCTGACAGTCCCGTCTCATCATCCAGTCAGATGCATGAAGAGAGGAGAGAGAAAGGCTGTCCATCCCCCTGCCTGGCCAAGGTTGGGAGGCTGCAAAGGTAAAACATACATTTCTCTCACCCAAGTTGAACTCAGGAACATATTCGCCAAGGAGTTATCGGGAGTCACAGTAATTACACTCAATGATTAGGATCCCAAGAGCCTAGAAACCTGAGCGTGCTTGAAACGGCATGTATCCTTAAGATCAAGCAAAGCCCAGAAACCTGTGCGATATCATACTTTCTGTTATTATAGTAACAATCACTTGGAAGAGAAGACCTATCTACCAAACTTGGGGTAAGACTAGGATGAACAATGTCTTTCATAAGAACAGACACAAAAATAAGCTCAAAATGGACTAGAGACCTAAATGTGAGACTGGACGCTTTCATCCCCTCATGTATGCAAAGCTATAGCCAATCTTTCATTTACTCTGCACCAGGTGCTTGTAGTTCTTTTAAAACATGGTTATGCTGAAAGGACTGAACAATGTAACCTGGGCCATCATCTGCTTCTGAATAAGACTTTTCTCAAGTTATTCCAGGAATCAGCTCAGTTCAGTTCAGTCGCTCAGTGTGTCCAACTCTTTGCAGCCCCATGAACCGCAGCACACCAGGCCTCCCTGTCCGTCACCAATTCCCGGAGTCCACCCAAACCATGTCCATTGAGTCGGTGATGCCATCCAACCATCTCACCCTCTGTCATCCCCTTCTCCTCCTGCCCTCAATCTTTCCTAGCATCAGGGTCTTTTCAAATGAGTCAGCTCTTCACATCAGGTGGCCAAAGTACTGGAGTTTCAGCTTCAACATCAGCCCTTCCAATGANTCAGATGTTTACATCTTTCCTTTTCTCCTTTGCTTTTTGCTTCTCTTCTTTTCACAGCTATTTGTAAGGTACTGTCTCCCAGAGTTTGCTCAAACTCATGTCCGTTGAGTCAATGATTCCATCCAACCATCTCATCTTCTGTCACCTCTTTCTCCTCCTGCCCTCAACCTTTTCCAGCATCAGGGGCTTTTCCAACAAGTCAGCTCTTTGCAACAGGTGGCCAAAGTATTGGCGCTTCAGCCTCAGTCTTTCCAGTGAATATTCAGGGTTGATTTCCCTTAGGATTGATTGGGTTTGATCTCTTTGCTGTCCAAGAGACTCTCAGACTATCATACTATCATCTATCCCCTTTAGGACCAAGCCTCTCAACCTCCCTGCTGCCACTCACAGGACCTGCTGCCACTCACAGCTGCCACTCACAGGACCTGCATTCAGCTAAAGGGAACTGCCTCATTCAAGGTTACAATGCCTCTCTGAGGCCAGCACATATCCAATGCCTGGTCAATGGGGTGGATACAAAGGTCTGGCTCCCTCGCCTCCATGGGAACAAGTCTGAGCGGCCAGCCCAGCTCCAGAGCTCCCATGAGGCCTCCTGAGGTCTCTGCTGCAAGATGCATTGCAACTCAGCTTTTCTCTTTGCCTCATTCTATTTCTCTTACTTCCTCACAGATATTGATCCTACAAATAAATCTCCCCACTGTTCACCTGCACATAAATCTCCATTTCAGAATCTGTGTTCCAAGAAACTAAGCCCCTTACTCCATTTGTTGTTTGATTTCTAAATTTCTATCCTGCTCTTTGCTTCTTTCTATAAGCGGATATCTCTATGATACCTGTATGGCACTTAGATCCTTTTAACATTTAGTATGTATCTAGTTGAATCGGGAGATTTCCCAGATGGTGCTACTAGTAAAGAACCCACCTGCCAATACAGGAGACATAAGAGAGGCAGGTTCAATTCCTGGGTGGGGAGGATCCCTTGGAGGAGGGCATGGCAACCAATCCAGTATTCTTGCCGTGGACAGAGAAGAGAATCCCGTGAACAGAGAAGCCTGGGGGACTACAGGCCATAGGGTGGCAAAGAGTTGGGCGTGACTGAAGTGACTTAGCAGCAGCAGTCAAATCAGGACCCAATTCCAGTGACAAAAATCTGATCTGAGATGGCTTAAGCAAAAGAGGTATTTTTGGCTTACTGAATGGGAAAGTTCCAGAAGTCACCTGGATCTAGGAACAGCTTCCTAGGGGTTTCAAATGATGTTACCAGGACTCGCTGAATTTTTCTCACTGTGTCTTTTAGCCCTGTCACTGCCATGTTGGCCTCTCTCTGAAAAAGTCACTATTGGTTAGCTATTATCGCGAGGATGCCGCTGCGCAGGCAACAGCAAAATATCAGAGGCCGTCAGCAATGAGCGTTTCCTCCTCACACATCCACAGGTCAGCTGATGTCACCTGGCCTTAGTCACCCCTTCGCATGTCAGCTGAGATAGATTCTAGAGGCTCTGCTTCACATGGAGTCCAGTTAAGCTTGGGTCCTCCATGCAGGCTGGGACGTATATTGAGCCTGGGTTGAGGGGGCAGCCGCTCCCTGGCAGATTCTTCTCGCGGCCACAGTGGATGCACCAAGAGCCAGCACAGCCTCACAAGCCCATTTCAAGCCTCTGCTTGCGTTACCTCTGCTAACGTCTCATTGGCCAAAGCAAGTCACGTGGCTGAACCCAATTCAAGGGCTGGCTACCCACCATGAGGCAAGTCACCTGGCCAACCTGGACATTACTGCTCTGAAGGAGTATACTCCTCTCATCAAAGTGGGGGCGGGGAGCATTAGTACAAGTTTGTGTGCTCAATGCGCAGTGAGGCCAAACAAATCAGAATGTCAGTGTCTGGAGCAGGAAAAGGTTTGTTACAGGGCTATGCAAGGAGACAGGTGGCTCTTGCCCTAAAAAACCCAGAGCTCTCTGAAGGGCTTTGGCAAAGCATTTTTAAATGCCAGGTGAGGGAGGCAGGGTCCCAGTGTATGTAATCAGCTCCTGGACAATTTTCTGGCTGATGGTGAGGGAACAGGGTATTGTTAGTAGGGGTTAACATTATCAGTCCCTAAGCTCCAGTGGCCATGGGGGCTGTGTGCTTATGGTCATCAAGTAGTTAACATCTTTCCATTTGGTGGGGTTTTCCCACATCTGTAAAACCACTCAGGAAATGTGCGTCGGATACTGTTATCTAGGTACTTCAAAGAGGATATGGGGGAAGGCCCGGTAGGGTCCTGCTTGGTTACAGGAGGAGTGTAAAGGCTGGAATAATTATCAAGTAGAGCCTTCTTCTGCTGTCATAGTCCCAACATAAATGCAGTCTCTTCAGTATCATTCTTAAGTTCAGGTCCAAGGAGAAGAATGCTTTCCTTAAGAAGTCCAACAAAAATCTCTCCTTCTCACTGGCCCAGCTGCATTCTCACCCATCCCAGTTACTGTGACAAACAGTATCACTTGCCTTGACTCGAGCTGGGAAGTGACTCACCTTGCTCAATATGCACAGGGTAAATTATACAGCAAGAAACAAAGACACTGTTATAAGAATGGGCATCAGAGGACCCTGGTCTGTAAGAAACTACATGACCGCTCTGGGGACCCTACTTCTCCCACCCCTCCCCACCCCCAATTCTTTCCTCTCCAGCTCTTACTCTCAGTGCCGGGGCTTTTTCTCATGAGCTTGCATCCGGGATACTTCCTGTTTCTCTCTCAGGTTTGCTTTGGCCTCTGGAGTGCTGGACCCAGTCTCCATCAAGCTTGCCTTCCTGGCTGCCCTCTATAAACACGTTCAAAATTGCCCTTCCTCCTAGGCTTTCTCCCTCAGAGGATCAGTCTCAAAACACCTATTTCCCTATGGGTCCCTGCTCTGGCTGCTGCCCGCCCCCTGCACCCCAGGATCAAAGACCTCACTGGCATCACCCTCCTCTCCCCGGGTCATGTTGACACCCCCCTACCCTCCTGCCTCAGCCAGGGGATGCAACCTGCCAAGCCACAAGCTGGCCACCCTGACAGCCAAGTCACTGGACCTGATGGATCTCATGTGGCTGCCCTGGGGCCTCTCTCAGGTCTGTTCTACAGGGAAGAGATTTATTTCCCTGAAGTTTCAGGGCAGGAAAAGACTCACTTCCTGGAGGCATGCCAAGAAGGAGGCAATCCACCCAGGAAACAAACAAGACTCTTTTCTCTATAGTCTTTCCTTCCCTGCGTCAAAACCTCCCTGCTCCCCCTGAGTGAAAGGAGAGCTGTCAGGATCAAAGCCGCCGTCTTTGTGATGAACTGCTGCTGGCAGGCCTCTGCACAGGAAGGACTGTCAGGCCTTTTAACTCCTTCTTACCCACTGTGCACTGGCTGCATTCACAAGACTTCTGGAGTCACGTTTCAGTCAATGAAACATCTTTTATGAGCAGAGAGCCATGCCAACTGGAAAGTTTGAAAGAATAATTAAGGATTCAAAAGGCAACAAAAGCTGCCTTGGAGTATTTCTTGATTTCTTCAATTACTTTATAATAGATGATCTAACGTATTTGTCCCAGGAGAGTATAAAGACTAAGAACATGGGTTTTGGAGGCAGGCTGGTTGTGTTCTTTCTCTCTTCCATCTCTCTCTAGCTGGAAGACCTTGAATAAGCTATTGAGCTTTTCTGTACCTCAGTTTCCTTGTCTGTAAAATAGATTTAAGAATTACACAGATCTCATGATGTGGTTGGAAGGAATAAATAAGATAACGCTTATGATTCACTTAACCTAATGTCTAACATACAGTACAGCATCAGGTGGCACAGTGGTAAAGAATCTACCTACCAATGCAGGAGACTCAAGAGACATGAGTTCAATTCCTAGGTCAGGTGGATCCCCGAGAGTAGGAAATGGCAACCCACTCCAGTATTCCTGCCTGGAAAATGCCATGGACAGAGGAGTCTGGCGGGCTATGGTCCATAGGGTTGCAAAGAGTTGGACGTGACTAAGAATGCACGCACGCACAGGTATCATTAACTTTCACTGTGGTTATCACTATACTATTTTTATTATTCCAAAGGGCAGAAAAGAGGCCATACTCACAGTTGCTGAGGGTCAGGTGTCTTAAGTTACAAGACATGCTCTGCATAATTAAAAAATCACACAGCCTCAGAGGCTCTGGATTTTCAGGTTCTATTAAATAAGCATGTCACAGAATCTTTGCCACACCTCCTAAGACAACAAAATGTGATCATTTTCCAAAGGAGAAGAAGCTACGGACTACAATTATTGAGCAATCTTCTGGGCAGAACTGGGAGCAAGATTACGTCATGGGGATTTCCCTAGTGGTCCAGTTGCTGAAGCTTCACCTTCCAAAGCAAGGGGTGCAGGTTCAACTCCTGATCAGGGAGCTAATATCCCATATATTTTGCAGCCAGAAAACCAAAACACAAAACAGGAACAACACTGTAACAATTTCAATAAATACTTTCAAAAACAGTCCACATCATGGACCTGTCCCAGACCTTTTATTTTCGAAATAGCTTCTAATACAACAGTGAACAATAGAGATTTGCAAACCCATGAAGGAAACCTTGTCTATATGTCTAACTCGACGTCTGTGGTAAGTGCTCAAAAATGTAACTAAAACACCCTGGAGAATTTTGCAACTCGGTGCTTGCTAGACTGGGCTTCCCTGGTGGCTCAGTGGTAAAGAATCCTGCATGGACAGAGGAGCTTGGCAATCTACAGTTCATAGAGTCACAAAAAATCAGACAGGACTAAAGCAACTTAGTACGCACATACTTGCTAGACTCCATACTTCCTTATGGATACTTTGGTCTTCATTATGGAACCCGTCTTAGGTTACTTCTAATGAATGATGGAGTGGTTGAGAAAGGATCCAGTGCTTTTGAGATTCTAGATGAATCCGATGAATTATGAATAAGAATGAGTCTGACAGATCTCATGCAGCTTCCCCGGGGACTTTGGTAGTTTGGTCCTGGTGATTTTTAAGACATTTCACCTCTGGTCAAATAAATTTTTATTATACTCAACTGGGGTTCTATCCATGAAAACTTCCTGATACCTACAACCATCACCCAATCTGAATCTGGACCCGCTGTAAATCCTAACACCCCAGCCAAGGATGGCCGTAGTGCCTAAGGAAACTACAGTGAAGCTTGTATCACATGTAGTTTATTTTCCTAGAGACACATTAAGGAGAAACAGGAGGACTTCAAGAAATAAACTGTTAAATGTATAGAGTGGAAAATAAAAACTTCGTTTTAATTATAGTCTAAACTGCCTATCTTGGCAACCATCTGGCCCAGTACAGAGCAATTTGTGGAAAAGTCGGGTCAGGAAGATGGCAACAAATGAGAAGCAGCCTGTCTTACTGCTGTGCAGGAAACCCACTTCCTCTCCACTTACTGAGTAAAGCCAGGTAGACAGAAAATTTAAATACTGAGATAAGACTCTTATCTAAAAATCCAGTACAAAGGGCAATAATAGTACTTCCATATTTTTTGTCCCTATGATATTTCTATGAAAGAGAGAACTTTCATCATTACTGGACTTAAAAATGCTATCAACTGGAATCATAATCTTTGTTGGTTGTGAGGAAACACCAGATAACTATACTCTAAGACCTTCCAATTCTCTTTGATGCAAATGAGTTTTAAAATGTTAGAGAATACAAACAAGTGGCCTATTTAAAGAGTTTTGGTGGAAAGTCAGATCTTAAAAAAAATTGTGATCTTTTAGGTTTGAGCCAAATCGGCATTGAGAAGAGGGACAGAAGGAAAGTGGATGATACCAGTGGTTGCCAAGAAAAGTCTTCTCTCACTAAAGTGAAGGAAGAAGAGGAGGTGGGGGAGGGAGGAGGAGGGAGGGAAACAGAGTACAAGAAGAAAAGGAGGAGAGAGACGGGGCAGAGGGGGGGATAATTAGCTTTCTTTCTCTGTCTGACTTCTCACTGGGCATAACTTCCCAAGGAACATGCATGTTATCACATGACTTTCTTCTTTCTCGTGGCTGAGTCATGTATCTATATTTATTGATCTATCCTTCTCTCCTTCTATGTATCAGAGAACTTCCAAGAGATCGAAGTGTAAAATCATTTGTGACTGGTGAGGCACTTCCTAAATCCCCAAGCAGGACCATTTCACCTGTGTATAAGAAAGGTTCAGTTCAAAAATATACATGGACCCCAATGTTCATGTCAGCACTCTTCACAGTAGTCAAGACATGGAAGCAACCTAAATGTCCATTGACAGATGAATGGATAAAATATACATATATAATATATATATTTTATGGCTGAGTAATATTTCATTAAATATGTAATGGAATATATATATCAGATCAGATCAGATCATGTCCAACTCTTTGGGACCCCATGGACTGCAGCACATCAGGCTTCCCTGTCCAATATGTATAGAGAAAATGGAATATTCCTTTATATGTAATGGGATATATATAATGGAATATATGTATAATGGAATATTACTATAATTATATATATAATGGAATGTTAGTCATAAAAAATGAGATAATGCCATTTGTAGCAACATGGATACACCTAGAGATTATCATATTAAGTGAAGTAAACCAGACAGAGACAGATATCATATCATTTTTATATGGAATCTAAAAAACTGATACAAATGAACTTTTACACAAAATAGAAACAGACCCAAATAGAAAACAAACTTATGGTTCCCAAAATGGAAAGAGGGGGAAGGATACATTAGGAATTTAGGATTGACATATATGAACTACTATATATAAAATAGACAACCAACCTTGTATAGCACAGAGAACTATACTCAATATATACTAATAATCTATAACAGAAAAGAACCTGAAAAAGAATCACTTTGCTGTACACCTGACACTAACACAATTGTAAATCAACTACACTTCAATGAAAGTTAAATTAAAGTTTTAAAAAAGGCTTAGTTGTGGTTCATCCTCGAGACAAAACAGAAGAAATTTGGGTTAGATTATAAAACTGTAAAGAATAGTACCAAAGCAACATACTGTGTCTATTCTTCTACAGTTCTTTAACCTTTGCTCTTACTTGTTATTTTGTTTCTCCTTCATGTGAATGTGAACGGTGAATGTGCATGGGTACTAAGTCACTTCAGTTGTATTTGACTCTTTGAGACCCTATGGACTGTAGCCCGCTGGTCTCCTCCATCCGTGGGGATTCTCCAGGCAGAATACTGGAGTGGGTTGCCATTTCCTTTTCCAGGGGATCTTCCTGACCCACAGATAGAACCCACAGCTGTTATGTCTCCTGCATTGGCAGGTGGGCTCATCACTACCAGCACCACCGGGGAAGCCCCTCCTATGGTGAATAGCTAATATATGAAACAGTGGCCACTAGCATGAAAACTTGGGCCATTCATTTCCCCTCTTTGTCATGTATCAGTTCAGTTCAGTTCAGTCACTCAAGAGTGACTCTTTGAGACCCCATGAATTGCAGCACACAANTCATCACTACCAGCACCACCGGGGAAGCCCCTCCTATGGTGAATAGCTAATATATGAAACAGTGGCCACTAGCATGAAAACTTGGGCCATTCATTTCCCCTCTTTGTCATGTATCAGTTCAGTTCAGTTCAGTCACTCAAGAGTGACTCTTTGAGACCCCATGAATTGCAGCACACAAGCCCTCCCTGTCCATCACCAACTCCCAGAGTTCACTCAAACTCATGTCCATCGAGTCAGTGATGCCATCCAGCCATGTCATCCTCTGTCGTCCCCTTCTCCTCTTGCCCCCAATCCCTCCCAGCATCAGAGTCTTTTCCAATGAGTCAACTCTTCACATGAGGTGGCCAAAGTATTGGAGTTTCAGCTTTAGCACCAGTCCTTCCAATGAACACCCAGGACTGGTCTCCTTTAGGATGGACTGGTTGGATCTCCTTGTAGTCCAAGGGACTCTCAAGAGTCTTCACCAATACCACAATTCAAAAGCATCAATTCTTTGGCACTCAGCTTTCTTCACAGTCCAACTCTCACATCCATACATGACCACTGGAAAAACCATAGCCTTGACTAGACAGACCTTT
This sequence comes from Neotragus moschatus, assembly GCA_006410615.1. Classification (NCBI taxonomy): domain Eukaryota; kingdom Metazoa; phylum Chordata; class Mammalia; order Artiodactyla; family Bovidae; genus Neotragus; species Neotragus moschatus. The sequence goes on from SJYA01000910.1 coordinate 1,248,580, forward strand.
GTTGGCAAGGTAATGTCTCTGCTTTTCAATATGCTATCTAGGTCAGTCATAATAAACAGAGACAAATGGGTTATGTCTCCCTTAGCATGATGTAGTTCTCAAGTTGCTATCTTCTTGCTTAAGGAGAAGGAGGATTTAGTGTAGGGGAAAGAGAAAAGACTCTGGAATCAGTGAGTCCTGGTTAGCTCTGGGAATTCGGGCAAGGTACATAGTCTCTCTGGGCCTCAGTTTCTTCACCTGTGAGATGAAGACAATTATGTTGGCCTTATAGGATAATGTTCAGGGTAAAAGGAATGAATGCATATTAAGTTTCCAGCAGACTGCCTTATGTACCAGACTTCACTTTCACTTTTCACTTTCATGCATTGGAGAAGGAAATGGCAACCCACTCCAGTGTTCTTGCCTGGAGAATCCCAGGGACAGAGGAGCCTGGTGGGCTGCCGTCTCTGGGGTCGCAGAGTCGGACATGACTGAAGTGACTTAGCAGCAGCAGCAGCCAGTGTTCTTGCGTGGAGAATCCCAGGGATTGGGGAGCCTGGTGAGCTCCTGTCTATGGGGTCACACAGAGTCAGATACTGCCGGGAGCCAGCACGGTAGATCCCACTCATGACAAAGTCATGCAGAAGAGTCCTGATAAGCATGGCCTCAGGACTCGACGGACCCCTTGGACCTGCTCGAGCATCTACCCTCAAACCAGAATCTGCCTGTCTTACTATTTTATGTCTTTCACCAACTCTTCTGACATTAACAGGGGGCTGTCCCTGACCAAAGAGTTAACTTAGCACTTTAGTTGGTAAATCTCCTGGGCAAGAAAGGAGTGTTTCAAACCCTCTGTTAACATTCTAGCTTACTTGGCAGGTTTATCCAGACTCTTGCAACTTTGTTGAGCCTATGCTTGCTGCCAGATTCTCACATCCCTTATCCATTGTGTTCCTGGGAGTGGATATAGTTAAGATATAGAAATAACAAGCAGTAGCTTTAGCATTAGCAACATTAGACACTGAGTTAATAAGTTCTTTCTTTGCTGTAACCCACTGAATCTTTGCTCCATAAAAATGTAACTCTGTACTTTAAGGGTGATGCAGGCTAGGAATTTAAGAAGAAACACTTTAAGGGAAAATTGCTGTTCTGGCTGACCAACATTTATTGAAAAGAGGTCATGGAACATCAACAGGCCTCCAGAATAGAAGATGATGTACAAAAAATAAGACTCTTACAAGAAAGACTCTGATATCAATAAAAGTTATTACTGATGGAGTGTTGAGTTGACTCTGCATTTTTCACCTTGCTGTATGTATAACTCAGGGTATAAAAGCCCCCAGGAAAATAAAGTGAACGGGCCTCTCTCACTGAAGCCTGGTCACCCCGTGTCTCTTTCCTTATCTCTTTTTCTATCTTTCTTTATTCACCGACGTCGTCCATTCTGAGGATATCCCTGGACTCTGCTGAGGCTGGACCCCGGCAGGACACAACTGAAGCAACTTAGCAACATCAGCAGCAGCAGCAGCAGCAGCAGCAATCTCACATTTAATGAAAGTAAAAGGAAACATGTACATGTGTGTCCATGCACATGTGTGCAAATGTATGTGCCTGCATGTGCACACTTACTGGAAGAATCTAGGGTCTATAGCATGGGACCTGGGGTGGGAAAGAGGAGGAGTGGGTTGGAACACAGGGAGCCAGAAAAGAAATTGCTGATTTCTGAACTGCATTTGGTAATTGGAGAAAATTAATTTCTGTAGATTTAAAAAATAAAGGGGAGGCATCTATTTTTGAAGCTATACTTTTTACTGAAGTGCAACATACACGTAGAAAAGTTAATGATTCATGCCTACATGCATGCTCAGTTGCTTAGTTTTTCCAGCTTTCTGGGATCCCATGGACTGTAGCTCACCAGGTTCCTCTGTTCATGGGATTATTCTGGCAATAATACTGGAGTGGGTTGCTGATATTTTCTTCTCCAGAGGATCTTCCTGACCCAAGGATCAAACCCATGTCTCCTGCATTGCAAGTGAATTCTTTACCACTGAGCCACTGGGAAAACGATTCATAAGTCCTTGGTTCAAAGAATTTTCACAGACTGAGCATAACTATTTATGCAGCAAGCAACCAAGAAACAGCATTTTTAGCACCCACACAAGCTCCCTTGTGGTGGTTTAGTCGTTAAGTCGTGTCCAGCTCTTTGTGACTCCATGGATTGTTGCCTGCCAGGCTCCCCTATCTATAGCATTTTCCAGGCAAGAATACTGGAGTGGGCTTCCATTTCCTTCTCCAGGGGATCTTTCCAACCCAAGGATGGAAACTGGGTCTCCTGCACTGGAGGCAGATTCTTTACCAACTGAACCCAAGCTCCCTTGTTACCCTCTCCTATCTGCTCACTAACCATCATCACACCCCCCACCAATGGGAACCTCCTGTGTGAGTCCTAGCACAAAAATTACTTGGCTTGTTTTTGAACTCTATATAAATGAAATTGTGTAGTATGAACTCTTTTGTGTCTGACTTGTTTCTCTGAATATTGTATTTGGAAGGTTCATCTCTGTTGCTGTGTGCAGTTATGATTTGTTCATTCTCAGTACTGATTTCTAATGATTTATTCATACTCATACTCAGTGTGGATATTCTTCAGTTCCTCTACTCATTCCACTCTTGCTGCCAGGAACGTGCCAGCCTTTTGATGAACACCTCTGCCAGGGGTATAACTAAGAGTACAATAGCTGGGCCGTAAGGTGTACATCTGTTAAGCTCTTGTGTGAGCATGCTCAGTCCCTCAGCCGTGTCTGGCTCTTTGCCACCCCATGGACTATAGCCCGCCAGGCTCCTCTGTCCATGGAATTTTCCAGGCGAGAATACTGGGGTGGGTTGCCATGTCCTACTCTAGGGGATCTTCTTGACCCAGGGATCGAACTCTCATCTCTTATGTCTCCTGCACTGGCAAGGTGAATTCTTTACTACTGAGCCACCTGGGAAGCGCTCAGGTCTTGCAGATACTGCTGGTTTCCTAAGGTGGCTGTACCAATTCACTCTTCCACTCGCACCGTAGGAAAGTTCCAGCACCTAATTTTAAGATACCAACACTGAAAGAAACCCATACCTTGGCTTCTTGTGGTATTGGATTTGGTGAGGAATTACAAACAACTTCTCTTCCTGTTTTCCACTTTGCTCGCTGTGCAGTGTGACAACACGCAAAGGCCTTCACCAGAGATCTTCCCACACCCTCCGGCACACTCTCTGCCCGTGCATGTTTCTGATGTGTGCCTCTCTGCTTTCCTAAAACTGAAAGCCCTTTTTGGCAACCAATGCAAGCTGGTAATCCACACTGACAATCAGGTTTAAAACACGTTATACATACACAGGGGATTCCCTCATAGCTCAGTAGGTAAAGAATTTGAGGCCAAGCAGGAGACCCAGGTTTGATCCCTTGGGTTGGGAAGATCCCCTGGGGGAGGAAATGGCACCCACTCTAGTATTCTTGCCTGGGAAATCCCATGCACAGAGGAGCCTGGTGGGCTACAATCCATGAGGTCACAAAATTCGGACACGAGTTAGTGACTAAACCACCACCACCATACATACACAGGGTGGAAATGACCTTGCACAAAGGAACTATTAATAAATATTTGTGGGATAAAGGCATTTAAAGGACAATTTCACACCAAGTACAATGTACTTTACCAATGGGGAGTGAATTTTTGGTTCAAAGTCTCCCCTCCCTCAGCCACAATTTCTGTTTATATAGAGAATCATGGGCTTTACTATTACTGTAGTCTCCACAGAGCTTAAGCCTGACCCCAAATCTACTCCTTGTTGGCTGTGTAGGAAGTGCTGAAACAACCATCCATCCCTCCCCCATCAGATTTTAGCTCCTGGAGAAACAGTGACGCCAAAGCGTGAAGCTGACACTGTCTAATTGTCTCCGAGCAGGGAAGTCTGAATGGTCCCATTTGAATCTCTCACTTTCATGTGGCAATGGGAAAAGCAGGCCGTTTGCGCATGACAGATAGAGTGCAAGACTCGCTGTAAATGTTGTTTATATTGCCTGGGGCAGATCAAATGACTCGAAGGATTAACATATCAGAATAAAAAGATTCAGATGCATGAGGAAAAGCCAGAAAACCCCACTCCCCTCAACACTGAGTCATTTTTCGACAGATTCAACTTGGCAAAAAAAAAAAATTACATTGGTATATAGTCCCTGCCCTGTTATAGGAGACTTTGTTTGGAGGCAAAACATAAAAAGGCAACTGTGGCACAAAACCATTAAAGCCCAGCTCTCATTCTCTTCCTCTGTCTACTCTTTCAGAGATCCCCAAGCCAGAGAGACTTTGCCGACAGAGTTGTGCCCAGAAGTAGGTCTTCTCCCGGCCTGTTTCTTTTCTTTTTATGTTCTCAAGGAGGTAGGCACCCAGAGCTAGTATCAAGTCCTTCTAATTTTTAGCATCACATGCAGTGATGAATTCGTTACTGAGTAGCTTATACGTTCCTGCCATTGACACGTGCTCAGATGACTACTGGGAGAATGCAAGGATCACCTGGGTGGATCATTTCTGGAAAATCGGCTTTATTTTATATACTCCACTTGCCTGCCATACCCAAGCAGTCAGTCCCAAGTCTAGTATTTATGTTCTCTTTCACATCTCCGTGTCATATTACAAGTAGCACTAAATTCCTGTTGCTGCCTTTCGGGGTGGGAGTTATAGTATTTTTCCAGCACTGTTTATTTTAAATTTCAAGTTATTATTGTTATTTCTTCTTGGTGGTTAAAAGTCCAGTTGGAAAGATTTTCCACGAGCCTGAGAATTCCTGAGAAACCCTGACAATATTCAGCATTCATGATTACCTAGACGGACATATTTTATGAAAATTGCATTGCCTTTGAATGCCTTCCTGTGAATGAGCTCAAATGTTGGGATTCCGTTAGATTGGATTTCAGAACATATTTAACATATTTCCATCTGGTAACCTTGGGATGTCTCTCAATAAAAGTGATTATGGAAGGATTGTTATTTGGTATAAAAACATTTGCTCAGGATGGACTAGGCTTCCTGAAAATATGGTACATCTTGATGGCTGGCCAATTTTTGTTGTTCTGAATTAGGTGGGGTTTTTTTCACCACCACTTTGAAATATTTAATGGTAAAACTCTTCCTATCCTACCTCAAATAAAGCTGGCAATTTTCCGTCAGAATTTTAAGAACTCAAATTAAGTCACATCTACAAAAATATTTTTATTAGTGGGAAGCCCAAGTTTCCCATATTTATATAAATATAGTGAGGGTTGTATAGTTTCTTATTTCTTAGGCTGGTGATCCAAGGAGCCAAGACTGGGAATACTCCTTAAAATTTAATTTTTTAATGATGGATTTCATCTTAAAAGGATATTAAGCTTTTTTTCTTTCAAGTGCCCATGAAATTTCTTAAATAATTTTTGACAGTTACAGCAAAAAAGCACTTAGGAATAGGCAAAGAAAACAACACTAAGGATTCAATCTTTTGGGCAAGGGGAGAAGCACTAACAAGAAGAAGTAAAGTCAAATTCAAGGGTGAGACAAGGATAAATGGCACAAAATCCTGGAGAGATAAGAACTTATAGAAGGCGTCGATATTCATTCAAGGCAAATGTGAAAGTCTTTACCCACATGTATCTCTTTAGAGATTAAAAAAAAAAGTCATGAAGACAGTAATTGTAGAGTAATTCCATGAAGGACTGATGTTTATTCTGGCTTCCTTTCTGGAGCTCTGTCTCCATGGGTCATTTAGAGGTGTCTAGTGTTGACTGCTGATCCAAAAGTATAAAGTCTAATCTATGAAATCCAAAGCATCTCCTCTTATTTGACCAGCTACCTACCTCTCCCTGGAAAGGATCCCAAAGTTGAAGATACTCTTTCAAAATATGAACTGTGTGGAAGTTATAATAATTCTTTTAAGCTTTGTGAGCAATCAGGCTTTTACGTTAAAGCAGAGTTTTGAAGATGGCAGAGTAATGCACATTCCACCTCATCTTTGTCTTAAAAATCGCATTAAAAGGAAAAGGAAAACAAAACACAGGAAAACAGAGACTCCATCTTCGATGAACGAGAAGACATTTGCAACCATAAATCACAATATATGAAGACTGAAAGTAGATGGAGAAAAGTTAAGTGACATAGTGAGTGGAATAAAGTCAAACTTAAGGATCCTTAAAAAGAGATATTGATTAAAGCTGTCCTAAAAGAAAAGACACAGGAATTCCAAGTTCCAGGTACACCAGATGGGATTATTCTTACTCACAGAGGAGACGGGGGTGACAGGGAAATTGGTTAAGAGACTAAGCAGGAAGAGATTTCTACTTCTAGCAGTATGGCAGACTTGATTATATGATACAGTTCCCTCCTGCCAAAATGCAATTAGAGCCTGGATAAACTACAACAAGGATCATTTTAACGCATTTTGGGATTACTAAAAAGAAAGACACATCTCCAGCTTCCTTCCCTGTACCTTCCTCTGAGGGAGAAATATAAAGGCTAGCTGAAATATGAGCACAGCGCCACAAAAGTAAGCTTCAATAAGTTTATTCCTGAGTTGTCTGCCTGGGATCATGGGAGCGAACGTGTCAACACCTGAGTTGGGGTTGGGAGACTCATCGTAGCCCCGTGTGCAGATGGGAGAGGTGGACATAAGGTCTGTCAATTGATCCAGGACTGGGAAAGTACACACATGGCTCCAACTTAGTTTGTGTCAATTCTCTCTGAAAGAAAGCATCCTGTAACTCCCAAAGAGTAAATTCTGTAAAAGGTATGAGCGCACAATCCAAAATTAACCAAACAAAAGTGGAAAGAAGCCCCTTATACGAGATGACTACAGGACTTCCCTAGTGATCCAGTGACAGCGGGACACAGTTTCAACTCCTCGTTCAGGAAAATTCCACATGCTGAGGGGCAACTAAGCCCACGCACTGCAACTGCGGGAGCCCCCATGCCGTAGAGCAGTGCTGCACACGAGAAGCCCTTGCACCACAGCCAGACAGTAGCACCTACTCACCAAAACTAAAGAAAGACCAAGCCCAGCAGCAAAGATCCAGCACACCCCAATAAATAGATAAATAAAATTTAAAAAAGAGATGGCTGAAGCAAACTCAGATTTGGACCCTGAGAATCTCAGATTTTGGAATTACCAGTTATAGAATATGAAATAACCAAATAGGCAAAATGTGAAAGATTTTGAACATTTTTTTCTGACTTTTTTGAAAAACGCCAAGGATAAGAGACTACCAAATATTGCTAACCATATTTGAAGAGTGAGCAAAAGAACTCTTGGAATCGAAATATAGAAGCATTGATATTTTAAACTAAGTGAGTGAGTTGACCAGAAAATGAGACTCAACTACGTAAAGAATTGGAGAATGGAAAGATAAAGCTGAATCTGTTACCCATGCAGCACAGAGGCAAGGAATTAGAAAATATAAAAAGATAATTAAGAAATATGGAGAGTCAGAAAGACTTATGTATGTATAACTGTAAACCAAGGTTAGAAAGTAATAGAGAGGGAACATCCAAACAGATAAAGGATGACAATGTTCCAGAACAGATGGAAGAGACCAATCCACAAATGTAAGAATAGGATTTGAAAAAAGTGTAGTGGGGAAGAATTCTGAGGAAAAAAGAAACAATATTATAAGCACCCATAGGACTTAGAGATTATCACATTAAGTGAAGTCATAAAGGGAAAGACAAATACCATAGGAAATCACTTATATGTAGAATCTGAAATATGACGCAAATGAACATAACTACAAAACAAAAATAGACTCACAGACATAAGAACAGGCTTGTGGTTGCCAAGGAGAAGGTTGGGTGGGGGAGGGATGGATTGGGAGTTTGGGGTTAGCTGATGCAAACTATTATGTACAGAACAGATAAACAACAAGGTCCTACTGTATTATCACACAAGGAACCGTACTCAATATCCTATGATAAACCAAATGGAAAAGAATGTTAAAAAGGATACATATATATATGTATAATAGAATCACTTTGCTCTTCAACAGAAACTAACACAACATTGTAAATCAACTACAATTTTAAAAAAAGTTGGGGGGCAGAAAGCACTCATAGGGAAGAGAGGGGCCATCTACAAAAGACTAAGAGTTAGGACAGCTAGTAACTCTTACCCTTAAAGCCCTGCACAGTGGCATCGATTCAATTATCCTGTTTCTTTGTATCTCACTGTGTCATGTGAATTCAATTAGGTGAGGCTTAGTAGGAAAGCTGATCATGGTCAAGGTCCAGGTTGTGCTCTCTACTATATACTTACTGGAAATAAAGCTGACCATTTGATAGTCCAATAATAATATAATAAAAATAATAATTAGGACAGCTATAAAAGGGAAAATAATATGCCTAAAGTACTGAGAGAAAATAACTGCTAAATTAAAATTGCATACCAGACTTCCTGGTGGTACAGTGGATAAGAATCCACTTACTAGTGCAGGGGACATGGGTTCGAACCCTGGTTGGGGAAGATCCCACATGCTAAGGAGCAACTAAGTCTATGCACCACAACTGCTGAGCACATTCTCTAGAGCCCATGAGCTGCAGCTGCTGGGCCCATGCACCTCAACTACTGAACCTGTGCACTCTAGAGCCCATGCTCCACAACAAGAGAAGAAATCGCAGTGAGAACCTGCTCCAGTGCAGCCACGAAGACCCAGCACAGCCAAAAATAAATAAATAAACAAATAAAATAATTTTTTAAAAAACTATGTATCAAGAGAAACAACTACTCAGTGGTAAAGAATCTGCCTACCAATGCTAGAGATGTGGGTTTGATCCCTGGGGCAGGAAGATCTGCTGGAGATGGAAATAGCTACCCACTTCAGTATTCTTGCCTGGGAAATCCAACGGACAGAGGAGCCTGGCAGGCTACAGTCCATGGGGTTGCAAAAGAGTTGGATATGATTTAGCGACTAAAACAGCAGGAGTCGATTTTGCCCCTCCCAAATTGAAAGGAAGTCTTATTGCTGAATTTGTATATTCAGTAGGATGTGATATGCCCCTGTTCTTCCTCACCCCGTTTCTGAACCTAAATATGGGTCTGTGTTCTATGTCTCCAATTAACTAACTCCAGGCAGAGTTCCCAGTCACATTTAAAGACAGATTAGACTTAATGAATTTTTTTCAAATTAGGAATAATCACAATCATGAGCATTCTTGCAGAAAACTCAAACATTTCATTTCAAATCTTTATTGAAAGCTTGCCTTTGTGTCATTGAGAATTTTGACTTTAGTGTTGACTGTAATCTCTTAAAACTGATTATTGAATTACTTAATTTGTCACAAGCAATCATAAGTGAGGCAGTAGAGGATGGAACTTGTGTTATTTTAATAGAAATTATCTGGTTGCTCTGTTTTCATCAATTTACCTTCAGGATACTGTTACAGGATGGTTAATTAACACAGATATAATATGATAGCTCAATTTCCCTGAACTCTATGGACTGTTTTCTACAACCAAGAAAGAATAAAGAAAATTTTGCTCATTAAAGGCCCATAAAAACTATGAAATCAGTTAATTATATTTTAGGTGGAATACATCTGGTATGTGTTTAGTTCATTTTCAACCACACTAGAAACTTGTGATGTAGAACATCTAAAATGTACTCCTAG